>JAJPUD010002756.1:230403-294862 GCA_023553655.1 Myrmecobius fasciatus
TCTCTCTCTCTCTCTCTCTCTCTCTCTCTCTCTCTCTCTCTCTCTCTCTTTTTTTTCTGAGGCAATCAGGGTTAAGTGACTTGGCCAGGGTCACACAGCTAGAAAGTGTTAAGTGTCTGAGGCCAGAAGTGAGTTCCTCCTCACTTCAGGGCTATTGCTCTATCTACAGAGCCACCTCAAGGTAAATTCTTAAAGATCAAGATGACTATGCTCTGGGCAAGTAATTTTATGTTAGATAGGAAAGCAATTGGGCAGTAATTGCACACACTTCCCCCTCTTTAACTTGATGGAAAATTGCAGTATAAAAGAAGAAATAAATGGGAGATCGTTAAGCTATAAAAATTTGGGCTTTTTAACTTTTAGGTTACTGATTATGGGATTAAATTAGTTCTCAATTTATTATTGATTGCTTAGTTATGTGCAAAATAAAAGATTTCAAAAGTGGTAGAGATATGGTATGACAGGAGGGATCCAATTCACTCCAATTAACTTTTGTGTCTACCATATGTAAAGTGTAGTATTAGAATTTTCAGGTCCAAATATGTCATAGGACCTCAGTTCAAATTCTTGCTCTGCTACTTACTAATTTTATAAATGTGGTCTATTTAACCGCTGCCAAGACCAGTTTAATCAGCATAAAATAAGCACTTTGATTTAATGTCTTCTGAGGTCTTTGACAGATTTTGATAATTTAATTATTTAATCGTTTATATATATATATATATATAATGTATATATATATATATATATATATGTTACGCACATATTACATAATCTTTTAACTAAATAATTTACAATTTGGTGAGAAAATCCTTTATATAAGTTGCCTACAATGGTTAGAGAATCTACTTCCAAATCCCATTTTTGCCATTTACTCTATATGTAACCTTGAAAAAATATTTATCCTCGACTGGTTTCAGTGTTTTCATCTATAAAAACAAGAGATTATGCTATATGACCTCCTACTCTTTAATCCTTTGCCAAGTGTTACCAAAAGTTCAAGATGGAGAGATCACAATCACCTGAAGGCAAGAGAGAAAATGTCATGTAAGAGTACCTAAGTCATTGAAAAAAAGAGAACTTCTTCAGTAGAGAAGAAAATATCTAATGTATACTAGATTCCTATTACAAGTTCAGGTTACATGTGATTTTCTAAAATTATTTCTGCATTCACTTATGTAAATTTTTTCTACTCTGACATATAGAAAAGTTTTCCAATAATTTTTAAGAAATTGAACAGTCATGGGGCCTGATGAAAATTCCTCTCATTCATAATATGCACTCTAATTAAATTTAGAATAATTGCAATATATTTAAAAGTAAACAAATTTCCCCATGTTACCTAACAACATTAAATATTGTTTCTTAGAATAAACATGATATATAATTAATTACTCCATTCCTCTTAGAATATGTTCATGCTTCTATCATCTTGAAGTAAGTCATCTTTTTGACTTTTTTATTCTCTCATTTCTCTCTTCTACCAGTTTGACAACAGATTACCTTGTATTAAAGAGATTATCAATTTAATTTACCTTCTTCAAAGCAGAATCTGTGTCTTATATACAGAGTACAGTGAGTAAAATGGACTTAAGTTTTACCACATTATGCTGCCTTTTTATCAACATATAATAGAGAAGTAGCTGCACCTACAATGTGCACTTCTGTCACAATGAAGTGGATCTTCATAATATGCTTTATCATATTATACTTTATTACATATAAGCTTGGAAAGAAACAAAAAAAAGTCCTGATTAAATATTTTGCACTTAAAAATTATCTAATCATAGTGGGAAAGTCATTTGACTTTTGTAAAACTGAACTTCTTTGTTTGAGAATCTAATAACAGTGCTTGTATTAATGATTCCATAAGTGCGGTCATTTTTGTTTTTCTTTTTTTGTGCATCAGATGAGATTGCACAAGCATAGAGCTTTAAAAAAATTTAAGAACTGCATAGATATTTATTATAATTATTGCTGCCATAATTTTTACCCTTATACAATGTTTTGGACATAATAGTTCCTCAATGAAGGTATTTTTAATTGAATTAAAATTCTACTAATAATTTTATTCTGGACTGAACTAACTTGAAGTTTACCTTTGTCTTATTTATGAGAAATGAATCTCCTAAGCAAATTAATGTCAACATGGTTTCAAGAGGAAATTAGAATAAATCAACTTTTTGAGAATCTTAGTATTTTTCATTTGTATATAGATAATGCCTTGATTGCAAATCATTTGCATTTAGTCACTGAACCAATTCCAGTAGTTGTTAGGTATATTTAACTGTTTGGATTAATATTTGTTCCAAAAAATAATGAAATTTATGTTTTGTCTATTCACTAATATCTTGAAATTTGTGAAAATTAACTATCTTTTTAAATGGGATATTTTTATCCACTGGGAAAGTGATTAATTGTAATTAATATAAGTAATTGAATGGTACAGAAGAAAGAATGCTGGGCCTGGGATTAAAAAGAATTGTGAGGATCAAATGAGATAATATTTGTAAAACACTTAGCACAGTGCCTGACACATACTATGTGCTTAATAAGTATTCTCTTCTCCAAGAATATATTTATTTATGGTTTAAGACATTTTTTTACCATCTTTTCAAGGTGCTAATGTTTCTTTCTTCTTAAATTTAATTATTAAGTTTAAATATTCATTTACCCTTTAGGGAGTCTTTTTAAATTTAGTTAATGCTATTTTTTAATTTTTTAAACCAAGAAGCTTAGCATGTATATGGAGGATACTGGCAAAACTTGAGGAATGGTTCTCATTTTATCTTCCCTTTCTCCTCAGAGCATCTAGGAAAGATTGCTGGGATTGAAGTAAGGAAAATTTATCTTCCTGAGTCCTAATCTGACTTTAGGCAGTTACTAGCTGAGTGACCCTGGCCACATCATCTAACCTTGTTTGCCTCAATTTCCTCATCTGTTTAATGAGCTGGAGAAGGAAATGGCCAACTGTTCTAGTATCTTCACTAAGAAAACCTCAAAAAGGTTTTGAGATGGGTTTTTACAGATGGGGTCACAAAAATTGGGCATGCCTGAAATGTAACTGAGAAAAAAAAACCAACAACATGCTTTTTGGTGGAAGATTTATATTTTTGAATGCTCAGAAAGTGTCCAGAACATTTTCAAATAAAACATCAAAATATAGTATAAAGAAATTATTTTAGCTAATGATAAATTTTAAAATTAATATTTTTTCTGATAATACAGGATGGTTTGTCATAAACCTCAGCAGATTATTTTTATTAAAAATCACTAGAATATATCAGATAAAAGTTTATTATAAAGCAGAGTATACTTTGCTTTTTCATTTAAAACCTCAGTGAAATTCAATTATCATTTAGGGGGGAGCAGTGATAGATTGGTTAATGTTTAGCAATTCTGGGGGTGAGTGAAAAATGTACCCACAATACACTTTTGATTAACATTATTGATGTTTTCTAAAGTTGAGATATCAATAAAACAATAACTCACACCCTATTTTTTTAGAGTTTGCCAAATTCAAAAGAGTAAATGCCCGCACTGAAAATTTAATAATAGTTGGGGTGCTATGTTATTAAATGTAATTGACCAAGACCATTCTTTTTTTTTGCCCTTTTCAACTGGTTTTTAAACACTAACTTTTTAAAACACATCAATTTATTAGTATGTTTTGTTCTTCAAAAAAATCACTCTTCATGGATGTATGTTTGAAATATATTTCTTCATGCAAGCTAGAGCATTTAGAGTGATTTATTGGGTTACTGTGATCCTGAAACTAGTGTTGTCAACAAGTCATCTTTTTATTAAGATAATTTCATAGAGAATATGTCAGAGACTTTGCAATTCCTTCCCCCCCAAATAATTTTTTTTGTTTATTTTAACACACATTGCTTTATGAATCACATCGAGAGAGAAAAATCAGAGCAAAAGGGAAAACCATGGGCATTCAGTCTTCTTGTTTCTTTTTCTAGATACAGATGGCATTTTCTGTCCAAAATCTATTGAGATTGCATTAAATCACTGAACCACTGAGAAGAACTTGTCTTTCATAGTTGATCATTGCATATTCTTGCTGTTATTGTGTACAATGTATTCCTGGTTCTGCTTGTTTGACTCAAGATCACTTCATGTAAATCTTTCCAGGCCTTTCTAAAATCAGGTTGTTCATCATGTTTTATAGAACAAGGATACTCCATTAGTTTCATATGCCACATCTTACTTGATCATTCCCCATCAGAGCATCTACTCCTTTTCCAAGTCTTTGCTACTACAAAAAAAAAAAAAAAGCTGCTACAAACATTTTTGCTCATGTGGGGCCTTTTCTCTCTTTTCTGATTTCCTTGGGATACAGACCCAGTAATGGCACTGCTGGGTCAAAGGGTTCCAGATTGCTCTCCAGAATGGTTGGATCATTTCACAGCTCCACCAAAAATGCATTAGTGTCCCAGTTTTCCCACATCCCCTCAACATTTATCATTATCTTTTCCTGTCATCTTAACCAACCTGAAACGTGTGAAGTGCTATCTCAGAATTGTTTTAATTTGCATTTCTCTAATCAATAGTGATTTAGATCATGTTTTCATATGGTTATAAATGACTTTAATTTCATCATCTGAAAATTGTCTGTTCATATCCTTTGACCATTTATCATTTGAGGTATGACTTGTATTCTTATAAATTTGACACAGTATCTAATCTATTCCACTGATTGATGACTTTATTTTTTAGCCAGTACCAAATGGTTTTGATAACTGCTACTTTATAATATAGTTTTAGGTTAGGTACTGGACTTTGCAACTCCTTAAAAAGAATTTGAAATAATAAGGAAATAGTTCTAAATAAATGAGGTAGAAAAGGATAGATAAATAGAAAAGGGTGCAATAGAAAAGAAGAGAGAGAGGAGAAAGAGAGACACAGAGAGAGACATACACACAAAGACACAGAGACAGAGAGAGATAGAGAAAGAAAGAGGGAGAAAGACAGAGAGAGAGAGACAGAGAGAGAAAGAGGGGAAAGAGAGAGAGAGAGAGAAAGAGAGACAGAGACAGAGAGAGAGAGACAGAGAGAGAGAGAGAGAGAGAGAGACAGAGAGAGACAGAGAGAGAGAGAGAAATAGAGACAGACATAGTAGGCATATAGAGATAACCAACTAATGGAAGGTAGATAATAGGAAATTGCCAGATCTTTATTATTCTTAAACTTGTGACCTGTTTACTGATGCCTGTCATTTGAATTAGAGATTATTGTACATCCATATTGGTGGGTTCAGCCAAAGGAATGAGTATTGCTAGCATTAGCTTACTGGGTCCAAAATTCATTATATGCTTGAATATATTTCTCCCTTTAACAAAAAAGAATATGATATATCTATGCTTATGTCATAGTGCAAATAGGAACAAAAAGGTGATCCTAACAAATAGCCTTTCTACAATAGCTTATATATGAATTATTACATATTTTAAACAATCATTTAGTAGGCTTAAATTGTTTCTGTCATATTTTCTTAGTGAATTAGTAGCTCATTGAGAACAGTTTCCAAGTGATTTAATACATAACTGAATTATTAAAATATACTTGTGCAAGTATAAAAGGTTTCTGTACAATCATAAACACTGTTCGTAAATCATTTAAAAGTAGTAGTGTTATTAATTGTTAGTAAATAGCATAAATCTTGGATTTTTTATGATATTTGTGTTATTGTCTAGCATCTTCCACAGTGCTTTGATCACAGTCCACTGAGATTTTAGTTCTTGTGCTACAGAAAATTCATAGTTTATTTCTGTCATAAAGGGAGATATGAGCCAAGCTCTAGAGAAGAAAGAATAGAAATGTTTAGTCACTGTGAGAATGGCTTTTCCATCTGTCTTTTTGTGATTTCTGAATTCTTGTCAAATAAGAATATAAATTATTATATGATATATTGATTACTAGTTAACATAAGTTGATTTTATTTTTGTTTATTACAAATGTAAGAATATTTGTATTTTCACAGTTCAAATGATTATAGAGGAATATGCCCATATCACTTCCATTTTACATTGTTCACCATTTTAGTTTTTCTATTCAGGAGAATAAGGGGAATTTTGGGACAGGAACCATTTCTACTCCCAGGAAATCATTAAAATAAAGACAGTTTAAATCATATCATTTTCCTTATAAACTGAACATTAAGGAAACTGGTTGATGCAGGAATGTTTTCAAACAATAGCTGCTGGAATTCTGTATAACTGGATCTGTTTTGAGAACTAGAGGGCTGTGTAAAAAACTGTCTTCCAAGCTCTGCATTTTTTTTGCCACACAAAAATATATATAATTGGTATTTAGGTCCATTCACTAGCACAGTTAGAATTGTTTTGCTCATTTCCCACTGGCATCTTTAGTTAAATCTATTTCTAAAAGAGCCAAATGGTTGTAGTTACACAATTTCCCCAGATACACTTAGTTAGCTGTACAAAAGAATTGATCTTTTTTTAGTATACTCTCCATCCAATGCAATCTAAGTAGGATTTTAAAAATGTGTTTTTGTTGCAAATATTCTAGTTATCCCAATATATTTCCTTCCTGTTATAGTGTTTGTTGATCCTATTTATTTTGAAAAGGTACCCTTTCATTTATATCCTTTATTCACCATACATACCCTTTATTCACCAAATAACCACTAGAGAATACATCATTCTATGCCTACTAAGTATCTGTAAGCTTATTTTATTGACATATTTCATTTTATACAAAAGATTGAAAGTTAATATCTATTGGTAATTATAAAAAAATCTAACTCTTTCATGTGAAATGAAATAATCTTTAGTCTGTTAATTCACTCTAAATAGTATGGAATATGGTGTCACAAGCACATATTTATACTGTTATTTTTACATATGCTCAATATATTTTATCCCATAGACAATGGGTGGTTATTCTTTTAGGAAATGAACAAGATCATTTTCTTATTCTTTATATAACACGGCCCTTTTAAGATGTTCTCTCTTTCTCTCTCTCTTTTGTCTCTCCATTTTTCTCTGTCCATCTCTCTGTAGTCCAGTCTCTATCTCTGTGTCTTTGTGTTACTACCTCTGTCTGTCTATCTCTGTTTCTGTCTCTCATTCCTTATTTCTATTGCCTTTTGTCCGGTGCACTTGAGTCCTAAAACACATAGATCCACAAATGGCTACATCTTTGAAAATCGCCTTTACTAAAAAAATAAAAGGGGGGTGGGTGGGGCAGAAAGCTAATAAACCTTGAGGAAATAGTGATTTGAAGGTTAGCCCCACCTGTCTCAGGAAGAGAGAGAGGAAAAGAAAAAAAAAAAAAGAGTTGAGCAATCATCAGTCTTTTTTCAGTCCCTTTCAGAAATTCCACCAAAAAGTCGATACTCCCAGACACATCTCATAGCCCAGGATTCCAGATTGCCAACTTTATTGTTCTGTTTCTCACTCTAAGACCACTTTTCAAGATGCTTTCTGTACCATCACTTTTTTCATGTTACTGACATGTCCTTTCTTTTATGTCTGGTATGCAGAGTTTGGGAGTAGAGGAAATACACTTATATCAGAACTGTAGCATCCACTTTTTTTGTGCCTAATATTAACAAGATTATTATGTCAGTCATAGTCTAGCTCCTGTCTTAGGTAAGTATTTTTAAAATGGATAAATTTTCTTATATGATTTAGAGTATCAGAAATTCTAAGGAAACAGGGTCTTCAAATAGGCTGAAATGAGAAGAAGAGAATACTTAAGGCATGGAGATAGTACAAAGACACAGATAAAATGGTCTTGCATGTGAACAACAAAGATACACTTTGAATCACTGAGTGAAAAAGTGGAAGCAATATGTCACATCTTGGAAAATTAATTTGGAGACAATTTGTGAGGGACTTTACAGGCTAATTTGAGGAGTTCTCAGGATTCTAGAGGCAATAAGGAGACATTGGAACGTATAGAGTAGAAGAGTAATGTGGTTATATTGACTCTCTAGGAGACAGATTCTAACTATATGAATTAAAGAAAGAGGTGATTTGGGGCAGCTAGGTGGCACAGTGGATAGAGCACCAGCCCTGAAGTCAGGAGGACCTGAGTTCAAATCTAGTCTCAGACACTTAACACTTGCTAGCTGTGTGATCCTGGGCAAGTCACTTAACCCCAATTGCCTCAGCAAAAAAAGAAATTGGTGATTCAAAGCAATGAGATTTATTGCATTAGTTTAGAAGAGGTGTAATAAGAACATGACCATATGAGCAGAAAGAAAAGGAAGGATGGAAATTATATTATGGAGGTAGAAATGATAAGTTTTGACAATATGTAGGTTGTGGGAGGCTAAGAAGTCACAATGCAATGTTGGAGTTTTGAGTCTGGGTAACTGGAAAGATGTCTCTTCTCTCAACAGAAACAGGGAATTTAGAAGACAGGTGAATTTGAAAGGGAGAAATAATGCATTCTGTTTCAGTTTCATTGAGATAGTGTTAATAGATACCAACACAACAAAAACTTGCACTTTTAACGCCCTACCAATCAAATAATAAAAGATACCATATATATAGAACCATATATATAAAACATATAGAACCTGACAAAATAAAACAAGTCATTGGAAGCAGAAAGTCTAGAATACCAACAGAAATAGTAAAAAGAATTGAGGATAAAGGGAGAATAGCATTTCCACAGCTCAAAATATATAATAAAGTATCAGTCATTAAAATTGTCTAATACTGGTCAAAAAGATAAAAGTAGATTAAATGGAATAAACTATATAAGAGAGATCAGAAAAAAATAATTCAATAAGCCTGTGTTCAATATATTAGAAAACAAATTACTTAGAAAAGAACTTTCTATTTGATAAAAATAAATAAGAAAACTAGAAATCAGGTCTGTCAGAAATTTGACATAGGCCAACACCTTATACCATATTCCACAGAAAATTCTAAATGGATAGAAGACCTCAATATTTAAACTCATACTATTAAAAATAGAAGAAACCTTGTCATGTACCTTTCACAGCTATGAGTAGGAGACTTGTTTGTAATCAAATATTGGGTAGAGACAATTAGAAAAGATAAAATATATAACTTCCATTGCAAGAAACAGAAAAGTTGATTCACAAGCAAAATTAATGTTCCCAGGACAAAGAGGGAAGTCTTCAAATGGGAAAAAAAATTTATATCAAATATCTAATAAAGTTTTAGTCAAAGATATTACACACACTAATGCACATACATGCACGTATGCACACACACACACACAAACATCTAAATATTTAGAAAGACATTTTTGTGATAATAAAGAAATGGAAGCAAAGCAGGTGTCTACTGGTTGAAAGATGGATAAACAAATTGTAAGATATGAATGTAGTAGATTATTATCATACTATTAGTAATAACTAAAAGTACAAAGAAGCATGGATAGATTTACATGAATTGAAATAGAGTGAAGTTGACAGAAGTAATGAAAAAAATTATACAGTGATGCTATAAAAAGTAACTACAAATAAAAATATTGCAAAATTAGAAAGAAGCATGACTCTAAATAAGAGCTATGAAAAGGAACCCCTACCTAATCCTTTGCAAAAAAAAAAAGTCCATAATTATGGTACACCATTAGTATTTTCAAGCCTTTTTCAAAGTAATTTTGCTGATTATTTTAGAGATTTTTTTGTATTTTTATCTTTATAATATTATGGGAAATTAAACCCAAGATATTCATGGAAAGTGAAAGAGACACTTTGGTCACTAGGTCAATATGAACTGTGTTGCAAAGTAATAAAAGTATTGCTCTATGTTAGATGCTTTTGAAAGAATTTGGTAAATGCATACATGAAATGTCATATTACTGGAGAATAACAAATGACTTATTTTATCTTTTAAAAAGTGGAAATAGAATAGATTCTGTAAATCATGATTCAGTAAGATTGACTCCATATTCTGGAAAAGTTGTAGAATATTTTATAAATCAAAAATGCGCATTTAGATAAGCATATGATAATCACATGAAAACACCATGGCTTCATCACAAACAGATTATGCCAGATTAATTTCATTTCCTTTTTAGACAGAGAGATTAGATAAAATAATTCAGTTAGATTGCCTGATGGATCTATAGATATACCTTATCTTGTATTCAATATAGAATTTGAAAGAGACTATCATAATACTTTTTAAGTGCAAGGTAAAAGAATGTGGATTATTTGTAATAAATTAGTTGGAATAAGAATTCATTTTTTTTTCCCGAAGCCGAAGAGTTGTCATTTATTGTTCAATGAAAGCTTTTAAGGCGACATCTAGTGAAGAGGCCCAGGAATTAGTGCTTGACTTTGTACTATCTAAAATTTGTTACCATTGTCTTCAACAGAGAGATTGAAAATATGAAAACTAAATGAAAACATAACAGTTAAAAGAAGAAACACATTGAATAACAGAATGATATATAGCATAAGTTACAATTTGATACTACCCAGGAGTTTAGAATATCAAATTCATAAATACAAAAAAAAGATAATACTTCTTTTCCTCCCAATACTCTAGTTGTTACCTTTGTTTTATTGAGAGTAATACAACCAGAGAGAAATATTTTAAAATTTAGTTATAATTGTAAAAACAAAGAATATTATTAAATAAAGATATTATAAATGGAAAGTAAAACAAAATACTGAACACTGTAAAATTATAATGTCAAAGTCTGGTACCAAGGAGAACAAATAATAATAATAATCATAATGCTCCCTGCCTTAATTCTAGAGGTGGGAGACTGTGAATGTTCAGCATATATATTGTAAGATTTACTTTTTAACTGCTTTTTTTTCCTGTTTTTCCTAAAATATTTTTATTTCAACAATTATTCAATGAGTAGAAAAAGAGAGAGTGAAATACGTAGAAATGAAGTCATTGTAAAAACAAAATATGATAATAAAAATGAAATTTATATTATATATGTATATATATATATATATATAGTTGTAAAGGAAATATTTGAAAGTGGGTATAATCATTCCAAAACAATGTGTTTGTGGAAAAATTGCATAGTAAACAGACACAGAAATTATAACAAAGATGAATTTATTAATGTTGGATACTTAAACATTACTCTTAGGTGTTCCTTGGTACAAGCACAACAAATTCCTTTAGCCTATTGTTTGATTAATTATTTTATTAATTCTCTCAAATGTAGTTCAAAGGCAAAAGCATTCAAAATGTAAAGTCTGTCTCATTAATTGGATAGCTTCAAATCCTCAACTTTGTTTTATTATTTTTTTAATGGGAAACTTTTTTGTAATAAATTTTCTTTTTTACTGTCAATCTCATAAACTTAGAAAAATTTTATTGAACATATCTTATTAGCAGTTAACAGATAATATAAATATACATATACACATATAATGTATGTATCTATAGCTATGTACACATATGTATAAATATATACACAAAATATACATACAAACATATGCATACTTTGTAGGAATATACCTATATCTATTGCTAGATAATAGATAGATATGTATTTCAGCATTGTACCTTTCAGCTCCACTAATTTGCAGCCAGAGGAACCTCTGATCATTGTCTATAGCTGCTAACTCTTTTAATTCAATTATTCAGTCAAGAAGCATATACTAAGCAATGATCATGTTCCAAAAACAGTGCTAAGCCCTGGGAATAGATAGAAAGGCAAATAAAATGTCTCTCACCTAAATGGACTCAAATTCTCAGGAGGAGAAAATATGCAAAAAATTAAGCACATATAACATATATGGAATATGGAATATAACAAATGGAATATTATCTCATAGGTACAGTACTAGTAGTGTGTGAAGAATGGGAAGAATGTAGATGTTGCTTTATTATAAAGTATATGGCAAGGAGTGAAATGTAAGAAGAATATAAAAATAGAAATGGGCAACTTTATGAAAGGCTATCAATGTAAACAGAAGATTTTATATATGATCTGTGAGGGATTAAAGAGACTAGATTTCATTAAGTAAAAAGGATGCTGTGGTCGTACTTGCACTTTAAGAAAATCACTGATTCTTAGTTGAAGATAATTTGAAATAAGTAGAGAATTCGACAGAAAAAAACAACCAAAAGGCAATATCAATTATCCAGTCAAGGAATAATGGAAGAATACTCTTGAGTAATGATTATATGAGTGGAAAGGGGTGGGGTCCAGGAGTAATCTAAGAGAAATGTTGCAAAGGAAGATGTATCAAGACTTAGAAAAAGATTAGACATGTGGAATAAATGTAAGAAAATATTTAATGACATTGAGGTTAAGATCCTATGTGACTGGGAGGATGGTATTGTGTTTGACAGTAGGTGGAGTTAGGAAGAGAGGAGGATTTGAGGAAGAATGTAATTCTGTTTTAGATAGGTTAATTCTTAGATACTTACAGGACAACCAATAGTGGATAGATGAAAAGCTGTTTATTCTACAATTTTGAAGCTTATGAGAGAATTTAGGTCTGAATATATATAGAGAGAGAGTTGGAAATATACATTAAAATGATGTTCAAACCCATGAAACTTGGTGAATTTACTATGAAAGGCAGTATATAAAAAGATATCTAAACCTTGTGTGTTTTTGCTTGTGTGTGATGAACCCCATTGGTAATCTAGTTGAAATAGAAGTCTATGGATTTTCAAAATATAAATATAAGGGCAGCTAGATGGCACAGTGGATAGATTACCAGCTCTGAAGTCAGGAGGACTTAAGTTCAAATCCAGCCTCAGACATTTAACATTTTCTAGCTTTGTGACCTGGGAAAGTCACAACCCCAACTACCTTTAATGTGTGTGTGTGTATATATATATATATATATATATATATATATATATATATATATATATGTGTGTGTGTGTGTGTGTGTGTGTGTGTGTGTGTATGTACATGTATACATATATATACACACATACATAAAACATAATAGTTAACTCATAACATAATAGTTAACTGGCTTTCTCCCTCTTCCATTTCCCTAATGATCTCTTTCTGACAAGTAGAGTAATTTTAGCCAAAATCTGAAAAAAGGAGTGATTGATGCTGGAGTTACACAAAATCAAATGTCTCCATTTTTCAATGTACAATATTATGTTCTAAGAGGAGATTTTCATCAGCAATTGCTGTTTAAACACTAACCAATTCCCTAGACTGTCTTGATACTATGAAAGGAGCATTTATTTGCAATTACACTGGATGGTTTGTGAATTAATTCCTTTCCAAAGTTGCCAAATGTTTCCCTTCTGGAGGATTACTCTTCTCTTTTAGTCCATCTTTCCCAAATTATGAGATTTTACTAACTATATCCAACTAAGCCATGAAATGAAAACAAGGAGCAAATGAAAATAATTTAATTCATTACCCTATTGCTTATTCAACAGTTCCCTTCACTATATTGTCAATCATTAGATGGAGTAATGAGCATTACAAAGTGTATATTTTCCATTACATAATGTGTTTAGGAAGTTTTTATGTTATGAAGATATAAGTATAATCATTTATATAAGATGTTAAACCAAGTTCCAGAAAGTTAATAGCCCTTTCTGGCATACCTGTTCTTTAATTGTGTCTGATTTTAAATTGTCATAGTTAAATTGTATGGTAGATTAAAAAGAAAGGAGACTAGAGGTATAAAATTTAGAACATGCATATCTGTGTCTATACATATGTATCTCATTTATGTTTATGCATGTTTATAAATGAGAGAAAGAGCAAGAGGAAAAGAGGAGAAGAAAGATGAAAAGGGGAAGGAAGACAAGGAAAAGAAGAAAGAAGAAAAGAATAAAAGAAAAAAGAAGAAGCAAGGAGTAGGTGGTAGATGAGAACAATAAGCTTTCACCTTTTTTCTTTCCACCTAATATTATCAGTGTCTGTTGCTTCATTGAGGCAAAATGTTGAAGGTCAGAGTCAAGGAATAAGACTTTATTTCATTATTGGTAGAAAAGATTCTATTTACCTCAGCACAGTGTATATTATAGGTATCAACAATCCTTTCATTGATCTTGATAATATGCTACATGGTTTTACATGATGCAATATGATTCTGCACATAGCAAGTTCAAGACTATGTCAAAGTTGAGAATAGAAAATTGATCATCAGTGGAAAAACAACAGCAATTTTAACAATATTACTATCATCCAGGAGTTTGATTCTATCAGTATTAAATGAGAAGATGCTGATTATTGTAGTCTGATAATATTGAAGAGTTCATTGTTCAGATTTAGTTCATATAGTTCTTTCCTACCTTGGGTCTTATATTTTGTCTTCCTTGCAGTGTGAAGCTAAGCATATTTTGGTTGATGCCTTTACATTTATAGTGAGAATGCACTATAAGAAAAATAATATTTTTCTTAAAATTTTTAGTAATTTCTCTTTTACCATGCAGTTTATGTTAATAACAAATAAAAATGGTTTTGTCAAATAACACTTGACCATGGTTTATGGTCTCTTCATGAAACTTATTGCTACTCATAAGACAATATCTGGCCTTTCTGGCAAGCTGAGATGAGATTCTTCCCAGAACATCATCCATACTTGCCCTGCTACCAAGGATAAATTATCCCTACTCTTAATATAACTATAAAGCAAGCTTGAGAGGGATTCAGGAGGGGTATAATATTATACCCAGACAGACAAATTGTATCATGCGCCTTTAACAGGGATACCCACTCTTTTATCTTTCATGCTAGTAATTTTGTTAAACTCAGTGAGCACTTTTTTTTTTCCAAACTCATTTCCTAATATAGCATTGAAGACCATTCTAAGTATATAGTAGACCTGATGGTTTACATCAGGAATGTCAAACACGTCACATTGTGGTCCACAATACTCTTGAATATAAATTGAACTACATTAAAATACAATTAAGAAATGTTTTGTAAAATAAAAATACAACAGAACATATATAATGTTAACATGTGGCTTTTTTCCTAAGTCAATATGTGGTCCAAGAGGATCCTTATATATGGTTTAATGACCCCTGTTTCTATTTGAGTTTGACACAAATAAGGGGAGTGAAGAGAAGACCAACTGGACTGGTCCATACCATCCAGGTACAAAAATGACAACTCATGGATTTACCCCTAACCCCCATCTAAAATAGTCATTCTATTTTTTTTTTTTTTGGAAAACCCTATTCCAAAACTAGTTTTTTATACTATGTCTAACTTTTCACAAGGCTTCTCTAATAAAGGGAAAGATGATATCTGAGTTCTTTAGTGAGGGATAGACACCATTAAGGACATTTTTATAGGGGAGATAATTACCTCAAAGACTGACATAATTTAGCTTTCTGATTAGATACTATAACTGTGGGGTTGTGATGGTTTTGTCAATAGAATTCAGCTAGGAATCCAACCAGGGTAAGACCATAATAAAAGTCCACTTAAAGGTAACAAAAAACCTAATCAAAATCCAAGGTCAATTTATAATCCTATCAGTGCTCCTTCCTGCTTACCTCAAAAAATAGCTTGGTTTCCAGATTGTTTCCAATATTTCAAACTCTCTGTCAGCACTGACCTAACTACTAAGGACTTCATCAATGTCACTGATGACATGAAGAGGAAAAGAGTCCTTCATTATTTTTCTACTCTTAATATTATACATTGCTAAAGTAAGAGACTCTTTACATGGAACAGAAAAACAAATAAACAAACAAAAAATAACTGCTGCATTTCCTACTCTCCTAGCTATGCTTAATGCTATATAGGAAGTAGGATAGTACCTATGTTAAAACATCACCTATCCAAAATAGCCATTATCCTATGGCACTAAGTATGACAGTACTGTGACAGTACCTATGCTGCAAATGTGAAAATGAAAACTGCCCAAAAATGAGCTTTATTACAGGCATTTAACTAGTTACAACCTTTTGGAGGCTAGGGAACTCAGAATGAGCCCTGGGAAAATTCAGATTGTTGAGGAGAATGAGTAGGCATCTGGGGAGGTGGTAGAGCACCAGACTCAATAAATGTTTATTTTTTACAGAAGCCTAAAATAGTTCAAATTCTGTAATTAAAGACATATTTTTTAAAATTTCAGTGACAGACATAGTGAACTAGGAGGATCTTGTGGGCTTGATGCAGGCTTTAGCAAATACATAATCCTTTTAATATGAAAAGTGACAAAAATTCTGCCACAGGAAAGTCAAGGTTTAAATAAGTTTGTTTTTCAAAACCAAGGATCAGCAGAACAAAGAAACCACCTCCTTCAGAATCACAAGAATGATTATAATTATCTGTGGGTTGCGGATAAATCATGATTGCAATTTCACTTTTGTAAATATTTTGTGACAGTGCAGCTGGTGGTAAATAATAGTGTTGAGATAGTTGAAAAACTTATAATATGGGGGAAGAGTACATACAGTTGAATAACATTTGTAAAGTGGAGAATCTTCTTTTCCATCCTGCTGTTTATTTGTTTCACATTCCTCATGCATTCTCTATTCAAGTCAAACTAACCTACAGAAAAAATTCCAACTCTTGCTATGGGTCACCCAGCATAGATTGCTTTCCCTCTTTACTCATGCCCTTTAGAATGACTACTAGGTGCCTTCAATGCCTGACTCCAGTACTATCTCCTACCTGGGTCTTTTTCTTACTCTCTAGTTGTTAACAACTTTTTCCCCCAAAACTATATATCTATTTTGGCTATATCTTGCATTATTCATTGATATGTTTAATCTAACCCATCCACCTCCCTCAGTAGTTTATAAGTTCCTCATACACTAGGCCTTGGCCGGATAGAGATTGAGTTGGGGTTGTAGATTGTAAGAATGTGTGTGTGTGTGTGTGTTTGTGCATATTCCTCATTTTTAAAAAAAATGATTGTGATTATACATCTAACTTTGGAAAAATTAGTCCAACCTCAAAAGTTTACAGAAAGGGGCAGCTAGATGGTACAATGGATAGAATGACAGCCTTGAAGTCAGGAGGACCTGAGTTCAAAGTACAGCCTTGGACTCTTGACACTTCCTAGCCAGTCATTTAACCCCAATTGCCTTAGCAAAAGCAACAAAACAAAAAACACACATATATATCTCTGTGTTGATTTTTTTGTCTTTTTATATAAATATGTATATGTGCGTGAGTGTGTGTGTGTGTGTGTGTGTGTGTGTGTATAAAAATAATGAAACTGAGAACCTAGAGAAGTAATGGGGTTTGCTCAATTTATCACAGCAGGGACAAAGACAGTTAGGTGACAGAGAGCACCAGGCTTGAAGTCAGGAAAACCTGAGTTCAAATTTGGTCTCACGTACTTAACTAGCTCTTTGACCCTGAGGAAATCACTGAATTATGTTTGCCTCAGTTTCCTATCTGTAATATGAGCTTGAGAATAGAAAATATTTCACTTTCTGTGCCAAGAAAATTCCATCTGGGGCTAGGGAGACTTGGACATGACTAAAATAACTGAACAACAACAAAAATAAGAAATAAGAGCTAAGATTTAAACTCAGGTCTTTGTATTCCAAATCTGTCATTCTTTCAACCCTGTTGAATCTTCATAACTCTATTTTGCTTTTCATTTTCCTACCAAAATGAACCTATAATAATCTAACCAGAGAATCATAAAAAATTTAAAAGTATCACACCTTTATAGTCAGTATAAACAACGTCATAAAGATCTCAAATGCACAAAAGCAGAAATTTATTGAGATAGAATATAAATTTAGAACTTTATTGGCATAGGTAGTTCAACCAAGGAAAACTCTTTTACCAGTACAGACCATCATTTTTTCTTCTTAGAGTTATTTAGAAATTGAAAACTAAAAAAGTTTTATTCACATGGATACTTATATCTGAGGCAAGACTCAGGTCTTCCTGTGTCCTAGCTCTGTGTTCACAAGACCCTGTCTCCTACAACTGGTCTGAATTTTCTGTTCCCCACTCTGGCTTTAATGATTGTGAGAAGGAAAAAATTAACATGGGTAAAATTGTGTGTGATTAAGAGAGCTTTATCTATCCTTTACTAAATACGTATGTCAAGAATATAAATTTTCCATTCCATAAAGGAAGCTGAGATCTCTACAAATTATATTTACATTAAAATCAGTGGCTACAAATATGTAGAATGTTCATTGGTAATGCTTTCTAGGTCTTTTACTTTTAAGATCAATAATATTAGTTCTAGAAGTTTTACAATATATGAAGTATATTTTAAAAAATGAGTGAACAATATATTCTGACCTGGCAAAATAAGAGAAAAAAATTAGCAGTGACTCAAAATGCCATAAAATATTCTGAAATATTTAATATTTATATTCAATTCAGCAAATATTTCTTTACTACCTATTTATGTGCAAGTTATTTGAGAATTCCCCCCACAAATGTAGATCCATAAATGCTCTCTGATTTAGAATATGCATTCCAGACACGTACCTGAAATATAGAGAGGATTTAGGGCATGTGTCAGTATGGGAAGGTAGATTTCATTATGGTTTTACATAGGAGAATGATAATAATTATAACATTTCATACAAATGCAAATATCTAGTATATTTTTACTGGATTTTAAGATTTGCAAAATGTTTTACAAATTTTATCTCATTTGATCTTCTTCGCAACCCTACTATTATTCTTATTTTACAGATGGAAAAACTGAGGCAAGAACATTTTAAGTGATTTCCCCAAGATCATAGAGTTAGGAAATTATTGAAGTAGAATTTGAAGTCTGATCTTTCTGGCTCCAAGTTCAGGACTCTATTACTGTCTAGTCTATCTGTAATATTAAAAGAAAATCACCTTAGAAAATAATGACTTCAATAATCACCATAGTCTTTCAATTGCCCTGTGTGGTAGGTAAGCAAACAGGACAAGTATTAATATTTTTATTTTACATAGCAGAAAACTGAAAAATAGAATAGGTAGACAATTTGCTTTAATGAAATAATTTAGCAGTTACTTTTATTTTTAATAAGAAGTAACTTTTTCCCATTGATGCCAAAGTCAGATATTGTTAACTACCATATGAATTCTCTAGTTTGTCAAAAAGAGAAATACCTTGTTGGGACTAAAGCAGGTATCAAGTGTCAGAAAATAGGTATCAAGTATCAAACTGAGCTGCATTGGTGGTATTACATTTTAGTAATTCATACTGACAAATTTATGAGGAGCATTAATTAGCTCTCTCTTCTTACTCTTTACTGTGTCTTTCTGTGGTCAGACAACAACGAGAGACTTAAACTCCACCCTGAATTTGCCATCATTTCCTATATCCCTTCCCAGTATAAAATTGAAACAATAATATCATACTTTCAAAATCATAACCATTAACCATTGTATCATTAGTTCTATTATTTGAATGTCTGATTGTGAAGCTATAAGCATTCTCAAAGTAAAAACCTGTAACTGGCTGTTTTTATTATTGTTGTGATTGATCTTAGGTAAGAAAATAAGACCAAATTACAAGGTGTTGAAGGCATACACCAAATATGCAATTTCCACCTTGCTCAGGAATCCCTCTTCTCTCATATAATTTCATTCCTGCAGAGAGATGAAACTACTAATTTCAGTGTCTCTCTATATATCTCTCCCTCCCTCCCTCTTTCCTCCTTTCCTCCTTCTCTCCTCTCCCTCCTTCCTTCTCTCTTTCCCTCCTCCCCCTCCCTCCCCCCCTCTTTCTCTGTCTCTGTCTCTCTTTCTCTGTCTCTGTTTTTCTCTCTCTGCCTTTCTGTCTCTGTCTCTCTGTCTCTGTTTCTGTCTCTCTTCCTCTGTGTCTCTCTCTGTCTCTCTCTATCTCTGTCTCTGTCTCTCTCTTTCTGTCTCTCTGTCTCTGTCTCTCTCTCTATCTCTGTCTCTCTCTCTGTCTCTGTCTATCTCTCTGTCTCTCTGTATCTCTGTCTCTGTCTGTCTGTCTCTCTGTCTCTGTCTCTCTCTCTCTCTCTCTCTCTCTCTCTCTCTCTCACACACACACACACACACAGAGTACAGCAGTCCACAATAAAATCATAATTGTTAGAGGAGTCATACTGAACAAAATTCTCTTTGACATTTCAGGAGACAGCAGAAATAAAGCTAGGTTATAGAAGTGATTTATAATAATAGTTGGTTAATGCTTCCAAAGTCACTGTATGTTACCCCTTTAGGAACATAATTGTCACTCTCTGTGACCTTTCTTTCTACTATACTTTACCATCTCTTGGAATTTAGACACTATCTCAGGTAATTAATTCATTCAACTTTCTCTACTTTGGGGCAACATTGTTCTGATTGATGAATGAGTGATTTAAAACATTTCAACTCATAATATGCATGTGAATTATGCTTTCCTTCCTACTCTTTTTGATGGGGGCAATTTGCCATTTGCCTTGCTCTTCCCATTTTTTCCTGGTTTCCTACTATTTTCCTTATTCAAGAACAAACAAACAAATAAACTAAACTATCATTTTGGGGGACCTTTGTGTATATTCTCATGTGCTTAGCAAAACTCCTGATAACATAGAAAATAAATAATAAACTCTTTTTGACTGTGAAAATTTAGTGCACTGGGACTCCAGTCAAAATTCCTGAGGATACCTAGATCAAAACTTCCTTCCAAAGCTAACTGTGACAACAAATACTGAATCTCCCTACAAGAATATGAACTCTTTGAAAACAAGGAATTTCTCAATTATGCATTTATATCCCTAACCAAACATCTTTTCTAAATTGGTTGATTGATCTGATGTTTTATCTCCTCATGGTAGTTCTAAATACATACAAAAATAATGTATGAGTATTAAAAGCCCAAAACTTGATGGATTTAATTGTTAGCCTTAACATATGAAGTTTTTCATTGCAAACAGAAAGCACACAATCGCATGAATTATTGTCTTAGTGATAAGTGGAATATTTCTCAGCTATGTGTCACTAAAAAAAGAAAAAAAATTAGGTGGATATAGATTGGACCCATTCAATCCCTCTGTGTTGACTTCTTTTCTTAAAGGTGACATTAAAACTGAATTGGAATTGCATAGGGTAAATGTGCCTATCTGTTTTATTTATTTAAGATAAAAGAGGAAATTTTCTATATTTTGGAAGGTTCTTATTTCTAAGTACAAAACAAATTCTATTTGAAGACCACTGCTTTTACTTAGTCCCACAAAATGAGCACAGGGTCATGATCATCATCCATCACAGTGTTCCACTAAAATGTCCTTTTCATTATCTAACCTGAGATAAAATTTTGCTTGGATTACAGAAAATCATTGAGATATTTCAGGTAATAGTTCAAGAAGGCCTATAATCAAGAACATCAGATCTATGCTTAACTGTCTCACAAATTATCTTCTCAGTAACTCTGTTATTATACAACTTGAAATCTTCTTTAGCCCTCAAACTGTAATTACTACAAAGCATTCAAATCTTGCCTTATTATCCAGGCCCCCCCACTCACCTCCCACAGCTTTTCTGAAGTGGCTAAAAGGGCATTGTTAAATTTGGGCAGAGGTTAAGTGTTACAATAGATTCCTTTTTTTTCTTTCTTTCTCTTTTCTTTCACATTTCGATCTATACTAGTTAACATGTGCCCGTGAGTTTCAAAAAGGAGAGCTAATTCTTCATCAGCTATGTAGTTTTCCTTTCATTTTTATTGTATTTCCTTCAGTTATTTCATTTGTAGAATATCTTGACTTTTTAAGTAAATATTTAATGAGAAGAGACAGAAACATCAATTTACCTATAAAATTTTGTTATAGGAACTCAGCTTTTTAAAATTAGCAAGACATCAAATTTCACTTTATTTTCTTTTTCCTCAGAATACATTTAATTTTGGGCTGATGTAATTTTACTAATTCTGAATCTTTTGGTAACTACTTAAAATTATGTGTTCCTGAAATACTTTTTTAGCACTATCTTTTGATTTTCAAAATTTTTTCATCCCCTTTACTCCTTTTTCCTTTATTCCTTTATTCCTACCTGAAGATAGGCAACACACACACACACACACACACACACACACACACACATACACACACACATACGTATATCTCCTAAGACATCTGTTGTTTTTGTCATTGTCCTACCACATTGATCATGCCTCTAAATTTCAAACTAATAAAGTCACAAACTAAAAGCAACAGCTGTTATTATATCAGTGGAAGCTAAAAAGAATGCTAAATAGTATCATTTCCAATGCCACTTTCCTTACAATTAACTACCAACAGAACAATCTATTAAAATGTTTCTCTAATTTGTAAAATTCTGACTTCCAGGTGCTAAAAAACCAAATCAAACAAACAAATAAACAAAACCCCCAAAGCAATTCAATGAAATACTTTATCTGAGGATCTCTATGGTAAAGGTATTTTACTGGGCAAATAAATCATAAATCATTAATCTACTCACCATATGACAAATCTGGCTTTTTATTCTTAAAATCAACTCAGTTACATGAGATGAAATTGAAATTCAGCCACAGTAGGATTTTCCAAACACACACACATTTTGGCACTCATGGTAATATTCATTTATCTTACCTGGGATTTAAGAGGTGAATGGATTATTTAATTACAATGTCTGATTCTGTCTGGGAATAGAGTCAGCTGTAACATCTGGCATTTGTTTGTTGATGGAAATTCAGTTTTATATTTGCTTTTATTTGTGTACTGTGCAGTAGCAATAATTAGGATATATCCTGTACCCTTCAGAATGTTTATTTGTAATAGATTGAACACTTGCTTGTAACACATATTTCAGAATCTTAGGCAAATTCTGTGTTTAATATTCAATAATTTATCAATATAAAGGACTAGAATGGGATGATATAAAACCCTTTCTTCTTTTTCTCCTTCAACTTATTTCTGTGTAGATCCATAATATATTTTATAATAAGGGATATACATTAGAAAAGCCAACAAAATATTATCAGTCTACATAGAATATTACTTTATAAAGAAGAAAAAGAAAGGCTTTCACATCATAATCAGGAAGTTCTTAGGAAGAATAGTGATAGAGAAATACAAGCTTGGTGCTTGTGTGTGTGTATGTGTGTGTATGTGTGTGTGTGTGTGTGTGTGTGTGTGTGGTGTGTATACTTTGAAGAAGTTGCAATTTTTGGAAATGTTGCTGAGCCTTATGTGTTGGTACAGATTAGGAATCTATACCTTATACTTTCCCTCACTAGGAGAGTATTATCAATGTCATTAGTTCTTCAAGGCAAAGTTATTTTATCTGGCATATGGCTGGTACTTAATTAGTACTTGCTGACTTAAACTAATCTCCTGAAGAAGGAAGGTTTCTTCTTCAAGAAAGAAAAGAAGGACAAAATGAATGGATGAATGAATGAAATAAGTATTTATTAAACATTTAGTATATGTTAGGGATCATATGAAGTAATTTTAAAAATATTATCGAATTTGATCAGATAAAAGATCAGCAGCAATACCTGTTGTTAATTATAAAGGAGTAAGCCACTCCCAGGTAACTAAATACTTTTGAAATTTATTATATATATGTTTATATATATATATACATACACATGTATATATGTATATATACATATATGTATCTGTGTATACAAATACCTATATGTATATACATATAGGTATTTGTTTTTATTTTTAACACACATTGCTTTATGAATCATGTTGGGGAAGAAAAATCAGAGCCAAAGGGAAAAACCATGGAAAACATAAAAAAACAAAAGAAGTGAACATCCATGTATTGCTTTACATTCAGTCTCCTTAGTTTTTTTTCTGTATGCAGATGACATTTTCTGTCCAAAGTCTATTGGGAGGGATTGCTTTGGATCTCTGAACCACTGAGAAGAACTTGTCTTTCTTAGTTTATCACTGCATATTCTTGCTGTTATTGTGCACAATGTATTCCTGGTTCTGTTTGTTTCATTCAGCATCAGTTCATGTAAATCCAGGCCTTTCTAAAATCAGCTTGTTCATCATTTTTTTTGTAGAACAATGATATTCCATTACGTTCATAGACCACAACTTGCTCAGTCATTCACTAATTGATGGAGAGCTACTCATTTTCAAATTCTATGCTAATACAAAAAAGAGTTGCTTCAAACGTTTCTGCACATGTGGGGTCTTTTCCCTCTTTTCTGATTTCTTTGCGATACAGACTCAGTAATGGCACTACTGGGTCAAAGAGTATGCACAGTTTTATAGGCCTTTGGAAATAGATTCATATTGCTCTCCAGAATAGTTGGATTATTTCACAATTCCACCAAAAATGCGTTCATATCCCATACTTTTGAAATTTCTAAAATTCCCCTTACTTTCTAAAATGCTAGAGAGCAAATGTAAAAAACTTTGAAATCAAATAAGAGGACTTTTAGACTTCAAATATACAAAGAAAAGGAGCCTGTAAATTTAGACTATCATATCTAAATAACTTGCTTTAGAAATGTCTTGTGAAAATGTTCACAGTGACTTCATTTCATTTTAAGGGGATGTGGGAAGTTTTAATCATAGATTCATCTTCAACTATTTCCTACTTACATCAATGTACAAGGTCATATCATATATTGAACTAGTCTTAAACAAAATCATATGATGAGCTTGTGACAAAAAATAGACATAATTGGTTCCTCATTTTTAGCATGTAAAAATATATTGCCCATTTTGGGTTTTAATATCATTCATTCAACAAACTTTAAAAGCTTGCTAGGGAATTACAGTTTAAGTAAAACATGCTCACATTACTTAGGGAATCTCTAGTTCAGTAGAAAGGCAAAATACAAAAACAGAAAATTCTGATATAGAGTAATGCATGGGTGCTTTAGACAATGGAAAGATACGTTTTTAATATTAGATAGGTGGATGATTATTATGATTGGAAAAATAGAAGGATCCATGAATGATGTGGTATATTTGAACTTTAAAAAAAATAAAAATCCTGGCAAAGGAGGGCATTCTAGACTTAGGGGGCAATATAAACAAACATGAAAGCAGAATAAAATGGACTATGGAAAAGGTTTGGAGTGAGGTATGTCATAGAATATCCAGTTTTGTAGCAGTGTGACACAGAAGAGATAAAGAATGGTCATGTAGGATCTTCCAGTCTATGAAGTGTCTAGAAAACTAGATAAAGGAGTTTGAATTTAAAGGTTATGATTTTGTCAGAAAAAAAAATGCTTTTATTGTAGCTCATGAACAGGAAAGAAAAAATAATTTCCATATGGACCTGTGAGTCCTGCCAACCTTTCAATTGTATGTTGAGTTTCTCCCTTACCCTGAAAGGGAAAATAACACAAGGATCCTAGTTAAACAATCTACCTTCTGATGACTTATAAAATCTTGCCTCTGGAAAGCCATATAAAGTTCTACCTCTGGAGAGGCCCTATAAAATACTCTAGACTATTAATATCCTAGAAGGAGCCTCCTTGTATTAAAATAGTCATACATTTCACATGACTCATCCCAACAAAGGGAGACTATCAATTCAAGACTAAAAGTGGAACCTGATTACATATCAGAATGTCATATATTTATAAGATGACTACATATTTAAAACCAATTACTCAACATCTTTTATTGCCTCTGCTTGAAGATATACACACATACATACACACATATATGTACATACACATATAATATGTGTTTCTACTTACACACATGTATTTTTACTTTGAAGGAGTTTACAATTTTTTAAAGTGTACACATGTACATTCACAAGTAGCTAGAGAAAGATTCCAAAATAGTACATAAATGAAAATATGTATATATTTAACATATCTTCCTCTAGAAGATTTACCTTTTTAATTATCCTGTCTCAACTGTTTAAATTAGTTTGCATTCTCTCTTGCATACTCTGCTTGATATCAGAGAATGTTAGAGAGTAACAAAACAATTATTTACAAGTGTACCAGATGGTAGAAGAAAATTTGTATGAAATTAAAACTGTCATAGGCAATCCACCATTTCTTTAATAATGCTAAACTAACTGGATTGTCCAATACTCTTAATACAATTGTCCCCTTGTAAAATATAAATATAAATATTCCCTCATAGGAAAAAAAAATTAGAGGCCCCTGGTAGCTCAGTGAAAAAAAAGCACTGGTCCTAGAAGTGGAAGACCTAAATATAAATACAGCCTCAGATATAAACACATAGCTGTGTGACTCTGGATAAGTCACTTAACATCTAATTGCCTGACAAAAGGGTTCTATTAAAAATGTAAATAGCAAACTACTCCAATATCTTTGCCAAGAAAACCTGAAGTAGGGATCCAAAAAGTGGAACATGACTGAAAAGTCTGAACAACAACAAGAATTTTTTTTAAATAGTCCCGTACAAATGGAAATGTATACGTATATGTTAAAGAATTATTCCTTGATTCTTTTCCTGTGACTGAGAGATACTCAAAGTTAAAACATCAGAAACATATCATAATAGTGCCCCAACTTAAAGTCAAATTCCACCTGGTTAGAGGAATGTTTTTCTCCAACATATTCAACTCCAGTTCATGCAGATAATGGCATAGTCTTTGGTTCAGTTCAGAAACATTTATTGAAAAAGGAAATAATTCTATTCTCCCTTATTTAGTAGCTAACAAAAATTAGCCTTATTTCTTGGTTCCATAAAGCACACTGGTCAGTTTTCTCTGTATTGGAGGAAATTGACATTTGAACATTTTTTTTTTGAGAAAACTTAAATAATCTAACAAAATAAAGAGATTAGGTTTATAGTTTATTCTGAAGGTACATATAATAACACAATGTGTGGAGGTGAGAGAACATATTTCTCTTTAAAAATAAACAGTATTTTTTTTCATAATGATTAAATAGTTATGCTCAAAGTTGTCTTTTTTCCCTCCCTGACCTTCTGTTCAGATGATTTTTTTAAGCTGTTGTATTAACACACATAGTTTATCTATCTGGTCAGAATGTGTTTTATATGTCTAGCATATGGTATGAAGAGCATAATATAAATCAAATTTTTATATACATAAATTTTATTTATTAATAAATTTATTATCAAAAAGTTATATGGAATGTACCTTCTTAGTATGTGGCAAGGGCAGGAACATAGTGGTGGAGGAAAAAGGGATATTGGGAAGTCCAGAGAACTTGAAGACATAGATGGCCTGAGTACTTCCTTTAAATGGAGATTCTTGGAAGGGTTTCTACCCTTCAATCAGAGAAAAGAGCCCTAGGGTAGAGGGTATTGGTGAAGTAAAAGTTCAAGGATCAATGAAATCTTCCAG
Source organism: Myrmecobius fasciatus (assembly GCA_023553655.1). Lineage (NCBI taxonomy): Eukaryota > Metazoa > Chordata > Mammalia > Dasyuromorphia > Myrmecobiidae > Myrmecobius > Myrmecobius fasciatus. Next base: position 257,518 of record JAJPUD010002756.1, read on the forward strand.
GCTGAGAGGTTTCTAGATCATGATAAAGAATAGTACAAAGGAGGACAACTGGATAATAAATGAATGGAATAAAATATTTGGTTCAACAGTATAGGAAATAACGACTCCAAACAACTCAAATTCATCTAAAGAAATTCATTAAGCCATAAATAAATTAGGAAATGTTAGAGGGAGAAAAGATGCAGTTATCAAGATAGATTTTTTTCAAGTGAGTTCTATAAAACATCTAAACAAAAATTAACTTGTTATAGAATCTAGTTATAAAAATAATTCCTAAATTATATTATTCTATCTTTTTCATCCTTAATGCCTCCTTAGTTTAAATACCAAGACTATATCTCAAAAATGATCATAAGATGATAGGATTATAGATTCAGTGTTGGCAATCTCATTAAGTTTTGAAATTTCTTCTAACTCTAAATCAGTGTCTTTATGTTCCTTCTCTGAGATAATTACTGTTCTGATATCTAAATTTTAAAAAGATTGAACAAAAATAATAGAGACAAATATCATTAAGGAACATTGAAGCAAATATAATAAATAAAATATTGGCTATTAACAAAAGACATATAGTAGCATCATACAAAAATACCAACAATGAAGTTATTTTTATACCAATAATGTAAAGGAAGGTTTGTTATTTTAAAATTATAAACATTACAACTTCTACTGATAAAAATAATATGAAATAATTCTTTCAACAATTATGGAATGAGACTACAACAAAGCATAGATGGCAGGGATGTTTCTATAATCATGGTCTGGTTCTTCTTCAATCAAAGAAAATTTTCCTTGCCTAAGGAGAAAAAAAAGAGCTTGAGAAGAAATAAAATTCTTCAATAGTTTTGGTCCCATGATTCAAATGAAAGCTCTCTGGCACTAAATAACTTGGTTGGGGATTCTTCCTTTAACAACAGGGGTTCCATCTTGGGGTGGACAAGAAAAAACATTCAAATCTTGACCTTTTGGTCAAAACATAATAATTTCAATCTTTCCCCCAAAATGTTAATTTAAATGTGTAGCAATTATTAATCATGCTCTCAAACTAGAAAAAAAAATACTTTATAGAAGATGAGCTAGATAAAGAAAATGTCAGGAATCTAAAAAAATCATGAAATTTGAGACTAAAATAAATTGAAATCAGAACTAATGGACATTTTAGAATTCCTATGAATATAAAAGCTAGAATATTGAATTTGGATTTTAAAGGTACAAGTTAATTGTGACTAGAAACTACACAGACTTTTAAACAAATACTCCTCCGAATGTTTCTGAAACCTTTTTCTCTCTTCCCACTAAATGTGAAGGCATTATTTTAGTAAAAGTGTATTAAACAGTTGGTTTGATACTGTGAATAGGCATTGTAAAGTTAAAAACACATGGAGACACTATAGTTCACAAGAACTGGCAGGGCAGCAGGGTTTGGAAAGTAATGAAAATGTTAAACAGGCTGCCTGTGTTGAATTTAAATAATGATTTTTAGGAATTTGTTCCCTGGATACCTGAATGTGTATCATGGTACAGGTATAAACAATTCCCAGTTTCTGCTACTATTGATATTAACTTAAAGATAATTGCGCTTTGCTTTAACTGTAAACTGTGTGAGTTAGAATCCCTTGGCATTGTAAATTGAATAATTCATTACTTATGAGCTCAACTGGGATCCTGGCAAAAGTGTTTCTGTTGGTAAATCTCACCTTGAGGAAAGTACCAACAATTGCTAACTAGAAATGCTAAATGATGCATACATATTTAAACCAGTTTCCAAATATGTGGTTTTTCTAGGAAGGTCAGGTAAGAATTTTCTGAAGGCAGCAATGGGATCTCACTGACTCATTTTTTTTTCACTATGAGTGGAAGTTTTCCCATCTGTCAGATCACAAGCATGGCTTTTATAAGAAATTGAATAAGGTGAAGTCATATTGCATAAATCAGCAGTTCCAAAAACTTTCTGATGTTTATATAGCACTAAACAGAGTTAAAGGAGCCTTGTCTCTATATTCACAAAAAAAGATAAATCTGAATTATTTAGATCTAGACCAGACAGAAAAGTTTAATTATGCTATGTCCCTCCTCCTTCTTTTAAGGTCATAGCTGTATATCTGGAAAGGAGCCTAAAACTTATTTAAAATTGCCTTCCCTTACAGATAGGAAAACTGAGGCCTAAAAAATTTAAGTGATTTTTGCCAGTCATACAAGTGATGGGTGTCACAGACACATCTTAAAGCCAAGAATTTTGCCATCAGAGCCAGTGTCCTCCTAATTCATGCAATTACTGCTTCTCTTTAACCAGGGACACAAGTGTTTTGTGTGCAGTTTAACTGAATTCAGAGTAATAGGGGTACAAGCATGAAATGTTATTCTTTTTCAAATTCATTATGTACTTATTTAAAATGAACACAAAATGAACACAGAAAAACATAGAAGAGGATTCAAAATATAAAACAATAAATTTCCATTTCAAGAAAACCAATATAATAAATACTACACTTTGTGTTTATAGCTATCCATCTTTGCTTGCTTGTAGGTTTGCTTTTGTTCTCTGCTGTGGATTTTTTATTTTATTCTCTTTCCTCCCTCTTTTCTTCCCCCCCCAAGAACATTATAATTAAGTATAGATAAGTGTGTGTGTGTGTGTGATTAAAATTATGTCATCTGTAAAAAAAGAGACTGAGGCAGAGTTTTGAGTCAATGGCTTTATCAAAGGGTCCATGGCCTCTTCTAATCTCACAATCTGAGATGCCTTCTCCTATAAGGGCCCTATTGTTACAGGGCTAGATGTGTCTTGTCAATACAGAATAATTCCATTGAATAAGCAAAATAATATATCAGCAGGGTCACAAGTTGGGTGAAGTAAGGAATATCTCCATACAAGATGGGCAGGAGGATATGGTACAAGACATCAGTCAATGACCTAGGTGGTAATAAAATGGTCATTGAACAAATTGAACATAGAACAAATAATTTATCTGGGGTATAAACATATTTTGGGAGAACTTTATACGTAGATATGATCTCTGCCACACTGGGCATGGTCACCATGAAAAGTAAAAACAAAGGTGGAGAGACTTTAGCTAACTTCCAATAGGTAACTAAGTAAACTTAAGAATCTGCAGCTCACATCCCTTTGATACAATTATATCAAATTGATTAATTCTAGATTGGAATATATTAGGGATCAAATAAATTATTTCTAGCAATGTAAGTACATACATATACACGTGTATATGTACATGCATACATACATATTCATATAGCTATAATTATACACATACACATGTTTTTCTAAATCCATCAAATCATAAGTTTCTATACCACAGCAATATTCCAACCTCATACTGCCTAGCTATTTTTAATAATCTAAAACAATATTGATTAACATAGCTAGTATATTCACTATTTTTATCTTTTGATTAATCTATTTTATCATTATCTTACAGATCAATTATTACTACTCCTGCTTTTATTAACCTAATAAATTCTACTCCTGATCTTTACTATGTTTGTGCATATCTCTTATTTCCTTTCTCTCCTGATTTTTTAATTTTCCCTTATACTCACTACTTTGCCTTCCTATTACTTAACATTCCCTTCCCTTATCACTTTCCCTCATCCTTTCCCTCCCTCTTTAATCTATAGTCCTTATCCCATTCCTGTGAATCTGCATAACCTTATATAATCCCCACCATCACATTTCTTCACCTTATCATTTCTTTATATGTTCAGAACTTTTATTCTCTTTTAAATGTGTATTCTATTCTCTTATTTACCAAGATCTGATGTAAGTAGGATTCTCTCTAAAAATCTATCATCTCCCCTCTTCTTATGCCCTTACCCTCTTACTCTTTTCTGAATCCAGAAGACTTTTAAACCCTTCCCTTTGTGTCTGTCTCTCTCTACTTCTCTTTGTGTCTTTGTCTCTATCTCTCTCTGTCTTCACTGTATGGATGTATAAATGTATGTATATCTGTAATTTAGCTCTTTAACCCATTCCTGATGAGAGTTCCAGAACTACCAGCCATCCTTCCTCATCTGATTTCCCTATTTATTCTTATTTTCACACCTCATTCATATGAAATGATTACTATTTTTACCTTTTCCTACATGATTTTGCTTTTTAGAATATTATGAGATGTTCGTCATTTCCTAATTTATAAAATGTTATTTTCCAATTTTTCCAAGCAATTTTTGTCAAGTAGTGAGTTCTTATAACAAGATTTAATTTTTTGATTGTCAGTGTTAGGTAAGTCCAATTATTCTTGTTTTTTTGGTTTTTCTTCTTGATTTGTGCTGATTTTTTTTGTTTTTTTGTTTGTTTTGTTTTGTTTTTTCTTGAGATGTCTCACATTTTTTCCTATTGTTTTCATTATTTATTCATTTTTATTTTATTGGTTTCTTATAGCTACCCTGACTTCCCCTTGCCCAATTCTAGCTTTCAAGGAGTCATTTTTTTCCCTTAAGCTGGATATCCTTTTCTAGTTGGTTGAATTTATTTTCATAAATTTATTGTTTTTCTTTGATTATTCTTATTTTTATTTTTTTTTCTCCATCTCTGTGGCAGGAATTGAATTTCCCATTGAATATGCAAAGAAAGGTAACTCACACACACAATATGAGTTATTCAGCTCCTCTAATTAGGAATATAGCTCAAGAGTTACATACAAAACCCACTTTGGAATGCTGCTTTCTTCCAAGACTGAGATCTCCGGGCTGACAGAAATATTCTGTGACTAGTACAATATGTTTTACACTCTAAAAATCTATAGTGTATCACTGAATCCCAGTGTTTATTCCTGCACATTGTTCAACTTCATTAAAGCACAGTAAAAATTAGCAAAACAAAACAAAAAAGATGATGATTGGCCCAGAAAAAAAATGGATCTTATTCCAAATTGTCTCTTTATGGACCAGCATTATGTATATCCCTGAAAAATAAGTCAGAGACATATGTGAAGGACATAGTCATGATTCCTGCAGTTTGCCTTTCAATCCTCCTGAGACTGAGCCAATTATTCAATGACCTGTATCTATCCTCTTGTTTGTTGACATACAAACTATTATCTATATTTACGTATAGTTGCTGCTGTCTATAAAGTTATCAGAAATCTTATTGTAAAGATGACTCTTATCAATTGCAATATAATCTGCCTAATCTGTATGCTTTTGAAATATTTGGAATGGAAGAGGATTCCTCAGTCAATATATAAGGATCTTTGCCCACAGAGCACAAATTAATCTGATTTACATTTTTGGCAATTTGGTATATACCAAATGGTGTTTTTAGTCCAATATTATATTGAGCCAGATAGCTTCTCAAGAACAAAAGTAAATTTTCAGTGTGAGGTGCTAGAGTAATAAAATATTAGTAGTGAAGAAAACCTGATGCAGTTACTTATAGTAGGGTTTTAAAGAAACCAGTTCATCTCTACATGAATACCATCATGAGACTGTAGAAAATTGCTACCTCTCATATACCTTGTACCCAGCAACCATCTTTTTGTTTTTTCCACAGTAAAAAGACATCTACCTCATACCAATCCATGCCATGATTAAAACCTTTATCTATTTCAAACTTGTAATTATGTGTGTGTGTGTGTGTGTGTGTGTGTATGGGGGGAAAGTCCTTATATTCATTTTGATTTTCTTTTATGCTCAAAGAACAAAAAATAGGGAATGTGGAATCAGCAGTGAAATATTCTTGTGCTGCTAAAGAGCTTGATATTATTGCAAATAATCATGAGCAAATTAAGGGTAAAAATCATTTGTTTTTCTTTATGAGGCCAATGAAAATTTTCATCATTTGTGTCTAAAATGCCATATCAAAACTAAATCACTTTGTTCCATTAATTATACCTTCAAACTCCCTTGCTGATTGACTGTTTTAATGGATATCCTTTAATTTCTACCTCCTTTCCTCAGCATTTTACTATCCCTAGTCTATCTTTTGTTTTTTCAATCTCAACAATCATAGGTAGGAAGGATTTGATGCTATCTTTTGTCAAAAATCTTCCCAGATCTAATTCAGAAAACAATGCTTTGCTGACTAGTACATAGTAATGAATAAAAGAAGAATAAAAACAGCAAAAAAATTATTTCATCCCTAAGCCTAGATTTTTTTTATTAAAGCTTTTTATTTGTATAACGTACGTATGGGTAGTTCCCCAGCATTGATCTTTACAAAGCTTTCCATTACAAATTTTACCCCCAGTCCCCTCCCCTCTCCTAGATGGCAGGAAGTCTACTACATGTTAATAATGTTGAAATGCTTGAGAAGTTATGCAAGAAAAATCCTATCTACAAGAAAAAAAAGAAAATCAGAGAAAGGCAACACAATGCAAGCAAATGTCAATAGAGATCATGAAAATGTTACGTTGTGGTCCATATTTCATATCCCTCTCTCTGGGTGTATATGGTTTTCTTCAGTGAACAATTGGAACTGGTTTGATAAGCCTAGATTTTTAAAAGTAAAATATATAATCTGGGAGTCATTAAAATTTGAAAAAGGAAAAAGAAAGGGTTTTAGGTCAGTAAAAATTTTCACTTATTTCAAATTCTATAATCCATATCTAATAATTAAAATTGAAAACAGAATAAAATTGAAAAATGAAAAAAAATATATGTGATATTGTTTAAATGTAGTTAGTGTTATCTCTATATATATATTAAATATAAAAGAATCGTAGCTAGATATTGATTTGTCTTATATATTTATCTTCATATCACAAAAATATGAAAACAAATTATTGCTGTCATCGTCATCATTATCATAATCTAATTATCAGGTCAATTATTTTAAATCAATTATTCAACAAAGTTGATATTTTCTATAATCATAATAAACAAATTCTCCACAATATTTTGTCTGGATAGAGCAAAATACACATTTAATAGAATTAATTCCTTGTAATACTGAATTTAATGTATATATTAATATATACATTGTATGGACTATACAATGTATGGACCATAATACATAATACATAAATGTATCAACTAATAAACTTATACTAATAATTAAACAAAAAGTGTACCACACTGAGGAAACTATGGATATATTTATTATCCCTTGTCAAAAAAGGAGGAGAACTGATAGAATACATGATAAACATCATCAAAAGCCTATAGAAATATTTTTGGAAAAAAGTAAGCATAACTTCATCAAATAATAATGAAGGCTGGTTTTTATATAATAGCAAAAGAAAGTTATTTACTTCCAAACAAATCCTATGAAATGGCTAAGATGCAAGAGGAATATTAACAGGTCATCTTTAAACAATGATTGCATGAACTCAGCTCATAGTAAATCAATAATAAGCTTAGTGAATATGAGCTATGAGGATTCATTTGTGGTAGTACAGGACTTTATTATGATAATTCAGGACCAGGTCATTGTTGTCAAAAATTACACAATAATAGACTTTAAAGAGTCTGGACTTAGTGATAAATGTAGATTATTTACAGATGTAGTCAAAACTGTAAAATATATTATTACAATATAGAAATTTAACATTATGTCAATATGATAATTATACTCAAGCTTCCTATGATTTTATAGTCTGTTAGATGACAAATATCCTTTTAAAAAATAGTTCCAAATATTCTGGAAAAGTCAACCAACAAAGTATATTTGATTTGGGCAAATATTATGGTCTGAAAATTGTAAACAAAATCCTGGGCATAACATTGATTCAACAATGGAACGAGAACAGTGGTATCAAATAATCCTAAATTCCAAGTTATATGTAAAAAACAATAATATAATAAATAAAAAAATTAAATATAGTTCTAGAAGACATTGAAATCATGGGAGAAGTAGATAAGATTCATATTAACTTTTCATGCTTTCTGTTTGCTTGTAGAAGATGACTTTATATCTTAATATCTATAATTAGCATAGACTAGAGCTGAATGGAAAACCTGCTTTTCAACTACAGGATTCAGGAAAATCAGAAGGAGCAAAGTCTATATATAGACAGAGGGCACAGATGTGAGTTGAATATGAAGGGATAATATCTTGTTTTAAAAAGAATGAAATTAAGCGGTGAGAGAGGAAAATGGGAGAAAAGGAAAGGCTTAAGTGGAATGGTGGAAATTATCTGTAATTTTTTAAAAGAGGGAAGAAAAAGCTTTTACAATGGAGAGGAAGAGGGGGAAGAGAGTGTAAGTGAGTGAACCTTACTCTCATCAGAATTGGCTCAAAGAGGAAATAACATAGACACTCATTATGGATATAGAAATATATCTTATCCTGCAGGAAAATTGGAGGGAAATAGGACATGGGAAGGGAGGAGGTTGATTAAAAAAAGAGGGCATATTGGAGGAGGGAATAGTCAGTGGTAAAACACTTTGTGAGAAAGGACAGAATAAAAAGAAAGAGAAAATAAATAGGAGGATATACAATTGGTAATAGTAAGTGTAAAAAAAAATTGAAGCAAGTTTCTCTGCTAAGGCCTCATTTCTCAAACATAGAGGAAACTAAGTCAAATTTATAAAAAAATAAATAAAAACACACCACAATTGATAAATGATCAAAAGATATGATCTGTGCCCAAAGGGCTATAAATTCATTCATGTCCTTTAATCTAACAACACCACTACTGGGCATGAATACCAAAAGAAATTCAACAACAACAACAACAACAACAACAACAACAACAAAGGAGAATGACCTATATGTACAAAAAATTTTCATAGCAGCTTTTTTCTTAGGGCAAAAAAAATGGAAATTGAGGGGATGCCCATCAATTGGGGAATGGCTCAATAAAATAAAGTATGTGTTTGTTTCTATGGAAAATGATGAGCAGGATGCTCTCAGAAAAAACAAAACAAACCTGCACAGTATTTCATGACCTCAAGCAAAGTGAAATATAGTGTATACAAAGTAATAGCAATTGTCTGAGATGACAAGTTGTAAATGACTTTGCTGTTCTCACAGAACAATAATCCATGACAGTCTGAGGGTGAAAAGTCCTATCTATATATAGAAAAGGAACTGATTGTGTCTGAATACTGAAGTATTCTCTCTTTCTCTCTTTATCTGTCTCCTTTTTTAAAATTACTGTTTTTTGAAGGTTTTTATTTTCACTAGGGTGGGAAATCTATGTTTACTTTCACAACTTATTTTTATGAAAATATTTTGCATAACTTCACATGTGGTTTCTTAATTGTGGATGGGGATAAGGGAGAAAACCCAAAAGTAAAAAAAAAAAATAATGTAAAAGAAAGTTTGTTTTAAATGTAAGTAGAGGAAAATAATAAATAAATAAATCAAATGCACCAAAAATATATATTAAGGTCAAGAAATGCAGTTTTGTCCATGTATAAAAATATGAAAAATAATAAAGATTTGTTTTAGAACTATATCTCCAAGAAATCTGTTAAGCAAAATGAAAACAATGAGTGCATAATAATTCTGATAAAAGTTATATGGACAATGTTAAAATTTGTATTAGTAAAATATTTTTATTAATAAGTAGCTTACACAGGAGTACTGATAAAATAAAAAAACTGACATTTTAATGTTTAAGAAGTTATTTACATAATTTATTTCATTTGATTTTTATATCAATTTTTTGTGGTAGAGTAGCATGGGTGTTGTTTAAGCTTGGTTTTCTAATTTTCAAAATAATTTAATCATGCTACTCAACATAGTCTCCACTCTGCTAATCTGCAAAGTTAGTATAAATACTTTAACCTATCTATTTGGTGGTTAGATTTTGGTCAGCTTATTAGGAATTAAAACATCTTGAAAGTTTTGTTACTTGTTACTCAAACTGTAATCTTTTCTCGTTGGTGTTTCCTAGTTGGATATGTTGTGATATGCAAAGAAATTGCATTAAGGGTTATCATTCAGTCTTTATACATACATGAATAGTGGGTAAGTGATATTATTAATAATACAATATTGATTATTAAAAGTTTACATGATAAAGATGTATTTAAAGTATCATTAAATTTAAAGATTATCCCTTGTGATACAGAAGCTGAATACTGAGGTCAATGAGGTATGTGTTTGTAGTTAACCTAGACCAATTAATTCTTGAAAGTGGTAAGTAAGCTTTTGACATGGAACCTAATGGAGCTTGTGTCCCTAAAATTGAGGTAATTGAAGCATTTGGGGACCTAATCTTACTATATTGAGGAAAGTGTTTCAGAGTCATATTTAAAATTCATATACACATATACACAGATTCTCTCATACACATTTACATATAGACATGTATATGTATAAATCTATATATATATTTATATATATGTACACACACATATATATAATATATTAAACTGCAAATTTGGTCATTATAATTTAAAAATTATTAAAGGTAATTTTATAAATTTGAATCTTCAACATATTGGAGTTGGAACTTTTATTTTGTTCTATTCATGACCATTTTAACCATGTAATTTTGTAATGGAGAATGGATGACCACAAACCAGCTATCTATCTAGTTAATTTTTGTTTTAAAAAAATTATCTTTCAAAGGAATAAAAGATACCTTTAAAAAAAGAAAGAAAAAAAGAAAGGGTTCTTTAAACAGAGGATTCTTCCATATAGCTGATGGCAAGAGTGATTGATGTAATTTAAAAGTCCTCAAAATAGAAATATCAAAAGCAAATTAGACATTTATCAAAAACAAACATTTATTCACCATCTCCTATATTCATGGAACTGTACATGGGGTACTGGTGAGACAAAACAAAAACTAAACAGTTTTAATCTAGTTACTCAATTTCAGAAACTGGATATGTTAACATTCCAATATCCAAACACCTGATTAAAGATATCAGCAAGTTTCTGTAAATGTTAAGCTCCTATCCATGTATTTTTATATCTTTCAAATTCCTCATTCTGAAAGCTGTTTTAATTGACCAATGGGTCATCTACAATTAATTTCATAGTAACTTGAATTATACTTTGGGGAAAAACAAAAACAAAAACTAAAACAAACAAACAAACAAACAAAAAAACAACTTTCCAAAAGTGCTGAGCCTTATTTCTTAATTTATACTACCAAAACTAAGGTAAGCAAAAGATTAGATATTTGTAAGATATCATTAAACATCATGAGGGTCTTTTACTATAACTAATGGAACTTTGCTGAAAGGTTAATTGGTTAAAGTTGAAAGCACTAGGTACTTTTATTTGATATGTATAAAAGAAGGATCTTTTTCCTTACTGTGGACCTCTACTTAAGGTGGGAGGCAATGGCAACAGGAAAAAAAAAATAGAACAGAGCACTAATGCTTTCACACCAAGGCTGCAAAGTAACCTTCCAAAGCCATCAGGGAAAAAGAAAGGGAATAATATAATCTTGTTTGTGTCTAAGAATTTCACATATGATATTTTTTGGGCTTTTTCTGAAGAGAGTCCACAAAGGTCTTGGAGTACTGGCTAAATATTAAACCCATTCTTCAGGAAAATTAACTGTTTCCTTAGTCATGGCAGCTACAAGGGCTGTTGTCATGGTCACTCTGAAATCAAACAAGCTTAGGAATTTCATAAAAATTCCTAGAGTTCTTTGTTTCCTAAATTTGATCTACAAGCAAGGAGAAAATAATCAATTAGGAATCTAAAATTTTCTTTTTTTTAAATTTATTAATACTTTTTATTTGCAAAACATATGTATGGGTAATTCCTAAACATTAACCCTTACAAAGCTTTCTGTTACAAATTTTTCCTCCCTACTCCCCACCCCTTCCCTAGATGGCAGGATATCCACTAAGGAATCTAAAATTTTCTATCCAAGAATGGAAAATCCCCAAAATGGGGCATAGCACCATTGGGTAGAAGGCACAAAGATGGTGATAGAATGCTAGGCCTGAAGTCAGGAAGAACTAATTCAAATTTGGCCTCAGACACTCACTAGTTGTATGATCTTTATGTATGACTCACTAGCTGCAAGTTCCTTAAGTTGTTTGTCCTAGTTTCTTCATCTGTAAAATGATTTTTTTTCAAGAAAACTTTAAATAAGGTTGCAAAGAATCTCGCATGACAGAAAATGAATGAAAAACAGCACTATTGGAGAATACTGCCTAGAAAAAATGCTGAAAGGAACAAACCCCGTGTATAGACATAAAGAAAAGATTAGAAAACAAGTTTTCTTTTTTTCAGATCATTTCATAGTTGAGGTAAAGACAGACCCTATTTATCTAAAATTATTATACTCATATTCTACATTGTTGTGTAGAGTGTGTGATCAAAAAGTTTAGACAAGATTAACATGTTTAAACAATTTTGTTCTGACTTCCTGCAGGAAGTATAAAAACCCCCACTTCTTGTTATATTTCATACTTTTTTTCCCTGACACTGATAATGTTTCTTTAATAGGATATGAAAGAGACTTGCCTTAAGTACTTGGTGATCTTTTGACACCATATTAATTATTATTGTCTGCATTATGACTTTTGAGGATGATTGGCTATTATAAAACTAAGGTATATCCTAGGAAATGGCCAATTAAAAAGGAGAGTAAAGAAAGAACTGAAAGACACAGAGAGAAGTGATCTTCAGGGAACCATCTATTTCAAGGAACCATGAAGTTTCAGGTGAAGAAAGATATAGAGATGATAATGTCTAGGGACATTGGTGAAACAACAAAGGATTTCCTAGACACACAGAGGAATTACAGGAACAAGCCTCTTGAGGAGTTCTTGATCAAAACTGAATTTCTGGATTTGAGAAAGAATTACAGGGTCAAATAGGTGCAAGAAAGAAAAATAATAGCAAACTGCCACCACAATAATAAAATCCCAAATATTAATCTGCATTAGCTGTGGAGTTAAATGAACTAGAATTTTAGATGCAAAAAGATCACTAAAGATTATCTAATCTATTTCCTCACTCTATCACCTCATTTTACATCAGGAAACTGAGACTCTTCCCCCCCCCCCCCCAATTCAATGAATTAGCTAAAGTCACATAAGAAAAAAGTAACAGAATAACGATACACACTCAGATCTTGTAGCTCCAGATCTAGCATACAAAGGTACACAGATCTAATAGGGATATTAGAAGTTACCCTAGTACATACCCTTCATTTTGCACATAAGTCTTAAGGGAATCAAATGATTCAGACAATGTCATAGATGGTATAGAGATTCTTGTACTCCTGAACTTATATTCATTCCACTATTCCATGCTACTTATCACATCTACTTCGGGTCAACTTTCTAGAATATCCTATTTGCTTTTCCTTTTCAAGAGATGACACAAACGTAAAGTATTTAGTTTTAAATGTATGGAGAATTATATAGGTCTCTTGGGTAGGTGAGGCTCACCAGAGAGGGAAGAGGAATTATATTGGCTGTTCTGGACTTATCTCATTTGTACTTTCTTTTCTCAGTTCTCACTGTGTTTTTAGCCTAGGAAATTGTATAGTATTAAAGAACAGGTTTAAGTTTTCTGTTTGGTGGTTGTCCTTCATCCTCAAAGAGAACCAACATGATATCACTTTTTTAAGAACTGAGGTACAGTGGATTCGACTGTGGCTGATTAGACCAATAGGAGCTAGTAATACTGCTCTGCCATAGGTGCAACCAAAATAGTCCCTATGAACTTTCAGGATAGACTCTCTAACTATGCACCTCTTGCAAATGTGTATGCAATATTGTGTAATTTATAATGCTAATCATATATATATATATACATATATATAATATTCTTTAAATCCCAGATAAAATCATACTTCCCTGATCCTCCTTAATATTAGTGATTTCCACCTAATGAATATCTTCAATAAAACTTATCTCTCTATATCTGTATCTATATACCCATATTTATCTCATATATATGTATACATGCATATACATATATATATATGTATATATATGACCTACTTGTCTATCTAAGTAAGCTCCTTGAAAGCAAAAACTATCTTCTGTTTTGCTTTTGCTTTGCTACAGTGCTTAGCATAGTCCCTGTCATATAATAAACATTTAATAAATATTTGGTAACTTGACTTGCTCTTTCCAGAAATGACCCTATTGTGTGCTAAATGAGCCAAATGCTAAAGTTAACAGGGGAAACTCTAGGGGGGAGGCATAAATTCCAATATATAAAACATATTAAAACAGTGATTTGCTTTTGAGCCACAAAGACCTGGAAAGAGCTGAAGAGTTATGCATATAAATGCAAAGACAGAGGAAGGGTTGGGGAGAGTGAGAGGTGTTGTGGAGTGGGGCAAGCACTTCAAAAAGTGGACAGATTCTGATTTACCCAGCAATAAAAGATCAACTGAAGATACCATTTAATCATGTTTATATATCTAAGTTCGATTCCCTAACATTCCAGGTGAAAGTTTTTGCATGTGAATGTTTTGTCTATTTGGCAGAAATCAATGCTTTTGAGTAAAGATTTTAATTAGGGACTTGAATCTAACTGAACCATCAACCAAGAAATTGGAACAAATTGTACTCATTTTCTGATCCAAACAGAATTAAATTCTAATATTAATCTTGTTACTGAACCATGAAATAAACCAAATCCTTCTTTCTTCATTTCTCCATTTTTCTATCTCCCCACTCTTTCTTGGAAAAAAAAAAAAAACAAACAAACACTTAATTGATCCAGTTTGAATTGAGACTATGAATTTTCTGGGATCTTTAGTCTGGCAAGAAACCAGAACCGCAAAATACTTTCAGAACATACACTCCATTTGCTTCAAGTTTCTTGGGTTTAATGAAATGTTTCTCTGAATAGAACTATACTAAAAATAAATATTCACATATATGCAGCAATTTAATATTCCTCAGGAAAAGGTCACATGATATAGAGATTTCTGTTGAAGTATTTTCTTTTATTTAGATTATGCTTTGGTATATGAAATGAATTATATACATAATTTAAGGCAAAAAAAGATTTCAAAAGTAAGAAATTACTGAAATATCCAGGTATCTCATTTTGATTGTATGAACCTCTTGGTTTTAAATATGACCTTTAATTTTGGGGATAAAAATTGAAGCAATCACTTTGCAGAAACATTTTTTAATTTAAATTTTTAAAAATGTATTTGATGATTTTCTTATTTCTTAATATACTATTTACTTCTGGGATCTCTTTATATGACAAAGAAGGGGAGGAAGTGACTGGCAAATGAACAAAATTGTCATATTTTCTCATATATGCAAAATTCCTCTCATGTAGCACCCTTCTCTTTTCTTGTTGTAATTTATCCTTTATTCTTGAATAAGACTATGACATCAGGGAGTTGATGCTATAACATACAAGTGAACTGAATTTGAGTGAGAGGGGGTCATACAAAACACCAGCTTTGCTTTCTCCTCCAGAGCCATTTCAGTGCAATGGCAAAATATAGAGCAAGATGACAAGTTAACCCTGGATGACAGTAAAAGATATTTTTTAAAGCTAGGATCTTTTAGAGGTTTCAGTTTGAGACACATAAATACACACAGATAGTATGTGTGTATGTGTATATACATATATGTATATTTGCATGCATACACATATAAACACATATGTGCATGATCATATGTATAATAATAAATATATCTAGACCTATAGACACATATGTGTGTATACATACAGACATGCACATAGTTAGCAAGATGAAACATTCATGGTCTGTACAATCATTGTCTTCATTCATTTTTGGATAGCCAGAATAACAAAGTTAAATATCAGATGTTACTAACTTTTAATTGCAAATAAATTTGAATAGTACTGATTAAATCTATAGTGTCATTAATAAATATTAAAGACTAGGATCAAGTGGTATTCCATAAATAAGCATTTGCTATGTGCTAAACATTTAGGATGCAAAAATCCTAAGTGTGCAAATATAGAAATGCAAATCTCACTATCTTCCAAGAGTTTCCTCTGTAAAAGGAGGACATTTGTTAAAACAGATAAGAACTAGGTGTTCCATGACTTGCAAGTGAATTAAATTTGATTGAGGGAGGGCTGTGCAAGAAGGAAATACCTTCACCATCTTTCTCCCAAATTGTCCTTGTAACTAATTTCGATGCAATTGTCCCATGGGTTTTTTTTTTCATTTAGAATATTATAATCATTGTATATTATTTTTCTACTTGTTTTCTGTCTCTGCATCAGAATAATCACATTTTCTCACATTTCTTCTGAGATCTGTTATTTTGAATAGTTACATTAGTACTCCCTAAAATACATATACCACAATATTTTAATATTTTAATACAAAACCATAAAATATTATACAAGTAAGAGCAACTATAGTAATCCCCAGTTTTGATTTTCTAATTAGTTATTCTATGAGTTATATTGTCTTTATCTTCTTTTTGGAGAAATGAAATGCAAAACCTATTGTTTCTAAATCCAAGTCAGCATAATTCTGATCATTTCAGTGCTACAGGATCATACAGATTGAAATTATGAATAGACATGTTCAGTTGCCATGAACAATCTAAACATAATTCTTTCTCAATATTCCAAATGTGGAAATTTTATATCATAACTTAACATAAATAAAATTCTGTTCTCAGCATATCCTGGAACAGAGTTTGAATTTAAGTTTTAAAAATGAGGCATGGCAAATATAATGTAAAGAAATCAACTCAGTAACATGAGACATCATGATCTAAACAACCCAATGTGTTCATTCATTTTGGACAACCAACATAACAGAGTTAAATTTTTATCAGATGTTGCTAACTTTGAATTGCAAATAAATTTGAATAGTACTAATTAAATCTGTAGTGCACATAAATGAATATTAAAGAATGGGATCAAGTAGTAATACACCAATCAATCATCAATAAGCATTTGCTATGTTCTAAACATGAGGATGAAAAAGTCCTAGGTGTGCAAATACAAAAAGGTGAATCTTAATGCCCTTCAAGAGCTTCCTCTCTAATAAGGAGATAATTTGCTAACAGATAAATAAAGCAAGATAAATACATATACAATACGCAGTAATTGGAGCTGACTGTAGCAACTACTGAGCAACCCAGAAAGGCAACTTTAAAAGCTCTCTTAAAAGGCGTCAGTTGAAGTTTAAAGGAAATCCAGGAGTCCCAGTGGCAAAGATAAGAAGAAAAGATTCCAGGCCTGGGAGAAAGCTTTTGCAAAAACACAGAGATAAGAGATTTGATGAGTTCAAATTTGGCCTCTGCAAACTTAGTAAATCATTAATTCTGTTTGCCTCAGTTCTTCATCTATAAAAAGAACTGAAGAAGGACATGGCAAACCATTCCAGTATCTTTTCTAAGAATACTCCAAAAGTCAGGAAGAGTTAGACACAACTGGAATAATCCAACAGCAGTAACAATAGCTAGCAAAAGAAGGTAGCTACTGGAGATCATTTTGTAAGGCAAAGCATAAATTGTAATCAGCCTGGAAAAATAGACTGAAACAAAGGTAGAAAATGATAGTGGAAAGAATAAGACTGAAACAGATGTCCAGTGGGACCAGGTAGCAAAGGGAGCTTTATGTAGGCAGTCTATGAATCAGAATCACAGCAACTCTGAGTGGAACCACAGAAACAATTGAAATATTGATTTTGTAATTATATAAAAACATAATAATTAACCATAAGAAAATTGATGAAGGTACTAGCTAATGCCTGATGTCCTGGACATTATAATTATAATGGAAAATGAGCTTTCTTAGATAGGGAATTGATGGAAGGAGGCTCACTAAAGTGCTCTCTCTAGGTCTTTAACACAGCAAAGGCAGATGTCATGAATGTTTCAGCTCTGACATGTATTTGTTCTTATAAAGTCCCAGTTATACAAGCCTAATAGGAGGTCACTTAAAGGAGGAAAAAAACAATCCATAAAAGGCAGTTTCCTTCAGTGATCTTTCAAGGGAAGTCTGGTGAATCATTCGCTATCTTGGCTTTTCCAAACTTTTTTTTTTTTTTTCTGTTTACACATTGAAATTATACATTTTGCTTAACCAAGTAACATAGTTTAAGATGGAAATGAGATTTTTCTGGAAATTTGGAAATATCTTCTTTAGCCCTTCTTCTGCTGTTTAAAAACATTTTAACATTTTCTTCTGAAACCTTGATATCTTTTAATTTTATGCACTTTTCATATCCATGTAAATCACTATGCTCTCATCTACTCAGAGAGCCAAACTTTATAGAGAAAAAAAATGGGGAAAAATAGAAGCTTAGCAAAACTATTCAAAATATAAACCAAGCAAGAGCATCCACAATTTTTATACTACTAATCCCTTGCTTCTGAAAAATAGAAGGTTCCTTTTCTCATATCTTCTTCAAGACCAAACTTTGCCTTTATAATTATGGTCTTTCATGCTATATTTATTGTTGTTCTTTCCCATGTTGTAATCTACCACCTTTTGTTTTTCTGGTTCTGCTGACTTCACTTTGCAGAAAAGAAAGGAATAGACATTTATTAAGTATCTATAGTGTGCCAGGAAGTATGTCAATTGCCTTACAAAAATTATCTAATTTAATCCTCACAACAACCTCAAGGTATAGGTGCTATAATTATGCCCATTATATAGCTAAGAAAACTGAGGCAACTGAAAATTAAGTGACTTTTCCTGCATCAAATATTGTTACAGATATGCCATTTATCACATCATTGACCTATATCTGAAATCTTTTTTATCATGCTAAAAACTGCCAAAGCTGATGCTTTCTTAGGATAACCTTCAGGAATCCTGATTCAAATTCTTACCTTGATAAAAAAGGGTCTTTTACTTACTGTTTAAAAAAAATCTAAAGAAAATTCTTATTAGACTAATAATTACCGTGGTACCCTGGTAATAAAAGTTTCTACCTTGTTTTCATATATGTAGGAGAATAATACTTTGTAATACATACATATAATATTATGTGTATGTGTCCATTAATAACTTCATATGTCCTAGGAGTTAAGATTATCAAGGCAAATATGATGCAGTCTCCGTTCTTTTTTATTTAATAATATCTTTTCATTTTCATAATACATGCAAAGATAGTTTTCAACATTCAACCTTGCAAAACCTTACTTTCCAAATTTTTCTTCCTCCTTCCTCATCACTCCCTTCCCCTAGACAATAAGTAATCCAGTATAGGTTAAACATGTGCAGTTTTTCTTAACATATTTCCACATTTATCATGCTGCAAAAAAAAAAATCACATAGAAAGGGGGAAAAGGAGAAAGAAAAGAAAACCTAACAACAACAAAGGTATGCTGTGATCCACATTCAGTCTCCACAGTTTTTGCTTTGGATGTGGATGACTCATTCCATCACAAGTCGATTGGAATTGCCTTGAATCACCTCATTGTTGAAAACAGACAAGTCCATCCCATTTGATCATCATATATTCTTGTTCTTTCTGTGTACTATGTTCTCTTGATTCTACTCTTGATTCTTGCTTAGCATCAGTTCACATAAGTTTTTCCAGGCTTCTCTGAAACCAGCCTGTTCATTTTTTCTTATAGAGCAGTAATATTCCATTACATTCATATACTGTAATTTATTCAGCCATTTTCTAACTGATGGGAATCCACTCAGTTTCCATTTCCTTGATACTACAAAAAGAGCTGTTACAAATATTTTTTGCACATGTGCGTCCTTCCCCTCTTTTATTATTCAGTAGAGACACTGCTGGATCAAAGGATATGAATAGTTTTATAGCTTTTGTGCACTTTAAAATTGCTCTCCAGAATGGTTGGATCATTTCACAACTCTACCAACAATGTATTACTGTCCCAGTTTTTTCACATTCCCACATTTATCATTATCTTTTCCTGTCATTCTAGCCAATCTGAAAGGTGTGAAGTGGTAACTCAGAGTTGTCTTAATTTGCATTTCTCTAATCAAGGAGTCTATTCTTAAGGAGTTTATTTCTGTTAGATAAGAGCATGGATACAAAATGTACACAAATAAATACAAAAGAAATGAGGAAGAGAAAACAAACACTTTGGCTTCATGTGTAGGGGATGGAAGGGCAAGATCAGAAGGAGAAAAAAAGACAAAGAGGAAACAGTGTGTAAGCTAGTTCTATTGTAAGATACAGAGCTAAGGAAGAAATATATTCCAGACATATAAAATGCCATGTAAGAATGAAACAAATTAGCAATGGAATGTTAAGTTTGGCAAACAGCTATATTGAAATGAGGGGACAAGCAAATAAGGGTATTTTAACATTAGAATTACTAGAAGAAAAAAAAGTCTTGAAATAGAATGATTTACTAATTGTAATGCTGATAATTTATAACAAATGAACATACTTCTTGTTTTCATTAATAGATCTTTATTATATTGCTAATTTACAAATAAAGATTTTGATTGTTATCAGATTTATTTTGGACTTCACAAGGTCAAAGTGACCCATTCAAAAATGTCAAATTTAGGACAGAACCATAACCCAGATTTTTGCTTCTAGCTCAATTGAGTGGATGAAAATCAGTGGGTTAAATAGGGGGAAGTAAGAAAGGAAACAATTGAAAGATTATTAGATATTTATTAAGACTACTCACTAACTTTTAGTTTTTATTTGATCTACCAGCATAACAGTGTAGAGCTTTACTTCTCTTATGGGATTCATTAAAAACATCAAAAAGCATTTGTGGAATTCAAGTTAATTCAACTAATATTTATCATACTATCACAAGTATTGGTAGGGGGAAAATTGGCATAAACTCTCTTATAGTAAGATTTTTCTATTTATAAATCATTATCATTCAAAATTCATTGAAATTTGTAACAATATAAATAACCTTGTTCAAAACCTCTTTGATAATAAACATTAGGCAAAGGATAAAACAGGGAATTATGGAGGAGATGCGATATACTCAGAAGTCATTCTTTGCAGATAATGAGATTCTTGAGATGTATTTGTTGCAGATGACATGGTACTGATAGTATCAGGTTCTAAGACACCACACTATCTCTTGGATGACATGAATAATAATCAAAAAACACATAGCCTGTCTATCCCTGCATTTTGATATGTTGGTAGATTGATGAACATGAATAAATAGATGTGCCCAAAATTTTAAGACAAGAAAGAAAAGACCCAGTAGATTGTTTTTGGAATTTGGGAAATTCTTTTTTATGAACCCATCAAATTAAAAGCAATTAATTCTTGTGTGAGTAAATTCACCCAAACTTAGTACACACATGCACACACACACAAACATATACACAAATTTTACCATTGTAACTATGTGGCAGGGAGATATAAAATATCACAGTCTCTGAAAAACTGAAAATAGTATTACAAAGAGAATATTAGAGAGACACATAGTAGGGGTTAATAGATTGCAATACATAACCAATAAGGAACTATGAACAACAGGAGCAAAGGACATCATCAAGAAATTGTCTATCAAAGAAAAGAAGCCAATCTAGTGCCTAGAATGAAGGACAATAAAAGGCTATTTAGAACATTCTGTTGGTACTCTCATGATGCCAGGAAAAAGTAAAGAAGCCCTCTAACATTGATTGGATCATCAGTGTCAAATTTTGGGAAGAATATTGGTGAGTCACACAAAGATAGCGAAGAGTCAAGTGATATTGCTGAAGGAAACAAAAATACATGAGGTCATTTCAGCATTGAAAGGTACTGGAAGACATATAAACATTTATTTTTTCCCTTCTTTTTCTTGAGTAATTGGGGTTAAATGGCCTGTTCAGGGTCACACAACTAGGAATTGTCAAAAGTCTGAGGCCATATTTAAACTTAAATCCACCTAACTCCAGGACCAATATTTTATCCATTGCACCATATAGCTGACTCATATAAACATTTCTAATATATAATTCTAATATATAGTTTCTGATATCAGTTTGGTTTCCATTCCATGGGTGTGATCTAAGTCAAAATGTTGGCTTGTTGTGAGGTTTTCCTTCCTGTAATGGTACCCTATGTCTACCCTAAAATTTTGTTGGAGTGAGAATGGAGAAAGGAAGATTATCTAGTAAATTAGATTTTAGATATACTGAGTTTATACTTACAAAGAAACATACAATAGAGTAAGTGTGGAGATAAATTACTAAAATGGGAAAGAGAAATTATCTGTAAAACATGTAAAACATGTTTTAAATGTGTTTGCATAGTGATTATAACTTAAATCAGTTATGGATGATTATTCTGAGGGAGAGCTGTACTTACATGTATGTGAATGAATATGGGGGAATTTTGAAGAGCTAAGCCACAACCATCTTTTTAGAGAGCAAAAGGAAAAAGGAGAACCCAGCAAAAATGATAGCTCAGAGAAGTTTAAGTAGATTTGATGTAGTGTCATGTCATAGGAGCAAAAGGAAAAATGTGCAAAATACTTAAATATGTCAGAGGAATGCTTTGCTATATAGAAGACAAAAGTATGAGGACTGAGAAAAAGTCATAAGTTTGAACTTTATGAGCTCATTATGTATGAATATATGAATATGAAGTGAACATGAAGTCATATGAAGTCAACTAGGAGAAGAAACATTTCTTTCATTTTAATTGTAATAGTTATTGGTATTTTCCTGGTTGTAAAAAATAACCAACTATATTAAGGAGAAGAACTAATTTTGTGAATTAAATTTGGGCAGAATAATAGGAACTGAATCCTTATTATTGGTAATTATGGATTGTAGCAAAAGCATCTTATTATGCATGAATTTTAGGTAGCTACATGAATTTTAAACTTATAATTATCATAAACAAACAAGAGTCACATGAAATTTCCAAGTCCAAATATAGTAGAATTTGAAGTCATAGGAAAAATGAACATTTTTAGGAGTTACTTGAAATGGACAAAGAATGTCTTCTTGCTGAGTGGAATATATGAGAGAAGAAAAACATTAAATTTTCTCTTGTTAAATTAGCACTAACCATACATAAGAAAGTTTTATATCAGAAACACATATGCAATTATTTTGATTAAGTTAATATGTCTTTTTTTTAATGTCATTGAGGGAGATGTCTGAATGAGAAATAAAAAAAAAACAAACGAAAACTTGGATCATTAATCATTGTGTATTGCATATTCTGAAGAGTTTAAACTTACTTGACAGAAAAGTATCTTGTTTTTCATATATATTTTTCAAGTCTATTTCACATTTCAGTATTATTTTTTAAAATTTATTTAATATTTTAATGGGAGACAATGTGATATAGGAAACAAAACACTAACCTTGTTGGCAAGAGTACTTGAGTTCAAGTATCTCTTTCCTTGTACTTTATCTATATGATCCTAAGTAAAATAGAGTCTCAGTGCTCTAGAGTCTAGACAATTCCCTAAGATTAATTGCAAAGAAGTAACTGGCCTGAATTGTTTAAAGGAGTTTCCTCACCTGAGAATTTTCTATGCTATTGAAATCACAAGATTGCCCCTATGATTTCAGAAGCAGCTATACCAAGGTCTTAATTTGTTTATCTTGCTAAACATTATCAGATAAATTCTGAGCTCTTATTTGGAGTTCTGTTCCATGGGTATGATCTAAGTCAAAATGTTGGCTTGGTGTGAGGTTTTCCTTCCTATAATGGTACCCTATGTCTACCTTAACAATTTTGGAGAAAAGTTTTTAAATTCTATTATATTTCTGTATTTTATCACTATTAAAAGTGCCAATTCGATTTTTAAAAGCAGGAATTAATGTAGTATGGTAACTACTAAGTATAAGGGTAGCCAGGTGGTTCAAAAGATAAAGCACCAAGCCTGGAGACAAGAAGACGTGAGTTCAAATACACCCTTGGATGCTAAGTATGTAACTATGGCCAAGGCATTTAATTCTGTTTACTTCAATTTTTTTTTCACTAATAAAATGAGCTAGAGAAAGAAATGGCAAATCCATCCAATATCTCGGCCAAGAATACACCAAATGGTACCAGAAAGAATAAGACATAATTGAACTACTACTAAGTACATTGAGTACAAGAAATTTATTTGAAAAAAAAATACTAATGAATTTAGTTCAAAGTTCCTTTTGGAATTTTTTTTTACCCTTATAAATTTTGCCCTTAGAAATTTCTTGCAGATAAAAATCTGATTATTAAACAACTAATTTCCATAAAATTGAATTCAACTAGGGCAAGAAACATTTCTTTTTTTTTAAAGTCGTAATAGTTATTGATATTTTTTTGGTTGTAAAAAATAACCAACTATATTAAGAAGAAGAATTAAGCAACAACTCTCAGGAGTAGAATCTAAAAATACATTTTCCAAATATAGTAGTAGTATTCCAATGTAGGTGAAAATTAGAAGACCCTAGGGTAAAAGAATGACCTGGCAAGACATGCTAGCAGTTTGAGAAGCTATACTTGTCTACCAGAGCAAGTACTGATGAATCTATAGTCTCCAGTACAGTTGTGACATAGTTAGTACATACATACTCATTAGGTATAATGCAACTCTAATAAATCATGCACTTTGGTCATGGTAAGATCTGAATGGTAATCCATTTGGAAAGGTCTTTAATTTTGGTTTAATATTTGCATTCCTGGTTCAAATGTTTTGTCTTATCACTTACTATTTAAAGCCCATATATTTGTGCTTTGAAGATTCTTAGTGATTATACATTAGGATTCACAAATCTTTCTTGGGTTTTAGAAAATGGGGATTAGAGTAAAGTTAAGTCAAAAAGCATTTATTAAGTGTTTATTTTGTCCTGGGAATTGTGCTTAGATCTGAGTATACAAGCAGAAATACAGATAATCTCTGCTCTTGTTCTAACATACACAAAAAAGTAAGCTTAAAGGGGGATGATTAAAAAAATGAAAGCACTCTTTATGAGAGCATGGTAGAGAAAGTCTGAAGTGTCAGGAGTACCTTTGGAATGAAATGAAGACATAAATGACCTGAGCATTTCCTTGTAAAGGGATGTTCATGGGTGAAGCAGCCATTCAGAGAGGAAAACAACAGGGGCAAATACTACATTTACTGTGAGAAGTTCAGGGGTATAGTGATTACCGAGCATGAAGAATTGTCTGACAGAAGAAAAGAAAATGCAAAGAACTAGAAATACAGGCACATTTTTATTCCGCTAATATAGTAAACTCTAGGAAAATAGATGTCATGTCTAATGTAATTGTCAAACACATACCCTCTATGTTCAAAACCAAATACAGTTGCTGGCACCAACCCAAAAAAATTCAAAATAAATAAATGAATGCCCATGATGTCTGCTTAATAAAGATTTGTTAAATTTGAAAAATCCATTTGAAATTACATATTGTAAAATCTAATATTGTGATAACTAATCATGGACTATTGAAAAGTTTCCAAAAAGGTGATTTTCTATTCTAATATATAAAACATAAGCTCAGTACATATAACAAGTAGAATAAGATGAAGTTTTACTTTACCCACTATCTGATCTGTCATTTCCCCTTTTTGAAAAAAAAATACAAATTCCCATTACTGCCAAATTAGGAGTATAAAAACAGCTCCAAAGAAAGATGTTAGAATTAAGACTTTGCTTTTTTAATGTGAAAAATTTAAGCTCCTGTCAGAGATGTAAACTAATCATATTTTTATTGTTCTAAATGTTAACTTCAAGCTTTGTGGATGCAGAATAAAGAATGCATCTAATACTTCTTTTAGATCCTTTTAGGTCCTTTTAGATCCACAAAATATTTCTCTATATGGTAGTAGTTTTAAAAGATTTACTTAGTATTATTAATTATAATTAATAAGATTAAAGTGACAAAGTTGCTATAAAGAAAGAATGTAGTAATTAACAGTTAATCTATTAATTTTTAATTATTTCAGAAAATGCTAACCAAATTTCCAAAAGGAATAATTCATATATGTGATGTTGAAGAAGCTGCTTTATATAGTGATAGATAATATAATGAAATCTTCTTTGCACCAGGTCATAAAATGAAGTTCCAAACAAGCAGTTTTCACAGGAGGCAACTTGGTATATAGATCTTATATAATTTTAAGTATCTTAGAACAATGTGATGATGGGGGCTTTGAAGATCCTCTAATTACTTCATTTTGCATGTGAAGAAATAAACCCAGAGAGATAAAGAGACTGAATTTGGTTGGAGCAAGATAAAAATTAGAATTCAGGTCTCCTGACAATTAGTCTAGGGCTATTCATATTCCTTTAAATTGTATTTTAATCTGTTCAGCTCTCCTCCCCCCCTTTCCTTTTATTTTTCTATTCATTTTTTTATCTTCATAGTTTAAATTACTTAACAGTCTTTAGCAAAACATTCACAATTTTGAGAGTATTTTCTATTGAACTGGGTTAAGTAGAATCAGCTTTTCTGCAAATAAAAAATAAAATGCAAATTCACAAGAAAAAAATAGTAAATAAAATGTGTGTTTTAAAAATTGCAATGTCAGCTAGTGATACATCATAATTAATGTGTTAGATGGTTTCTCATATGAGCAGCTTGGTTTTTTTGTTTGTTTGTTTACAGTCTTTGATTAAATATTCTAACCTTGTTTTTCTCCTGTTGCTCATAGGAAAAAGAACTAGCAAAATTGTTTTTAGGCTTGTTTTTAGGTAGGTTCATTTTGCCCTCTTTGAATTTTGCTTATTAAATTACTTTGTCAGGAATAAAATTTCTTCTATGATTCAAAGAACAGATTTACCCTTTCAAATATAATTTCTTTATAAAATACTTATATTCAACAATTGTAATTTAAATTAGGTTTTTCAATAAATAGTCTTGTTTATTTAAATATTGGCTTGTTTAAATGAACAAATCTATAGTTTCTTAATCTTAAAGTAGTTTATTGTCATCTAGTTCGATCCCTCTGGTGGGGGACCTTACTGTTTAGAGAAATATTTTTTGCCTCATAAAAATTTCCAGTAGCCTATGTTTCATATTTTATAGGACATAACTTTGCCAATTTTGCTCACAATGGTGAAATTATCCTGCTTTTGCTATAACATGTCTTTTGTTAGATGACTTATTCTATGGCAGAAGGCACATATTTGTTCAGAACCTAGTTTGACTTACAAAAGTATTTTTGTTTATTTTGTTTTTTTTCTGCTATGCTGTAAGCAATTCCATATTCTAATGAAATAATTAATGAGAAATCTTTGTATCTAAGTAAGCATTAAGTGTTTTTTTTTTAATTTAAAAGCTTCAAATGTTAAAATAACTGGTACACTCTATACAAAACCTTAGTTTTTAATGTTCTCCACAAGAGCATGATTGACTTGTATTTGTAAAATGATAGAATTTAGTACTTAAAGGAACCTTAGAAATTATCTAATACAATCTTATAGAAGCTAAAATTGAGGTCCAGAAAGGGAACATGCTGTGTCTAGGAAGAAGACTTAGGCCTACTTTGTCAAATTTCAGATTCCAAATCCACTACTTTTTATACTATATCACACTGCTTATATTTAATGAACTTTGTTGTATTATCAGATCCACACAGATTAGAGCCATTAAAGGGGTGGTGATAGTGATGGATGGCTATTATAGGCAATCACAATTATAACAGCAGGAGAAGTGACAGCTAACAGCTTCTTTTTGGAGAAATAATAGGAAGAAATTCAAAAGCAGATGTAGAACAAGGGTGTGTATGCTACAATTATGTACCCCCATGGCAAGAAGACCCCTCCCATAAGGAGCTCCATCCTGTGCTTATTGGACCTCAGATAAATTTTTGGAAAGGTTTCCGACCAAAAAGTCAGGATTTTTCTCTGAGGTTCATTATCAGAGTTCCTGTCTCTCTCTCTCCTTATCTCTTTCTGTTTCTCTGACTTTTTGTATATCTATCTCTGTTTCTGTTTCTCTCTCAAATTATTATTTAATTATTTTAAGTCTTTTCTTTTTAAATTTTGAATTCCAAATTCTCTCCCTCTCTCTTTACCACTTTCCTTCATCCATAGAAAAGGGAAGCAATAAGGTATCAATAATGCATATGAAATCATATAAAACATATTTTACATTATTCATATTGCCAAAAAAATAAAGTGAAATAATTATATTTCAATTTTCACCCAGAGTTCCTAAGTTTTTCCTGTGGAAGTGGCATAATTTTTCATCTGTCTCCTTTGGAATTACCTAGGATCATTGTATTGATCAGAGTAGCCAAGTGTTAAACAGTTAATCAGCAATGCAATTGCAGTTACTATTTGCACAATGATTTCTTGGTTCTTTTCTACCACACTTAACATCAGTTCACAGGGGTCTTGCCATTTTTTTTTTGGTTGTTTTGCTTGTTTGTGCGCTTTTTTTTCTGAAACAAACCTCTATCATATTTCTTACTTAGACATTTTTCTCTCAACTTTTATTTCTTTGAAATAGAAACCCAAAATGGTATTGTTGGATCAAAGGGAATATCGAGTTTTATAGCCCTTTGGAGAGAGTTGCAAATTGTTCTCCAGAATGGTTGGAACAGTTCACTCCTTCACCAACAATTCATTAATGTACTTATTTTACCTCCTCTGATCAAGCACTTGTCATTTCTGTTGTGTGACATAGTATGTCAGAGTTGCTTTAATTTGCATTTCCCTAATCAATAGTGATTTAGAGAACTTTTTTTTATGTGACTATAGAGAGTTTTGATTTCCCCCCCCCGAAAACTGCTTGTTTGTGTCATTGACCATCTATCAATTGGGGATTGGGTCTAATTTTTATAAATTTAATTCAATTCTCTATACATTTAAGAAATTAGACATTTATTAAAGAAATTTGCTATAATTTAAAATAAATATTATTTAATTGTCTATGGTACTTTTTTTTTAAATGTAATTTCTCTGATTATCTCATTTTAATTAAGTCAAGTTACTGCTTCCACTGCCTTTTGTTGTTTTTATTTTTTAGTTAAAACGGCTTCTGCTCTAGCCATTTATTTTTAATTGTGTGTATTTCATTTTGTGATATATATATATATACATATATATATATATTCAAATAGTGGAGATAGATAGATAGATAGATATATTTGAATCATTTCCAAGGAGGATAAGATTTTAATCATTGTTTTCCTCCCCTCCCCTTTACTCTTTATTGGTAAAAGCCTTTCCTTATGAGAGATAATTATCCCCATTCTTCCTCTCTTCCCCCTTCTCTTTGGGCATTTTTAATGTATTCAGTTTTTCTTACATTATCCCAATTTAATTTACTCACTCCTGCATTCTCTTTCTATGTAGAATCTTTTTTACTGTCCTAATAATAAAGCTTTTAGCATATAGATATAACATTTTCCTGTATAGAAAGATAAACAATTTAACCATATCGAGTTTCTTATGATTTTTCTTTCACTTTTTACCTTTTCATGTTTCTCCTGAGTCTTATATTTGAATATCAGCTGTTCTATTCAGCTCTGTTCTTTTCATCAGGAATACTTAGCAGTCCATTAATTCATTAAACATCTACTTTTCCCCTTGAGAATTATGCTGTTTTTCTGGGTAAGGTATTGTTTTTCATAATCCTAGATCCTTTGTTTCCAGAATATAATTTTCCAAGCTTTCTACTGCTTTTTTTCCCTAGTAAATTTATTTGTTTTTGATACACATTCCTTTATGAATCATGTTAGGAGAGAAAAATCAGAGCAAAAGGGAAAAACCATGAAAGATATAAAAATCAGAAAAAAAAGAAGTGAACATAACATGTGTTCATTTACATTGTCTCTTTAGTTCTTTTTTAGGATGTGGATGGCATTTTCTCTCTAAAGTTTATTGGGATTGCTTTGGGTCACTGAACCAATGAGAACCTAGTCTTTCATAGTTGATTATCACACATTCTTGCTATTATTGTGTACAATATATTTCTGGTTCTGCTTGTTTCATTCAGCATCAGTTCATGGAAATCTTTTTCAAGTCTTTATAAAATCAGCTTGTTCATCATTTTTATGGAAAAATAATATTCCATTATCTTCATATACTACTACTTGTTCAGTTATTCCCCAACTAATGGGCATCTACTCATTTTCCAATTCTTTGCTATCACAGAAAGAGGTACTAAAAATATTTTTACACATGTGAATCCTTTTCTCTCTTTTATAGTTTCCTTGGGCAAACCCAGTAGTGTCACTGCTGGATCAAAGGGTATACACAGTTTTATAGTCCTCTGGGCATAGTTCCAGATTGCTCTCCAGAATGGTTACACCATTTCACAACTCCACCAACAATGCATTAGTGTCCCAGTATTCCCACATCCCCTCCAACATTTATCATTATCTTTTCCTATTATCTTAGCAACTCTGAAAGGTATAAATTGATACCTCAGAATTGTTTTAATCTGCATTTCTCTAATGAGATTCTAATTACTCTAATTATTCTAATCACTCTAATGAGTGATTTAGAGAATTTTTTCCATGTAATTATAGACAGCATTAATTTTGTTATTTGAAAATTGTCTATTCATATCCTGTGATCATTTATCATTTGGGAATGATTTGTATTCTTATAAATTTGACTCAGTTCTTTATATGTTTTAGAAATGAAATGTTTAGCAGAAATACTGGCTGCAAAAATTTTCCCCAGCTTTGTACTTCCCTTTTAATTTTGTTTCTGTTGATTTTGTTTGTACAAAAAGTTTTTAATTTAATGTTATCAAGGTTGTTAATTTTACCTTTCATAATGTTCTCTAGTTCTTCTTTGGTCATAAATTCCTCCAGTCTCCTATTATCTGATGGAAAAATTATCCTTTCTTCTCCTAACATATTTATGATATAATATCTTGTGTTCAAATCATGTATTCATTTTGACCACATTTTGGTATATTGAGATACAGGTATATATCAAGTTTTTAAGACGTATTTTCCAATTTTCCCAGGAACTTTTGTCAAATACTAAGTTCTTATTCCAGAAGCTGGAGTTTAGGGGTTTATCAAATACTAAATTATTGTAGGTCTTGATTATTGTCATGTGTATATAATCTATTCCACTGATCCTCCACTCTATTTGTTAGCCAGTACAAAATGGTTTTGATGACTGATGCTCTATAATATAGTTTTAGGTTTGCTACTGTTAAGCCACCATCCTTTATATTTTTTCATTAATTGCCTTGAAATTATTTTGTTCTTCCAGATGAATTTTGTTATTATTTTTTTCTAGTTCTATAAAATAATGTTTTGGCAGCTTGATTGGTAGGGCACTGAACGTTCAGACCAATTTAAGCAGAATTGTCATTTTTTTTATATTATCTCAATCCACACAAAAGCAATTGATATTTTTTCCTGTTCTTTAGATCTGACTTTATTTGTAATTGTATTCACATATTTCCTGAGTTTGTTTTAGCAGGTAGACCCTTAAGTATTTTATTTTGTATATAATTATTTTAAATAGAATTTCTCTTTCTATTTCTTTCTGATGGCCTTTTTTGGAATTATAGAGAAATGCTGATGATTTCTGTGGCTTTATTTTATATCCTGCAACTTTGCTAATGCTGTTAATTGTTTTAAGTAAGTTTTTGGATGATTTTCTAAGTATATCATCATCTACAAAGAGTGATAGTTTTATCTCCTCATTGCTATTCTAATCCTTTAATTTTTTTTTCTTGTTGCTAAAGCCACCATTTCTAATATAATGTTGAATAATAGTGGTGATAATGATTATCTTGTTTTACCCATGGTCTTATTGGGAATGTGTCCAGTTTCTCTCCATCACAAATAATACTTGCTGTTGGTCTTAGATAGATACTACTTATTATTTTCAGGAATATTCACTTTATCGTTATGTATTTTAGTATTTTAATAGATATTTTATCAAAAGCTTTTTATGCATCTGTTCATATTATTACATGATTTCTGTTGGTTTTGTTATTGCTATGGTCAATTATGGTAATAGTTTTCCTGATATTGAACCATCCTTTCATTCCTGGTATAAATCCCAATTAGTCATAGTGTATTATCCTGCTGATAAGTTGCTGTAATCTCTTTGCTAATATTTTATTCAAAATTTTTGCATACATATTTATTAGGGAGATTGGTCTATAATTTTCTTTCCCTGTTTTGGCTCTTCCTGGTATAGATAATAGTAGTATAATTGTGTCACAGAAGTAACTTGACATTATTCTTTCTTTACCTATTTTTCCAAATAATTTACATAGTATTGGAATTAAATGTTATTGAAATGTTTGGTAGAATTCACTTGTGAATCCATCTGGCTCTGGAGATTTTTTGTTAGGGAGTTCAATAATGGCTTTTTCAATTTCTTTTTCTAAAGTGTGACTATTTAAGAAATTTATTTCCTTTTCGATTAATCTGAGAAATTTATATTTTTGTAAATATCCATCCATTTCATGAAGACTGTCAGACTTCTTGTCTTATAGTTGGTCAAAATAACTCCTAATTATTGCTTTAATTTCTTTGTCATTAATGGTAAATTCACTCTTTTCATTTTAGATGATTTTGCATTTTTCTTTCCTTTTTTAAATCAAATTAACCAAAGGTTTATCTGTTGTTGTTGTTGTTGTTGTTTTTGTCTTTTTTTTCACACAACCAGCTCTTAGTTTTATTAGTGTTGTTTCATTATTCTCATTCCCTTGGATGAAATTATGGATTGTTTCTATGATTTGTTGTTTGACCCACTCATTTTTTACAATTAGATTATTTAATTTCCAATTGGTTTTTAGTCTATATTTCCCTGCCCCTTTATTGATTATAATTTTTATTGCATTATAATTTTTCTGAAAAGGAAGCAATTATTATTTCTGCCTTTCTTCATGTGATTGTGAGGATTTCATGCCCTGATATATGGTCAATTTTTGTGTAGGTGCTAGGGACTGCTGAGAAAATGGTATATTTCTGTCCCTATTCAATTTTTTCCAGAGGTCTGTCATATCTGGGTTTTCTGGGATTCTATTAATTTTACTAGTTTCTTATTTTATGGTTAGGTTTGTTGATTCTGAGAAAGAAAGGTTGAGGTCCCCCCACTAGTGTAGTTTTGCTTTCTTCTTTTTGTAATTGGTTTAAAATTTTCTCTAGTACTTTGGCTGCTCAACCACTTGGTGCATACATATTTATTATTTTTACTACTTCATTGTTTACAATACTCTTTATTGAGATATACTTTCCTTCCTTATCTCTTTTAAAAATATATAGTTTTAGTTTTGCTTTATCTGACACCAGAATTATTGCTATCCCTGCTTTTTTTTTTTTTTTTACTTCAGATGAGGCATAATAAATTCTGTCTGCATTTTATCTTTTCTCTGGATGTGTCTGTGTCAAATGTGTTTCTTGTAAACATATTGTAGAATTCTGCTTTTTAATCCACTTTGCTATTTGCTTCCATTTTGTGGGAGAGTTCATTCCATTCACATTCACAGTTATGATTACCAGCTGTCTATTTTCCTCCATCCTCCTTTCTCCCCTTCATATACTTTTTTTCTCTCTTTCCACCCTGTTTTTAGTAGTGTGTTTTTTAACCCATTCCACCCATTACCTTATCTCCTATCATCCCTATACCTTCTTTTATTAGTGTTTTTGTTAACCCACTTTGCCCACTGCCTTATCTTCTATCACCACTTTCTCCCTTCTCTTACTTTTCCCTAGTGTTTCTGCCTTCCATTCTATCCTGCCTTCCCTTTTTCTTCTTTCTCCTTCTATGTCTTTATAGGGTTTGATAAATTTCTATACCCAAGTGAATAATTAAGTTATTTGTTAGAGCCAAAACTATTCTATTCTATTTCTATGGTCAAACTTCTTTACTGTTTCTCGATCATTTTTTCCTCTTTTCTTTTGGTATTTCCTCCTTTTTTTTCTTTTTGGTTGAGCTCTGCTCCTAGGGTAAAAGGTATTATCCCAAGCTTCCTTTGTAACTCTGAGCCTTGACATTCAGCACAGGGGCCTCTTGTGTTTGCAGGGGGTAGTTTTGCCTGCTCTTTTCAGGAAACAGTCTAGTTTCCCAGAATTTGCCTTCTGAGTTGGAATGGGAAATGACCCACTGATCTGCTCCTCTACTGAGTGAGGAATAAACATCTTAGTTGCTGATTTGCTGTGATTAAGACCCTCTCACCAGCTTTCCCAAAGTCTATCTGATATGGGCTCAGCACCCTTGTCACCCCGGTACAAGTGACCTTTCTTGAAATTTTTCCAATTTATCTTGATTAGTTTCATTTTCCAGAATATCTTTGTTTCATTCTGCCAGATTCTGATCAGAGGATTGGTCTCATTTGATTTTTAAGGAAAGTGGGAAATCTGGAGTAGATTCCTGGCTTTACTCTGCCATCTTGACTCCACTTTGGAAGCCCTTCTGCTGCTTTTATGTGGAAGCCACTAAATCTTCTGACTGTAGTTTTACAAGATTTGAATGATTTCTTTCCGGCTGCTTGCAATATTTTGTTCCTGACATGGGAGTTCTGGAATTTCACTAAAATGTCCTTGGGAATTTAATTTGGGAATCTTTTTTTAGGAGGCAATAGGTAATTGCTTTCAATTTCTATTTAACCCTTTAGATATAAAATATTAGGGAAGTATTCCTTTATAATTTCAAGAAATATGATGTCTAGGCTTTTTTTTATCATGACTTTCTAGTTTTTAAATAATAATGACATTATTTATTTTAATAACTATTTCCCAATTACTTTCAAAAATACTAGCATTCATTTTATAAAATTTATATTTTTGAAAGTCTCTCCTTTTCTTCCATGCCTCCCACCTCTTTAAGGCAAATAATTTGATACATTTTAAGTCATGAAAAACATCTTTTTATATTACCCATATTACAAAAGAAACCACTAACAACATAAAACAATTTAAAAAAAAGCTTTAAAAAAAGTAAGCTTCAAACTGCATTCACTTGGACATTATTTTTTTAAATGGGTCTTTTGAAATTGACATGGATCATTGTTTTGATTAAAGTATCTGTCTTTCACATTTCACAATCTTTACAATATTGCTAATATACAATATTACTAATATAATCCCTCAGCATTAATTCACAGAAGTCCTCCCAGCTTTTTTGAAATCTTTCTTTTTGTCATTTCTTATAACACAAGAGTATTCTATCACAAACATATGCCATAACTTTTTCAGCCATTCTCTAATTGATGTGCATCCCTGTGATTTCTAATTTTCTTGCTACCATAAAAAAGCTATTATATTTACTTTTGTACATATGGGAGATTTTCCTTGTTCTTTGATGTTTTTAGTATAATAACTTAGCACAGGGAATGTACAATTTTATACCTTTTTCAGCATAGTTCTAAATTGTTCTCTAGAATGCTTGGAAGGAATTCACAACTCCACCAACAATTCATTATTGCCCCAAATTTTCTTCACTCTAACATTTGTTCTTCTTGTCTCTGTCATGTTAATCACTCTGAGACTTGTGAGGGGACACCTCTGTGTTGTTTTAATATGCAATTCTCTAATCATTCATGTTTATTAGCATTTTTATGTTAATAGTAATAGATTGTATTTCTTCCCCTCAAAACTATCTATTTATATCCTTTAATCATTTATGATTTAGAAAATACATCTCTTTGTTCTTAGATTTGGTGCAGATCACCATTTATTTGAAAAATGAGGCCTTTAATTAGAGAAAATTGCTCTTTTTTCTTAGTTTCTTAGTTTCTTTCTAATATTGGCTATATTGATTCCATCTTAAAGGTTTTTGTTCAAAAAGGTTTACAAATTTTGTCAAAAATTTGTTAACATTGATGCTGAATGAAATGAGAAGAACCAAAAGATCATTGTACATGGCAATAACAAGATTTTATGATGATCAATTCTGACAGACATGGCTTTTTTCAGCAATGACATGATTCAGGCCACTTCCAATGATCTTATGATGAAGAGAGCCATCTACACCCAGAGAGAGGACTGTGGAAACTGAGTGTGTGTCACAACATAGGATTTTCACTCTTTTTATTGTTGTTTGATTGGTTGTTATTCTCTTTTACATTTTTTTTTCTTTTTGATTTGATTTTTGTTGTGCAGCAACATAATTCTATAACTATAAATGCATATAGTGGAATTAGCATATATTTTTACCATGTTTAACATATATTGAATTATTTTCCATCTAAGGGAAGAGGTAAGGGGAAGGGGGAGGGAATCATAACACAATATTTTTCAAGGGTTAATGTTGAAAATG
Organism: Myrmecobius fasciatus; assembly: GCA_023553655.1. Classification (NCBI taxonomy): domain Eukaryota; kingdom Metazoa; phylum Chordata; class Mammalia; order Dasyuromorphia; family Myrmecobiidae; genus Myrmecobius; species Myrmecobius fasciatus. The sequence goes on from JAJPUD010002756.1 coordinate 293,423, forward strand.
TATCCATGTATATGTTTTGAAAATAAAAGGCTTTAGGGATCTCAACCTTGCTCTCTCTCAGAATTAGATAAATCAAATCACAAAATAAATAAGAAAGAAGTTAGGGAGGTAAACAAAAAGCTAGAAAAGTTAGGTATGATAGATATCTGGAGGAAATTGAATGGTGATAGAAGGGAGTATACTTATTTCTCAGGGGTTCAAGGAACTTATATGAAAATTGATCATGTGTTAGGGCATAAAAACCTCAAAATCAAATGCAGAAAAGCAGAAATAGTAAATGCATCCTTCTCAGATCATGATGCAATAAAACTCATATATAATATCAGGCCAGGAGAAAATAGGCCACAAGTTAATTGGAAATTAAATAATCTAATCCTGAAGAATGAATGGGTGAAAGAGCAAATCATAGACACAATTGATAATTTCATCCATGAGAATGACAATAATGAGACAACATACCAAAATTTGTGGGACATGGCTAAAGTGGTTATAAGGGGTAATTTTATATCTCTAGATGCTTACTTGCATAAAACAGAGAAAGAGAAGATCAATGAACTGGACTTACACTTTAAAAAGCTAGAAAAAGACCAAATTAAAAACCCTCAATTAAATACCAAATTGGAAATTCTGAAAATTAAAGAAGAGATCAATAAAATTGAAAATAAGAAAACTATCAAATTAATAAATAAAACTAAGAATTGGTTTTAGGAAAAAAACAACAAAATAGATAAGCCTTTAGTTAATTTGATTAGAAAAAGGAAAGAGGAAAATCAAATTGTTAGTCTCAAAAATGATAAGGGAGAACTTTCCTCCAATGAAGAGGAAATTAGAGTAATAATTAGGAGTTTCTTTCCCCACTTTATGCCAATAAATTCGATAATGTAAATGAAATGGAGAAATATTTACAAAAATATAGATTGCCTAGGTTCACAGAAGAGGAAATAAATTATTTAAATAGCCCCATTTTGGAAAAAAAGAAATAGAACAAGCTATTAATCAACTCCCTAAGAAAAAATCTCCAGGGCCAGATGGATTTACATGTGAATTTTACCAAATATTCAAAGAACAATTAATCCCAGTACTATATAAACTATTTGAAAAAATAGGGAAAGAAGGTGTACTACCAAATTCCTTCTATGACACAGATATGGTGTTGATAGCTATACCAGGTAGGAAGAAAACTGAGAAAGAAACCTATAGACCCATTTCCCTAATGAATATTGATGCAAAAATTTTAAATAAGATTTTAGCAACGAGATTACAGAAAGTTATCCCCAGGATAATACACCATGACCAAGTAAGATTTATACCAGGAATGTAGGGCTGGTTCAATATTAGGAAAACTATTAGCATAATCAATTATATTAATAACCAAATTAACAAAAACCATATGATTATCTCAATAGATGCAGAAAAAGCCTTTGATAAAATCCAACACCC
>JAJPUD010002757.1:0-69309 GCA_023553655.1 Myrmecobius fasciatus
CCACTGGCACTAAAGAAGTAAATATGAGTGTTGCCATTCAGCAGCATGTTAATATTGAAAAGATAAGACTTTGCTTTCACAGGCAGCTTAGAGATAGAAAAAGATCTTTGTAATTTCCTGAAAATAATCCAACCCATCCTCCTTTTTCAACTCTTATCAAATAAAATGCTTTGTTAAATAAGCACTGGCAGCAAGTACAATGGATTCTTATTCTTTTCATCTTTCAGTTAATTGTGAAGTGTTAAAGATGTGGTCTTTTGTTGAATATCCATTGTGAAAGCCTCCATTTGTAAAGATTTTGTGTAGATGGAAGATTGGGCTTATAAGTGAGAGGAATACTGATGTTCTTTTGGTTGTCATTAACAAGTCCAAGAATTTCCCCCACACTTTTGGTATCTTTCCTTCTTTCAGATACCTTATAAAAGGTGTTCCAAAAATCTCGGGAGTTTTTAAGGTATAAGTCCTATTAAAGCTTAAAACTGCATAAGGCATTTGGGATACTCTGTATCAGTCCCTCAATGCCCTTACAGTCAGGTTGCCTCCAACCCAGATCTCTTCTACTTGGTCCATTTAGCAGCTTTTTCCTGGATTTGCTCTCATCAGTGCCATTCTTCATCCTTTTACAAGCACCTCAGAGGTTATGATGGCAGTCTTGTGATAGTTCCACTATATTTGGGGGAGAATTTAAGTTAATTAGAATGTTACATATAGATCTTTTCTATTTTTGTTTGTATATCTCCTGTTTTCATTCTTGAAATGCCCTTGAGAAGACTGCTTAGTTGGATGTATTGTTGTGTTTTTGTTTTGTTTTGTTTTGTTTTGTTTTGTTTTGTTTTGCAAGGAAGAAAAAATTTTATTTTAAGGTGGTAAGAAAAGTGAAAAATGGATAGGCCAGAAGAGCTTAGTTTCTGGATTCCTTCTAGAATTCCTTATTTTTATTTTTATTCTGTATAAAATCTATACCTGCTTCTTCACAATTCTTTTCCAGGATAGCCAAACTTCCTGTATGTGAAGCAGTTTTCCTTTGTGCCTTCATCTATATACCATTGTACAAATATATTTTTTTTGGCATATCTAAGGTCATACTTGTGATCTAGATTAGCATGCATATATTCCCTTTAGCTAGGTCTCCACTGGATACAACAGTTGGAGACAGGCAACTAGAACTAACCTTGAAGCTAATGAGTTCTATGAACTAAATGGTTCTCTTAGTCTTGTGGTGATGATAGAAGTTAGTACAGCATGCAACAGGTTATGTACCTGAAATGATATGGTAAATTAGAGGGCTTAAAGTAGGCACTAGAGATCTTTGCCACAAAGAGCTGATGATGGTAGGTCTTCTTAGCAGGGACAATGGAAGAAAAGTAGGTGATGAATGGGAAATGGATCTGGGGATAAGGCACAGATTGATCTAGAACTCTGTGAAGTCCATATTGAAAGAACCATCAAAGTACAATGATTGTGGATGATCTTGTCAATGAGCTGTTTAAGGTTGATGTATGTGGGGAGTTCAATACCCAGGTTCTGGCAGCAAAATCATAGATTGCTTCATTGTCCACCATGGAGGCATAAGTCCAAGTGCCTTAGTGAAGTATGAGGGGTTAAGATAGAATTGTAGGTCTCTGTTACAACTGTGGATACTTATAGGGCTCGAGTAGATGACAAGCTCCAGCTTGGACTTCTTGCCATAGTCAAGAGAAAACCTCTCCATCATCAACAAGGAGGTAAAGCCCGAGTATGTGCTACTTCCAAAGCTATGAATTATCAAGAATCCCTGAAACTCTGTGCACTGGCCCAACAATTTTTTTGGGCTCCAGTGTGCTCCAATACAAGATCAATTATCTCCTTCCCAACAGCGTAATGGCCCCAAGCATAGTTATTAGTAGCATCCTCCTTGCCAGAGATCAGCTGCTCAGGAGTAGCTTTTTATAGATGCTGATCTAAATGTCATTTATCACAGCAGACTCCAAGTTTATAAAGACTACTTTGTATATATACTTGCCAGATCCTGTTTAATTAAAGAAGGTCTTGAAGAAGTTACCCCTATCCCAAGGTTCTATCACTTGACATGGTACCACTGGGTTGGATCTTATACTCTAAGCAATATAATTCCCAGCAAGCATTGCTCATCTGCACTCTTGCCTGACTGATATACATAGTAATGCACTCAGGCTGTTCCAATGTGTAAAGATGGGAAGGGTGCTATTGACTGCAGATGGATTATGGGACTCTGCCAATATAGTAAATCCCCTATGTCTTCTTTCAACTGATTTTACTCTCCACTATTCCACTCTGCTTTGAGATGTTACTGTCCATAATTGTCAATTATCCTTTTCCACAAAATTTTACAAACCAATTTACATTCCAATCCAGTGTTGCCTGTGGCAGCCTTCTTTCTCTTTCTTTTTCTCTATCTCTCTGTAGCAAATAATTTACATTGATTAAACTTCGGGATGCAGTTATGTCATTGCCTTCCTATTCTTTTTCTCATTATTTTTCTTTCTTCTTAGTGTTTATAAAGTATTCTTAGTCCTGATAAGGCAGTGGTCTTGACTGTGTATAGACAGCTGACTAGAAATAATTCCCACTTCAGTAACAATTTTTCCTGTCTAAATAAAATCTATTTCATTTTTTATGGGGTTATTTGGTATTCACCATGTCTAGCACCTGCCAATTCTTCCTTTTATTTATATTTTTTTATTAAAGCTTTTTATTTGTATAACATATGTATGGGTAGTTCCCCAGCATTGATCTTTACAAAGCTCTCCATAACAACTTTTACCCCCAGTCCCCTCCCCTCCCCTAGATGGCAGGAAGTCCACTACATGTTAATAATGTTAAAATACTTGACAAGTTGTTGTGCAAGAAAAATCCTGTCTACAAGAAAAAAAAAGAAAACCAGAGAAAGGCAACACAATGCAAGCAAACATCAATAGAGATCATGAAAATGTTATGTTTTGGTCCATACTTCATATCCCTCTCTCTGGGTGTATATGGTTTTCTTCAGTGAACAATTGGAACTGGTTTGAGACATTTCTTTGTTGCAGAGAGCCATGGACCTCAGAATTGATCGTCATATAGTATTGTTGTTGTATAGTTGTTGTTGTAGTATGATGATCTCCTGGTTCAATTCTTCCTTTTAAAAGAAAGTGTTCATGATGCAGAGTCATGTAGGTTCTGTATAGTCTATGAGTCTTTGTCTTTCTTTTTATTTTCCTGTATTATACTTAACTACCCCAGCTTCACCTTTTTTTTTTTTTTTTTTTTTTTTTTTAAGTGTCTAAATGTCAGAATATATGTGGATTTGATTTGGAGTATGTTCTAGAGTTCCTTGTTCAATTTCTCTATCAATTCAGCCAAGTTGTTGAGTCAGCCAAGAGGCAAAATGGATAAAGAGCCTGACCTAGAGTCAAAAAAAGACCTGAGTTCAAATGCAGACTTAAATAATTAGCCATATGATTAAACTCTGCCTCAATTTCCTCCTGTGTAAAATAGAAATAATAATGGCACTCCTATCTCAGGATTGCTGTGAGCATAAAATGAGATATTTGCAAGCCTTATAAGTGTTAAGTAAGTAAATACTTTCATTATTTGTTAGTTACAATAACTAATGTCTGTTGATGGTCTTTTTGCAAATACTTAACATTAGTTTTGAGAAAATTGGTGACCAAGTATCTCTTTTAGCTGCTAGTTACATGAAAAAAATTCCTTCCATTACCTCTCTAAAGAGTATCTGTGAATCATCCTTGCATTTAACTGCAACTTCCTTCTGTTTTTGTTTATAGCAAGAATGTCAAGACTGAGGTCCACACAGTCTTTTTTCAATGCCTCATCATGAAGTGGAGGTAACCCTAGGTCATCAGAAGTAATGGTACCTGAGCAGAAGCCCTAGCAGCTTCTACCATGCTAGAAAAGCTTTCAGAATGAGGGAATAAACAATAAAACAAAAATTACTATATGCCATGTTCTAAACTAAGTTCTGGGGATACAAATACAAGTAAGCAAGGCAATCCCTGCCTTGCAAGAGCTTACATTCTAATAGGAAAATACAAACTATATAGCATAACTAGTAACAGAGGAGAGGAAGAAACTTTTATTTTTTTATTTTATTTTATTTTTATTAAAACTTCTTATTTGCAAAACATATGTATGGGTAATTCTTCAATATTGACTCTTACAAAGCTTTTTGTTACAAATTCCCCCCCCCCCCCAATCCCTACCCCTCCCCTAGATGGCAGGATATCTACTATATGTTAATTATGTTAAAATACTTGACAAATCGAATATATGTATACATATTTCCACACTTATTGTTGTGCAAGAAAAATCGTATCTACAAGAAAAAAAATCAGAGAAAGGAAACACAATGCAAGCAAACATCAATAGAGAGCATGAAAATGTTATGTTGTGTTCCATATTTCATATCCCTCTCTCTGGGTGTATATGGCTTTCTTCACTGAACAATTGGAACTGGTTTGAAACAGGAAGAAACTTTTATGAGGATCACCCTGGCTAAGCGTGGAAAAGCAGATTAGTTGTAGGCTGATCACCTGGTGATGAAAATTTTTTAGTCATGGCAATTCATAAAATATGTTTTAAAAATCATTCTTAGTCTTGGGTAGCCTCTTTGTGCTTTTGCACTGACTGATGGTGGCAGTATTGTTAGAAAGAGGACAGAGAACACAGAGAATCACATGGTTTTTAGGCTGTCAACAAGTATGTATATTGTTGGGAGAGATTAATAATGTCAATCTTGATATTCTTGCAGTAAATATTAAATCTAGCTTACTTTTTTTTTTTTTTTTTTTTTTTGCTTTTTTTGCTGAGGCAATTGGGGTTAAGTAACTTGCCCAGGGTCACACAGCTAGGAAGTGTCTGAGACCTGATTTGAACTCAGGTGGTCCTGACTTCAGGGCTGGTGCTCTAACCACTGCGCCACCTAGCTGCCCTAGCTTACTTTTTAAAAGTCACCTTACATAATTGAGATGTTTCATAAACAGTCCTCTCTGTTCCTTATAAAAGTCACATGTTCATGTGTGTTTATTTTTAAATTACTACTCCATTTCATCCTTTACTCAGCTGTCCAATTGATCTTCCTGAAGTACTGTTCTGACCATGTCATCACCTCTCATTCAACAAAATCTAATTGCTCCCCATTGCCTCCACGAAAATATAAAATCCTCTGTTTGGTTTACTTTCTGCCTTTCCACTTCTCTCCCATCTTGTTCCCAATGTCTCTTTATGGTCTTATGATAGCCCGTCTCCCAACTCAGGGCATTTTCACTCACTGTCCTCCCATACCTAAGAGATGGTTGTCTTTCTTATTTCAGTGGTTGTCTTTCTTATTTCAGCCTTCTGCCTTCCTCAGTTTCCCTCAAGTCTCACTGAAGATCTGTCTGTTGTCCAAAACTTTCCCCATCTTTCTTAATCTTAATGTTCTCCCTTTCAGATTCCTCTGTCTATGTTTCTCCTTGACAGTATGTTTGTACATACTGGTTTGCATATTATTTCCACTATGACTCACTTGAGAACTTAAACGGTTTTTTCCTTGTTTTGTATCTGTAGCACATAGCATATTACTTAGCACAGAGTAGATACTTAATAAGAACTTCTTGACTCATCGATAAATATTTTGAATAATGCTTTTTTTTTAAGTACCAGAGTCAAGACTCCAATTTTCTAATTCCAATCTAAGTGCTTTTGTCACTTGGCTCCTTTCCTTTCCATTGCTTGAAAAGTGGATGTCAGAGAATTGGCACTCATTTAGTTGGCCATCTCCTGTTGTGCAAATACTGATTCAGGCTACATCAAAAATCTCCTTTAGGATTTCAGAAATCTTATTTTATTTTGCCCAGGATTGCATGTGAATAATACTTTTGGATTTTTATTAACCTTAACACAAAATGCTTATTTTGTATTGACTCATACATATTCATTTAGTATTAAAATGAGCATCATCCCAAAATTTTTTTAAAACTCAATAATAAAATGAGATGAATGAGATATAGACAACAAAAAAATATAATTATAGCTTTTTATTCTTAAAAATTACCCAGTGTAAAATTCTATAAGCTCTAAATGAATCTTAATATTAACAGATGATTTACTTTGCTCCCAGTGAAGCTGTGAGCAGTATGATAGATCTTAGGTCTGATATGAGCCTTCCCAAAATAATTTCCTTTTTTTATTAAATTCACCATGAACTCCATATTTGCAGTTATTAGATTCTTTATCACTTTACATTTGCCTCTGGTACTACTACCTCTGTGATGTATTAGGCTTTATTTCTTATACTTCTTTACTATGTATGTTATTTTAAAACTGCTTCTGCATACTAATTTATATTCTAGGATGTTTCCTGTCGACAGTGTCAATTCAGTCAGTTGGCAAGCATTTATTAAGGGCCTACTATGTGCTAGCCATAATGTTGGGATCCTAAGACAAAAATACAGCACAATACACATTTATTAAGTGCCTGTTATATAAGAAGCATTGTGCTAAACTGGAGATTCAAATGGGGGAAAAAACAATCCTGCTCGCAAGGAGTTTATGATACATTGGAGGAGAATACATGTGTGTGTTTTTTTTTAAAGAATATAGAAAATATGTATGCATGCACACATGTGTGTGCACGTGTGTACACACATCTATGGAATTGCCAGTTCAAAATGTGTAATATGTTGCTCAGAATAGAAGAGTATAAGCACATATTTAGACCTTTGAGTCCTCTTTATAAAGTTTCATAATTAAGTTCATGGAACTTGATCAAGTGACAGAAGAGTGTGGAGACAAACAAGAAGGAAGTTCAGGGCAGAGCTTTAGATATGCCTATAATGGGTATGATATGAATGGTAGACTTAGTAAGTAAATCAAAGAGCTGTCAAACAGGTTGGAGGAGAACAAAGATTTTGAAAACACAGAGGAAAGAAGATCAAAAGGGGGACAGTGGTCAACAGGGCCAAATATCACTTGGAGGTCAAGAAACTGAAGCTGTCTTTTCCAAACAAGTTTCCTATTTGAGCTAGTATATCCTGGTATAAAAGGCTTAAATAACCTCACAAATAATTTTAATTGTACATCAAAAGTTTCTTTACTAGTGAGCTCTATTTATTGTGACAGCTTCAATTTTTATTTCTTTTTTGCTTTTCAGGGTTTTTGCCTACACATAGCCGGCACAATAGCCAGTCTAGCAACTTAACCCACAGTCGCAGTAGCAGCAAAGGCAGCGTGGAAGAGTTTGTGTCTCAACCTAAGCAGAAGGATTTAGCAGGTAGTGTGCGACAGAAGATGCTCCTACACTATGAGGTATATATGGCCAGGTGTGTCCCAAGAGAACCACCAAGTCCCCAGAAGAGCCCAGTACAGAGTGCAGAAAGCAGTCCTACAGCTGTCAAAAAGGTACTGTCCATGCTTCTCCCTTTTGCTCTTTTTAATTAAGGAACAGGGAGGGAGAGATGTTTAAGTGGGATAAATAAAGATAAATGTGAATGTGAGTATAAGATACATTGGGGGCAATTATATTCTCCAGTATACTTAGTTACATCCAGGGCTGCCCAAAACTGTTAAGGGCCAAAACAAATGAAAGTTGTCATTTACAGTGTTCTAGAACTCTATTTTTTCCTCAAGTTCTACATGCTTTAATTGCAAATTTAATATTGTATAGTATTAATATTTCTGTTCCTAGAAAAACAACTTTTTTTTTATTTATTTAGGAGAACTGATGGAGTTAAAAGTCGTTTGTTTAAGTGGCAGGCATCCAGCAATAATCTTTGTTCATGCTCTTCACTTAGACTGCTGGTTTTTTAAACTTTTCAATATTCCAACTATTTTATTCAGACAAAAAAGGCCCCAGTGGACCCTTGACCCACTTGATTCAACTGACCACAGTAAAATCAACAAGAATTTTTTTAAGGATGGACCCACAAATTATAGTTCAGTTTTAGGGAAAAAAAGTCTGGCCCCAGCACCCAAGACCCAAAACAGAAACTATTTGATCTTAGAAAAAAGTTTCAAACACAGTGAATATATACTATGAATTAAGAGACTTCCAAGAGTTCAAACACATTAGAAAAGGACGACTCCATGACAAATACAAATCAAGTCTCAAAGAAAAAAATTGATTTGATCACAAGGACTCCAAGAGTGGCTACAAGAAATGAAGGAAGAATTTAAAAATGAGTCACAATTTAAGAGTTCTAGAAGAGAAAAAATTGTAAAGAGAATAGCTTGGAACAGAAGGCTCCTTACCCAAGAAGTAGACTCCCTGAAAAAGAATGGAACAAACAAAACTCCCAGAGACAACAAAAAATGTCAAAACAAAGTCAAAGGAATGAAATGATGACTACACACAAATCCTGTGTTACCCTATTTCAAAGTATCACAAATGAAAACTGTTTATAGAGGGCAAAGTGCAAATAGAATCTGCCAATTGCCTCCTGGAGAAAACTGAAAACACTAAAGTGTGTCATAGGCAAAATCCAGAGCTCCCAAATAAAAGAAGAGATTCTGTGAGCAACCAGAAAGAAAATAGTTTAAGGATCAAAAAGCCACAGTCAGTAATACCTAAGATTTAGCAAGATATCTTTATAATTTATAGGAAAAAAATCTTATATTCCAAAAAATCAAAAATACTTATAATCAAGAAAGAGAAATCAAATGTATAAAATATCTGGGAATAGAGTTGCCCAGACACACATAGGAATTATATGAATACAGCTACAAAGGATTATTTATAAAAATAAAGAAAAGATTTAAATAATTGGAGAGAGATTAATTGCTCATGGTTGGGAATTGTCAATGTAATAAAAATGACAATTATTTCCTAAAGTAGTTTTACACATTTAGTGCCATACCAATTATAAAGCTACTTAATAGGACTAGACAAAATAGTAAAATTCTTGAGGAATAAAAATATCTAGAATATCAAGGTAAATAATTTTAAAAGTACAAATAAAAGAGAAAATCATATTTTCAAACCTCTATATTGTAAAGCAGTAGTTATGAAAACTAGTGCTGGTTTAAAAAAAATTGTTAAGTAGATCAGTGGAACAGTATAAACAAGGGGGTCTCTGAAATCGAATGGGGAAAAAATTACATATTCATTTTCATATTCTTGAATTCAGAGATTAAGAATCCCTGTTTCTACCACCATCTTATGCCTCACAGTCAGCTCAAAAATAGATCCATGACCAGAATATTCAATTTTATACATAAAAATCTTTTAAAGAACCAAATCTAGTATCCTTCCCAGCTATGACTAGGAAATGAATTCTTTTTTTTTTTTTTTTTTTTTTAATTAAAGCTTTTTATTTGTATAGCATATGTATGGGTAGTTCCCCAACATTGATCTTTACAAAGCTTTCCATTACAAATTTTACCCCCAGTCCCCTCCCCTCCCCTAGATGGCAGGAAGTCCACTACATGCTAATAATGTTGAAATGCTTGAGAAGTTATGCAAGAAAAATGCTATCTACAAGAAAAAAAAAAGAATCAGAGAAAGGCAACACAATGCAAACAAATGTCAGTAGAGATCATGAAAATGTTACGTTGTGGTCCATATTTCATTTCCCTCTCTCTGGGTGTATATGGTTTTCTTCAGTGAACAATTGGAACTGGTTTGAGACAATTCTTTGTTGCAGAGAGCCATGTCCATCAGAATTGATCATCATGTAATACTGTTGTTGCTGTGTATGATGATCTCCTGGTTCTGCTCGTTTCACTCAGCATCAGTTCATGCAAGTCTCTCCAGGCCTCTCTGAAATCGTCCTGCTGGTCGTTTCTTACAGAGCAATAATATTCCATAACATTCATATACCATAATTTATTCAGCCACTCTCCAATTGATGGGCATCCCTTCAGTTTCCAGTTTCTAGCCACCACAAAAAGGGCCGCCACAAACATTCTTGCACATGTGGGGCCCTAGGAAATGAATTCTTAAAATAACAATAACATTTGTATGGTGCTTTAAGATTTTTAAAGTACTTTACATGTGTTGTTTCATTCAGTCCTCACAAACTTGAAAGATAGGTGCTGCTATTATACTCATTTTACAGATGAGAAAACTGAGACACAGAAAAGTTGACTTGCCCAGGATCACATACCTAAGTATGGGAGGTAGGATGTGAACTCAGGTCTTCCTGACTTTAAGTCCTGCTTCCATCTATTGTGCCATGAAGCACAAATTTAATTATATGACATGAAAAACTTGTGCATGAGCAAAATTAATGCCATTGGAATAAGAAGGAGAGAAACTGTCAACTAGGAAAAATCTTTGCACTAAATATTGCTAAGACAAGTCTCATACTTAAAGATCTCTTTCTCTTTCTCTCTTTTCCTCCCTCTTCCCCCATGACTCTTTTTCTTCTCTCTTTCCTCCCTTCGAATGCTATGAGATTTTAAGGATCAAGGACTTAGCTTGAAAGGAGAATTATGAGAAAATACCTCCTTCCATTTTGCAGATGGTAATGGTTACAAAATAGAAGAGTTAACCAATGGAATATATTAGGCATACATGACCCAGAAGTAAACACAATTGTCACATAGTGTTTGATAAATCTTAGAACACCAACTACTGGGATAAATACTATTTAAAAAATAAACACTGGGGGGAGCCAAGATGGCGGAGTACAGACACTACTCTCTATGAGCTCCTCTGATCTTCCCTCAAATCGAGAACAGATTAAGCCTCTGAACTGGTTCTGGAATGAAAGCTCCCTCAAATACTTGGAGTACAATACATTTCCATCAAAAATTACCTTGGAAGTACTCCGGAGCAGGTCTGTTTTGGATAGGCAGGGGATTGGGCCGCTTGCCACACTCAGGTGGCAGCACGCAGCCAGGGCGGAAGACTGGGGCTTGGGACAGAGCGTGGCAGATTCTAAGCACCTGGGAAGTCCCTGGGAGACACTTGGGCCACTTTGCTCTGCTTGTGGGAAGGTGCTTTGGCAGATCTGCCTTTGGTAAAAGATGGATTGAGAACTGAGAACCAGTCCCACACCAGAAGTCAACTACACAAACTGCCCCAGGGCATATTGAAGCAGCTGCCAGTCCCCTGCTTTAAACAGACCTCAAGCTCTAAAAAATGAGACAGCTTTTATGGAGAGAAAGAAGGGCAGACCTCAGATCCTGAGGTTCCTAAAGGGAAATCAACGCTAGAGGAAGCCACAAAGGGAGACATGAGCTGGTTCCCATTTCACAAGGCTTTGAAATGCAAGATTTCAGAAAACATATGGAAAAATTTGTAATCTTAATATTAACAAAAGAAATGTGAATTTAAACTTGTGATGGGCAAACATGACAAAGAAAAATTACAATTTTTTAAAAGCCTATGGAGAGACAGACACATGAGTACACTATTCATAGAGCTATGAATTGGTCCAAGCATTCTGGGGAAAAGTTTGGAACTACATATCTTGAAAGGAACTCAGTATTGCATATCCTTTGGCCTAGTGATCCCAACTGCTAGACATATACCCCCAAAGAGATTAAAGAGGAGACACTCATAAAATATTTAGAACAACACTTTTTTATTATAGCAAAGAACTAGAAATAAAATGAACATCCATTGAAGAATAGTTGAATGAATTATGGTATACAAACATAATGGAATATTACATGTCATGAGAAATGATGAAAAAGATAGATTTAGAAAAACCTGGCAAGACTTGGATCACATGAGCTAAATTAGAACTATTTATACAGTGATAACAATATTGTAAAGGAAACAATTTTGAATGACTTAACTCATCAAATACAGTGCCTAACCACAATTCTGCAAGACTGATGATGAAGCATGCCTCCACTTTTGGTCAGAGGGATGATGGATGGAGCACGAATGCAGAATGAAACTTAAATATGTCTGGCCAAAGTCTAACCAGCTTGGTTACTTCCTTTCTTGGGGCCTCAGCTGCCTCCTGTAAATTGAAAAGAATTAGATTAGATGATCTCAGAGGTCCCTTCCAGCTCTAATATTTTGTTTCTGATTTACAAATTACTTTGACTTTCATACTTTAGTTGAAGAAAATGGTTTGATTCTTTCAGTCTGTTACATCAGATAGCATAGCATGTCTCATTGGACATAATGAATTTGAAGAGGAGCTGAGTTCATACTCTAATACTGTCGAGTCATGTAATTTCTCTACCTGTTTCTTCCTCTGCAAAATGAAAAGGTTGTATTATGTAATTCTAAAGTTCCTTTCAGTCTGAATCTGTAATCCTGTGAATTCTTTGTATTTAGAGGCCTTGTGCTTATGTGACTGTTACACTCTATGCAATGAATATTTTTTAAGGAGCCTCTATTCTTTTCCTCAAGGATTAATAATTGGAGACAATATTAATGCAGACCTTTGTTGTAGTTCTTATGGGCACTAATAGAAATAAACAGCCACTGTCCTCAAAGAGAATTTTCCTGGGATGATATATTAGGTACACATAAATAGAAGAAGTGATCATGAGTGATGGATATAAGAGGGAAATTGAGACAGGCTTCCATTAATTCTTGGGAAAGAAAAGAACATTTTGAAGTGGAGAAATCAGAACAAGCTTTGCAGAGAAGGTGATGCATTAGCTGAGCCTTTAAAAAAAAAAAAGGCAAGAATCTGGAAAGGTTGAGATGAAAAAGAAGTGCATTCCAGACAAAGGGAATAAGCAGCCCAGATGCATGGAGGCAGAATATAGGACAAAATGGGGCAATAGTAATCCTGTTTGACTGAAATATGCTGAGTAAAGAGGAAGTGAAGCTGGTAGGGTAGGTAGAGACAGGTTATAGAGGCTTTAAATGCATTTTGTATTTTGTTCTTGGGGCAGAAGAGGGAAAACAAGATTTATATATATATATATATATATGCATATATATATATATATATATATATAGCTTTTTATTTTCAAAACATATGCATGGATAATTTGACAACACTGACCTTTGCATAGCCTTGTGTTTCAGATTTTCTCTTCCCCCCCCCCCGCTCGGTGTCAAGCAATTCAATATATGTTGAACATGTTAAAATATATGTTAAATCCAATATGTATAAATATATTTATACAATTCTCTTGCTGCACAAGAAAAATCAGATCAAAAGAAGAAAGTAAATAAATAAGAAAACAAAATGCAAGCGAACAACGACAAAAAGAGTGTGAGAATGTTATGTTATGATCCATATTCAGTTCCTGCAGTCCTCTCTCTTGGTGTAGATGGCTCTCTTCATCACAAGATCACTGGAACTGGCATCAATCATCTCACTGTTAGAAAGAGCCAGGTCCATCAGAATTGATCACTGTGTAATCTTGTTGCCATGTACAATGATCTCCTTGTTCTGCTCATTTCACTTAGCATCAGTTTGTATAAGTCTCTCCAGGCTTTTCTAAAACCATCCTCCTGATCATTTCTTATAGAACATTAATATTCCATAACATTCATATACCATAACTTATTCAGCCATTCTCCAACTGATGGGTATGCATTCAGTTTCCAGTTTCTTTCCACTACCAAAAGGGCTGCCACAAACATTTTTGCACATGTGGGTCCCTTTCCTTCCTTTAAGATCTCTTTGGGATATAGGCCCAATAGAAACACTGCTGGGTCAAAGGATATGCACAATTTGATAATTTTTTGAGCATAGTTCCAAATTGCTCTCCAGAATGGCTGGATCCATTTATAACTCCACCAACAATATATTAGTGCCCTGGTTTTCCCACATCCCCTTCAACATTTGTCTTTGTCTTTTCCTGTCATCTTAGCCAATCTGAGATGTGTGTAGTGTTATCTCAGAGTTGTCTTAATTTGCATTTCTCTGATCAATAGTGATTTAGAGCACCTTCTCATATAATTAGAAATAGGGAAACAAGATTTTAGAAGCAGGAAAATGCTGTGGTCACACCACTACTTCAGAAAGATTTTATCAGATGTAAAAGATGAATTAGAAATGATTAGAGCTAAAGGTAAAATTGATAGTAAACATAGTTAACTGATGGTGTCTTTTAAGAGACCATCTTTAAGATGGTACATATCTTTTTAAGATTTTTAAGAGAATGGTGCACAACCTAACTTGTGTCTCTTGGTCTATCCCAAGGAACAATAATAGTCTAGGAAAATGCCCTCTAAGAGCTTAGAAAGCTGTTTTTCTTATCTGGAACCAAGGCCCCTAAAAATACTTTGGAACTCTGTTCCTTCCACACACCCTCAAATGACTGTCCATCATGGTGTAGTAGATTGGTTACTGGAATCAAAGAGACATAAGATTCAAATACCTCCTCCAGATACAAGTTTCCCCATCTGTAAAATGAAATTAGACTCAGTGGCCTCTAAGGTCCTTACCAGCCCTAATTCTGTGGTCATATGAAATTCTAGTTATTCCAACAAGATAAAATAAAAGGTTTTCCTGTTGTCTACCTGGGAGGGGGAGGTCAAAAATTAGTGCTTTTTCTTAGCTGTGGTGCAGAAACTAGAAAAGACTACTCTGGATAAATAAGCAAACACTGAACAGATGTCTAAGTGCGGGGTCTTTGGTCTGTGTAGGGGGATAGTACATTGTATTAGAGGATAAAGGAATTCAGGAAGTATCTGTATTTTGGCAAAAATAAATTTAAGGGAGAATAACGATCCTAATATAAGAGTTAAGGAGATTTTTAAAGGTAAGATTTGAGAACCTGTTTGAATTAATGAAAAGATCACTGAGGAAAAAAGAAAGAAGATGTGGTACAAGAATATCCTGAGTCTGTGCCAGCAGAAGGGATCTCATTTGATGCTTAAAACAGTCCTATAAAATAGGAGCTCTTACTTGTATGAACTTATGCTGAGTGAAATCAGCAGGACCAGGAGAACATTATACACAGCAACAAGACTATACGATGATCAGTTCTGATGGACAAGATTCTCTTCAACAATGATGTGATTCAAACCAGTTCCTATTGTTCAGCAATGAAAATAGTCATATACATCCAGAGAGAGGCCTGAGGGAACTGAGTGTGGACCACAACATAGCATTTTAACACTTTCTGTGAATATTTTCATGCATTTTGTTTTCCTTCTTAGGTTGTATTTTTTCTTCTCTCTTTCTAGATCTGATGTTTCTTGTGCAGTAAGATAACTATAGATATGTATACATATATTGGATTTGCCATATAATTTATCATATTTAGCATGTATTAGATTACCTGTCATCTAGGGGTGGGGGTGGGGGGAAGGAGGAGAAAAGCTTGAAACAAAAAAAAAAAGTTTTTGCAAAGGTCAATGTAGAAAAATCACTCATATGTTTTTGTAAATAAAAAGCTTTTTAATAAAAATAAATAAACAAATAAATAAAATAGGAGCTCTTATGATACCTTTTTTGCGGCTGAGGAAACTGAAGTAGACAGGCAAATCCACTATGCCTCCTAGCTTCCTCTAAGAATATGTAAGTGTCCCTTTTCATCTTATTGGTTAAGAAAGAATGATATAGAGATGATAAAAGCAGGTAGGGAAGGAAAGAGAGAGAGGAAAGAAGGAAAAATGTCTGTTGCTGTTTCTAGCTTTATCAGGTGCTTGGTATCTATAAATTGAATTAGAAGAAATTTCTTTGGCAACTAAGTGATGCAGTAGTTAGACTGGATTTTGAGTCAAGAAGACCTGAATTCAAATCCTATCTTAGATATTCTTCCTCAGCCATAGGGCTCCGAGCAAGAGATACCTTACTTTGGTGTATCACAATTTCCTCACAACCTTGTGAGGCCAATGCTGTTGTTAAACTTTAGAGTGATGTGTATGTGTAGGTACATGCACATTCTATGTCATATGTTACCTATGGTGCATAAAATAAGTAGTCTATAGCACTCCTGGTTCTCTCCCATTGTGTTTCTATGGTTTTAATCAGTGGCAAACAAGATACTTAAATCCAGTTGTTTCTTTAAAGTGTTATTATTGTTGTTCCATCATGTCCTGACTTTGTTTCCTCGTTTGAGGGTTTTTTTGGTAGAGTGGAGAGGTTTGCCATTTCCTTCTGCAGCTCAATGTATAGATGAGGAAACTGAAGCCCAGGGTCACACAATTAGTAAGTCTCTGAGACCAGATTTTAACTCAGGTCTTCCCGACTTCAAGCCTGCTGCGCTATGCACCGCACCGTGTAGCTGCCCCATTTCTTATTGTATCTTTATCCAAAAGCCAGTTGAAAATTTGCAGTTCATGCCATATAGTTTCTGCTAGGGGAAATCCTTAAAATCTGACCAAAAAAAAAACCACAGCGTTGTCTGTAGGAACTTATATTTGTGAGTAGTCATCTGGTACATTTCATCAATAAACTACATGATACGCAATCCTTTTTGCTTATAACAGTTTGGTTGATATTGCTATCACTTAATGGATAGTGCAGTTTCAGTTGAATGAAATGAAATCTTTCGTGTTCTTTAACTATATCCTAAGATTCTCGAATACTCAAAAAATAAATTAAATGCCATTATGCATACGCACACATATGAGCAAATAAAAATCAAATAGAAGTCAGAGAAAAATAGAAACTAAACAGAAATGTCTTACAAGATATATTTTCTGGTAGGCTCCTTAAACATTCAAAAGCCATTGTACATACTCTTGGAATAAACATTGTTTGTTGTCACACCCTCTTTGTTACCATCATGTCTGAAAACACAAAAATGTCACCAAGCTCTCTTTTGCAGAATAGAGAAGTATGGGTCTTCCAACTGCTTATAAGCATAAACTTACCAATTTAGCTTAATTTACCTGAGAGCTTTATTAATTATGGGTTTTGATGAAGTGACTTTTTTTAAATTTTAATTTCTCAGGATACTACAGCTCCCATTGAACCCACTCTGGTAACAAAAGAAAAAAAAAAGTTAAGCAAAATCAGTCAATAAAATGGCCTCAAATAACAAGATATTAAACATTCTGCATTCTTTGAATTCCAAGGAGTGAGAAATGTGTTTTATCAGCTGCTCTCTGATATCAAGATTATTCATTGCAAATCTTAATTTTGCTGATTTTTAATGTTTTTTCACTCATGTCACTATAATCCTTATGTATATTTTTCTCCTGTTTATGGTTTCTTCACTCTGCATCACTTCTTACCAGTCTTCATATGTGTTGCTGAATGCTTCATGTTACTGTGTCTTAGGGAGCAGTGGTATTCCATTACTTTATGTCACAATTTGTTCATCTGGTACCTCTTTGTCTCCAATTTTTTTGCTACCACAGAAGATGCTGCTGTGACATGTGTTATATAGGGGATCTTTCTTTAACTTCCTTGAAGTAATGTCCAAGTTTAGGCTTGTTGTAAAAAGGCTGTGTGGCTTTCTTTTCTCACATAATTCCAAATTGTATTCCAGAATGGTTGGATCATTTTGCAGCTGGGAGCTTTTTTTTTTTTTTTTAAAATGAATACTTGTAAGAGCTTATTTGGCAGTTCTAATAATAATAACTATTCACATAGGACTTATGTGACCAGACACATTATTGCATTGATCATTTGATTCAGTTCTCATGACAATATTTTGAAGTGGATGTGGATAGACAATTTCAGAAGAGGAAACTAAGGCTGAGTGAGACTCACTACCTTCTCCGATGTAGACATCCAAATGTTTTTGCTTTTTTTTTAAAGCAGTATCAGAAAGATTAATAAAATACTATAAAGCTTTTTAAAACTATATAATAGAAAATTTTATTAATCTTCCTATTATATAGGTTTATAGATGAAATGGGGCAACTAAATGACATAATGGATAGAATGCTGAGCCTGAAGTTAAGAGGACCTGAATTCAGATTTGGCCTCAGATACTACATGACCTTGAGCAAGTCACTTAACCCTATTTGCCTCAGTTTCCTCATCTGTAAAATGAGTTGGAAAAGAAAATGGCAAACCACTTTAGTATCCTTGCCACAAAAACCTCAAATGGACATGACTGGATGACTAAGCAGCAAATAGTTGAAATAGCAAGATGCATAGGTCTCAGATCCTTCTTCTTTAATTTTAGGAGGTTACATTTGACTTGCTGTGGAAGGTGAGAGCTTCAGCATGTGTATAGACATGCAAATGCTGAATCTTTTAGTGAGAGAAAGAGCATCAACCCCTGGAAAAGAATTGTTAAAGATTTTGTGGAGGAAATAATAACCGAATTGAGCCTCAAAGAAAGATAAGGATTCTGGAAGGCAGAAGAAATAAGAAATGAATGCATTCCAGGTGTGAAGTATGACTTGAACAAACAAATGGAGATAGAACCAAGAGCAGCCAGTTGACTCAATTTTGCTACAATTTAGAGCATGTAAAGGGATTAAAATAAAATGATTGTGGAAAGGCAAACTGAAGCCAAACTATGAAGTGGTCTAATTGCCAGGCTGAACATACATTTGATCCTAGAGATAATAAGAAGCCATTGAAGGCTATTGAGCAAAGGTGCGACATGATCAGTTCTCTGCCTTTAAAATCATCTTGGTTAGAAAGGGGAGAGAACAATAGTAGTGAGATCAAGTAGGAGAATGTGGCAGTAGTTCAGGAAAGAGGTGATGAAGGCTTAAATTAGTGGTAAATGAATAAAGGAATCAGATGCAGGAGGTATTTGTAGAGAGAGACAACAGACAAGACTGAACAACTGACTGAATGAAAGAGTAAGAGGGAGGGAGGTTAGGAATAACTTCCAGGTAACAAACTAAGGGGGACTAGCAGGATAGTAGTGTCCTCTTCTGACATAGGGAAATTGAGAGGAGGGGCAGGCTTATCAGGAAAGAGGTGTCTGTTTTGGATGTATTGAATTTGAGGTGCCATAGAACAAACAGTTTCATTTCACATAGGTTTTTTTTTTTTTCTTAGTCTGTACTTCAGCAATATTTTATTGTTTCTGATAGTTTTTCTTCTTAGTTCCATCCTGATATAATTCTTAGAAAGGAAACATCAAAGAAAGAAATATTTTTTAAAATTTTATCATCTTTATTGATAAAGTCATACAGTACACTTTCAAATACACATCTTAAGCTTCTGAATTAGAAAAATAATGTGTATGAAAAGAAAACTTACTAAATAAAATAAAACTCTGTAAAACTCTAAATTGAATCTCAGAGAAACAATATATCTATGATGGCCAAGAGGAGATAAATCACAACTTTATTTACAAAAATACTCAAACTTTTTTTTTAATAATAATTGCCTCAAGATTGCCACATAATAAATCTTTTTTTATTATTATTAAAACT
The DNA here is from genome assembly GCA_023553655.1 of Myrmecobius fasciatus. Lineage (NCBI taxonomy): Eukaryota > Metazoa > Chordata > Mammalia > Dasyuromorphia > Myrmecobiidae > Myrmecobius > Myrmecobius fasciatus. The sequence goes on from JAJPUD010002757.1 coordinate 19,169, forward strand.
TTTTATTTGCAAAACATATGTATGGGTAATTCTTCAACATTAACCCTTACAAAGCTTTCCGTTACAAATTTTTCCCCCCTACTCCCCACCCCTCCCCTAGATGGCAGGATATTCACTACATGCCGATTATGTTAAAATACTTGACAAATCAAATATGTGTATACATATTTCCACACTTATCATTTTTGTGCAAAAAAAATCATATCTACAAGAAAGAAAAATCAGAGAAAGGAAACACAATGCAAGCAAACATCAATAGAGAGCATGAAAATGTTAGCCACATAATAAATCTTAACAGTTTATTTATTTCCTTAAGTTAATTGGGATTAAACCAAAATCATTTGAACAAATCTGCCACCAAGTCAAATAGTACTCCTCAAAGTAAGATAGAAGACAATTACCAAATAATTTTAAGGGAAAAAAAATCTTTTTTTATTGAAAATCTTTACTAAGGCCTCTGGAATAAAGTTTTATTTTAGTTTAAATAAGAAAGAAATTTCCAGTGTTTGGAAAGGTTAATTTTGAGTAAATAGCTGTTGCTTTTGCTCTGAAAAATATGTGTCTTTGCACACATAGACTCTGCTATAAAAGTATTTCTTCAACAAATGATCTAAAATACAATTTGCAATCTCTACTTATGTGAGTAAGTTTTGTTTCTACTTTATTGTGATCTTGAGTTCCATTTTTTTCCCCTCCTTCTATTACTTCCCATTTCTCCAAGATAGCAAAGAGGCTATAATATGTGTACAATGATTTAAAACATTTCCATATTAGTCATGGTGTGAAAGAAAAATCAAAAGGGAAAAAACCCATGAGAAAGAAAAAGACAAACAAAAAAAAAAAGGTGAAAATAGTATATTTCAGTCTGTATTCAGTCTCCATAGTTCTTTCTCTGTATATGGATAGCATTTTCCTTTTTTTTTTTTTAATAACATTTTATTTTTCCAAATACATGTAAAGATAGTTTTCAAAATATGTTTTTGTAAAACTTTATATTCAAAATTTTTCTCCTTACCTCCCCCTTCCAAGACAGCAAACAATCTGATATAATTAAATATGTGCTATCCTTTAAACATAATTCCTTATGTGTTGTGTTATATAAGAAAAATCAGATCAAAAGGGGGAAAAAAAGCACAAGAAAGGAAAAAAAAAAAAAAAAAACCAAGGTGAAAATACTATGCTTTGATCCACATTCAGTCTCCTTAGTTCTCTCTCTGGATATGATTGGTATTTTCCATTCAAAGATTATTAAAAGCTAAGTCTGTCATAGATAATCATCACACAAAATTACTGTTTCTGTATACAATGTTTTCCTGGTTCTGCTCTCTTCATTCAGCATGAGTTCATATAAATTTTTTTCTGTAATCAGCCTGCTCATCATTTTTTTCATAGAACAATATTATTCCATTACAAATACCACAACTCATTCAGCCATTCCCCAACTGGCTGAACATTCACTCAATTTCCAACCTATGATGTTTTTTTTATTATCAGTTACTTCCCTACCTTCCTTCAAGACTTAGCTCAAGCATCCACTTTTGTAGGAGGCCTTTCCTAGGGCCCCCAGAAGTCAGAACCTTCTTCTCTAAAGTAATCTTGTTTGTACTGTGGAGGGATATTGTACTTACTCTATCCATATAGATACTTATCCATGTTGTTTCCCTTGTTAGAATGTATATTTTGGTAGGGCAGAGACTTAATTCATTCTTACATCTGTATCTCTAGCACTTAAAGATACTGTATCTTAGCATAATGTCTTATAAGTAAGAGTTAAATTAAACGGTAATTGCTTGCTTGATCATAATGCAAAAACATAAGCATGACTGATCTGCACAGTGTTTCTTAATTCTGTATCGGCTGTAGTATAGCAAAAACCAGAAAAGGCTGCATCAAAATATGTCAGTCCTGCCCATAGGAACCAAGAGATTTAAAAGAGTAGGATAAATAAATGAGAAAAAAGATTTCTTATTCATTGCATATACATTATACCAAAAAAAAAAAAAAAAACCCAAAAAACCTCTTCAAATGGCCTTTAAAGTAAGTTTAAATCTGATTTCAGACACTTAATACTTCTAAAATGTGACTCTGGGCAAGTCACTTAACCCCAATTGCCTCATCCCCCCAAAAAAAATAAAGTAAAATAAATAATAAACAAATAAAGTGAGTTTTGTAGTGGTACAAAAAGGGACTTTTATTAACAAAACATATGACAAAGAAATAGTGAGTTTCTAAAAACAGTTCTTTAAAAAAGTGATTTTAAAAAGGTATTCTGAAGTCATTCCCAGTTTATGGCTTAGAAATTTTTTAGCATGTAAACAGGGAAGTTAGATGTTGTTTTATATTTATATATGTCTCAGCTTTGCATTCTGTAGATATCCTTGCCATAAAGGAGAAACAGTGGTACTGTTTCATGTACCTGATTCCAAATTTGTATCTGATAAGGGATGCCTTGTTTTTCCCACTATCATCAGTTTTTGTTTTTAAGATTAAAAAGTAGGTTAAATACCCCATTATTTAAATATTTTAAATTTATGTAGTCTAATAAAAATTTGGAGAATAGCATTTTTATTTATAAACACAAATAACTTTATATTTACAATAATTTTTAAAAAATTTTAAAGTTAATCACAATACATTTTGTAACTAGATTAAATAGTATTGTCAACTGGACTATGTGCCTTGTAAATGTGTTTTTATACACAGAAAATTTGAACAACTTGAAAGACTCAAGGACATTCAGTTAGGAGAAATACTGTACATCAATCTATGCATAAATGGCAGCTTATTTCTTGAGCCACTCACTGTCTAATTTGTTTTTGTAGAAAATTTGATATTGATTGGTTCACAGAGGAATGGTTGGTTTAACAAAACAGAATGAATAATACAATACAGCACTTTGCCAAAAAAAACAAGTGTAGCATTAAATATGTGTACTAATGCCAGTTTTTGTATGGGGGGAGAGGAGTCAGGTACATTTTGCACCTATTGATAATGTACTAGTCTTTACCTGTCAGCAAATAAAATGTCTTCCGCTTCCCCAAAAAAAAAAAAAAAAGTTAATCACTTTAAAAACATTGCTGTTCTTGTAAATGTATCATCAGCTTTGACATAAAGGTTGAGACCTTCTGCTTCTTCATTTGTCATCATATTCTTTTGGGAAAATGACTGGGACAAAAAAAAAAAAAGGAAGGGATCTGTTGGTTAGTTTTGAGTTTATTCCATTGGGGAAAAAAAAATCCCCTTTAAGTGGGGAGGAGCATGACAGTACTAATTGAAGGGTTTAATCACTTGGTGTCCATTGATTGATATAGTTTGTATTTTATTCTGAAAGCAAAAGGTATTGTAGTCAGAACACTACTTCAAGAAGAATGAGAACTAACTATGTTGGGAATCAAAAGGACTTAGGTACTGAATCCAACTGCTTTCTTTCTAGATTTGGCAAGGGATTTGCCTTTTCTGGGCTGCAGTTTTACTATCTGTGAAGGGACCTCTCTTTGAGTTTTAATTTCTTTGATCTTAGTAAGGTCTCTAAATTGAATTTATTTAAAGGATTGCATGACATAATATGAAAGTAGACATAATGGCAGCTAGGTGATACAATAGAGAGAGCATTGAATCTAGGGTTAGAAAAGCCTGAATTAAAATTTGACCCCAAACACTTAACTGTATGACCCTGGACAAGTCACTTCACTGTGTGCTTCAGTTTCCTCATCTGTAAAATGAAAAATGGCAAACTACTCCAGTATCTTTGCCAAGAAAACTCTAAATGGGGTCATGAGGAGTCTGATATGACTGACACATCAGCAAACATAAATTGGACCAAATATGCAAAAAAAAAAATAAAAAAATAAAAATCAAGCAGTCTGCTAAAATCTGAAAGAATACAGGAAGATGACCCAGAAGATTTTTCAGCTCTTGAGCCACCTAACAAACTGTTAAGTGATCTCACTCTACAAAGCAATAGCTAGTATTACAAATAATTATACCGAGCATTGTATTAAGTTCTGACAGGGGAGCTATTCTTGCCCTCTTGGACCTTATAAAACAGATAACATTGGTCTGAGTTCTCACCTGGAACATAAAGGACATAGAGGTCATAATGTATATGCTTATTATAGATTGCATATGAAGAGAGAATAGGCCTGTATATAATAGCTTGAGGTTAGGGAGGGCAGACACAACCAGCAGATTCATTCATTATGGATCTCTTTAACCTGCTATGCTCAAGACCTATTGTCTGTGCATCCAACAACCTTAAGTCCCTGAACACTGGAAAATGCACTCCTCCCTAGGAAGCCAGACTTAAACCCATTTTCACCCTAGGAAGCCAGACTTAAATCCATTTTATTAGCTTAGGCAGATGCTCTTATTAAACTACATTGGGAAGAGAAGAGTAATCAGATATAAATTTAATCATTTCTCACTTCACACAAACTAGGGTGGAGGTTGGTCTTTAGTTTTGTGAAGAACAAGGGTTCTGGGAGATAATGGGGATAGAAGTTCCATAGACAGGAGGGGATGCATGTGACCCTTTTTTAATTCAAGAAGGCTTCTTTTTCCTAGAAAAGATGGAATTTTCAGAGATGCTGAGATAACTTGTTTTATAAAGAGTAAGGCAGAATTAGCTGTTCAGAGAATCCTAAAAGTAAGAAATTCATTCATGTGCTGAGCAGCTTAGAGCAAAAGAAAAAGAAGTTAAGATTTCTGATTTTTTTTTTTAAATTCTGGACAATTTGTCTATAAATTCTATAAGTACAAAATAATAGGAAAATTCAAAGGAAGTGGATTAATTAATAATAGCAAGGGATAACACCAATGCTGTATTGCTACCCAGAGAATGTTGAAAGATCTAGAGAAAAGCTCCCAGTGTATTGGACAGATTCTCCATAGAGAATTTATGGGAAGGTGTGGACAAGAGCCACGTAAAATAAGAATCCATAGATGGGATGTGCTACACTGATGGAGAGAGGAATGCCTATGCTAGTGAGTCTATCAAAGTATTGAAATATTAGTATAAAATATATAGCTATTTTAAAATCAGATTGTAAGTAAGAGGAAACTGCTATAATTTTTCATCAATAACTGGTTGGTAGGGAGATATGAGGATATATATGTATGTGTGTATGTATGTATTTCTATTTTCAATATATGATGTTATACTTGTCATAACAAAGATGGGCTAATATTATGATCTCCAAAAGTAGTTGGAGTGGAAGCTTATGCCCTGTTCTATGATAGACATCTAACTGCTTTTGACCTTGTGTCTTTTTCCAGTTGACACCAGAGACCCAGCCTCAAGAAGAAGAAGAACAGGAAGCCTGGGTCAATGCCTTGCTCGGAAGAATATTTTGGGACTTTCTAGGAGAGAAATATTGGTCTCACTTAGTGTCAAAGAAAATCCAAATGAAACTCAGTAAAATAAAGGTATTGTTTTTGTACAGAGTAATATTCTCTGTAGTTCAATTTCAGCTTGCAAAGATTTCCTCCCCTCCCAATACAAAAGTTTTGTACTATAATCTCCTAAATGACCAAAGCCAAAAGGTTAATAATGCTAATCCCATTCCATAGGTTAAAGGTAATTATGATCAGGATCTTGCAAGGAGAACAGGTAATCCAGGTTCAGCACTGCCTCACTCTCCTTGTACAGTGAGGAACCTTAGCAGCACTATTGATGCAGTGTCTTAGTATGACAAAAGGATCCATCCTATTTCAGTATCTGTCACTAGCGAAGTGATATTTTGGTCAGTCCCTATCTTTCAAAGGCAGCAAGGTGTTGTGGAAGGTATTTATTGGACTTGAATTCTGGAAAAACCCAGGTTCAAATCCCACTTCAAGATATGTTCACTTTTTGTCCCCTGGAAAGTCCTTGAACCTCTATAAAGCCTCCCTTTCCTCATCTATAAAAGTGTGATACATACTTTGCCTGCATCATATGGTGGCTCTGAAGGTCAAATGGGGCAATATTAGAAAGTGTTTTACAAAGTTTAAAATGCTATATCAATGACAACTACTATTTTAAGTCCCTTTCCTGGTTTCATTTTATGTGTCTGTAAAATGAGAGGTTTGTATTAGATGATCCTTGAGGTCCTTTCCAGCTCTGATAGCAATAAAGGATGATAAATACTTGTGGAAGGAATGTCTGTTCTGTACTTTTGGTCTTACTCCTCCTTCCAAGGAGTGATTCTCTTATCTTTTTAACAGTTTTTTCCCCCATCGGTAGACAACACTTAATTATTCTCTCTAGTTGAGGGGAGTAATAACATAGAAAACTCAACACATGTTTGGCTTTGGAAAAATTCTGTGTTTACCACAGGTTACTTTAGTTTATATAATTTTTTTTTGGGGGGGGGGGAAGAAGCTAATGTTGAGTTCCTTCTTTACTGCCTCATCATGACATGGGAAGATACCCAGGATTCTCAGAAACTATACTAGTCAGCCACAAGAACTGGAAGATCCAAACAAGTTGGAAAAGGCAGCAGTACTTAGGGGGGAAGAAAGGAGGGAGGACTACACCTGAGACTTGTTTTTTCAGTGGCAAAAGTAATGCTCTCTACTAATGTAGATTGGAATTTCTGCAACTCCGAGTAGTAGCCATGGTAGTGATATTAGCATTTATACAACTTTTTTAAGATTTACAAAACATTTTACATATAGTATCTCATTTATTCCTCACAACAATCCTGGGAGGAAGGTGCTATTATTATCCCCATTTTACAGATGATCAAGCTGAGACTATAGGGATTAAATGACCTGCCCAGAGTCACATGGCTAGAAAGTATCTAAGGCAGAATTTTCACTCTATGTTAACAATATCCATTGTGCCACCTGAATCTTCTTTATCCCTGCCATCCCTAATCCATAAGTTCATAGGGAGCTTGATGCCTCCTTATCTTAGCAAATATAGGAAAATGATGGTTAGGTTTTCTAATTTGTCTCCTTCCTTGTCCACTTCCTTCCTAGCTCCCATACTTTATGAATGAGCTAACACTGACAGAACTTGACATGGGAGTAGCTGTGCCAAAAATCCTTCAGGCCTTCAAACCGTACATTGATCACCAAGGTAATTTTCATTTGAATGTAAGAGGTGATAGATGTTTGTGCTGGCTGCAGGATTTCTGCATGAGTATCAGATTGCATTTTAAGGAAGTAAGATTTCACTTTTTGAAAAAACATATAGATATATCCTTAACTATTTAATTATTTTTGATATTAAGACAAATAAACTTCACCATTAAAAAAAATCCAAGCCCTCTTAAATTGGAGGAAGACCTTCAGGTATCTGATTTGTAGAATATAGCAGTTATGGTATTTCCATCATTCTTGGGGAAAGAAGGAGAGGAAGAGAGCCAGATGGTAATAGAAAGCATTTTTAATAATAATGATGGCTTAATAATGGGAGGCAGCATAGCATAATGGAAAGATGGCCAGTCCCACAGTCAGGAATCCTTGTGTCCACATCTGGCTTCTGACATATTGAATTTGTGTAATTGGGAATAAGTCGCTTAGATTACCAGTGGTATCAAGGAACTCTATTGTTCAAATATTTTTTTTTTCCATAATCCTAATGACCAGTGTTTATATTTTGGGACAGCCATGTGAACATTTTTCAGAATTTAGCTGAATCTGGTACAGTAAGGCTTAATCCTTATACGGTATTTGTTTTTTCCTCACTGTTTGAGGGTATTTATTTATAATGTCTCCAAAGGCACATTAGGAGCTAGACTTGTTTTGTCACCATCATTATTACATTTGTACACTAACTAAAGTTTTTAAATAATATATGCAGTTCTTTAAAATGTCATATGATTTATTTTTGTGATTTTTTTTTCCTCCAAAGATGTTGAGAACCTCTATTATAACAAAACATGTTTATGCATATGAGTAAAAAGTGAATCTAGAAAAGAAGCATATCAGTTTAGCTGAAAGTTGCTTTTTAAACAGCAGTGGCATTATGTATCTATCCAAGGAAATTGTTATCTTCCACTATCTGACCATGGTTTTTGTATCATTTTTAAAAAATCAACATAACTAATTAATTGTTACTATTTATTTACATTGTTATTTCTCAAAATCTAAATAAACATGTTAAGACATGCATTATATAGGATTAATCCCAGAAAAAAAAAATGTTTCTTTGGAAATTGTCCCCCCCAAAAACAAAACAAACAAACAAAAAAAAACTTGGAGACTGTCTGGGATAGCACACTTATCTTTCAGGGGACTAAGAATCTGGTTATTTGGAAATAGTCTACAAACAACTATCAGTTCTGTCATTTAGAAGATCTGTCTGTTCTTACTGGGTTAAACAATCATGGATCAAAATGAAGTAAGAGATTCACATACATAAAATGAATGCTTTTCCAGTCATCACCTGACCTGGGAATTCCAAGTGAGGAAATTCCTTCCACCAGCCAGTTCTTTTGAAGGGTTAGTTGTCCTGAAAAAGATTAAATGATTTGCCCAGAGCTTCACAGCCAATATGTATCAGTCAGGTGGGAGCCCCAGGCTTCCACAATTGAGGCAAATTCTGATTGACAAAAGATACACATCTGTCAATGAACCACAATGTTTTGATCTTGAGGCTAAAATAATGCAAAAAGCATGGGAAAATACACATTAAACACGTGCTTCAAATTTTTCAGAAAAATAATCTTTTTACTGCATGTTCTCTTTATATATATATAGATATACCTAAGTCTTCTGTGTTGCATTTAAAAAAAAAGTTCCACAATTTATGATTTCAGATTAAACTGTTGAATTGGATTAGATATTGATAAATTAATAAAAGTTGTTTCTGGCAGATTTGTACTGTAATGCAGATTACATTATTATAGGAGTTTTCCCCTTTATATATGTGTATGTGTTCATTTCCATAAATAGAAAGAAAAATAAACTAGTTTTCTTCCTTCCTCTGATATGAACTAGTCCTTCAGGGATTGCCTTCTCTGTTTTAGCTAGCGCCAAATTATTAATTAATCATCAACCTTTTGAGTTTGTAACTAGCAGAAGGACACCTTTAAAGTAACTAATGCTTTTTAAAGCAGGTATTCTCTGTAAATGCAGTATGTTACAAATCCCTAGAGGTCTTCTAAAACTGTGTACTTCTTTTTTATTAGTAGCATCTTCTAGTGGGGAGAGAGGGCCAGAGAAAGGGGCTAACTATTCTTTGAAAGATCCTGTAATACCCAGCATTATGTACAGTGCTTTAAAGTTTGCAAAACACTTTAAATCATTTGATCCTCACAACAAGCCAGTGAAGTAAATAATATCCCCATTCTACATTTGAGGAAACTTGAGATCCAGAAGAATTAATTGATTTGACCACTGTCACATACATAATTATATCTGAGGCAGTATTTGGAATCCAGGTTTTCCTGACACCACGACCAACAAGCACTCTACAAGCCACTTTGCTCCCCCTCTGAATTCTTATTTAACATATAGCATGTAAAAATTGTCCTGATGGAAATGTAATGATGGGCATCATATATAATTTGCTGACTTTAGATTATTTCTTGAAATGAATCTTTGGAAAAATTAAGTTTTCTTTAGAGAACTATTGGAACTAACTTTGAAAATGTAGCTTGATACTAAGGCAATTATTACTTAGAATGGATAAGACTTTAATTGGTCCAAGAAGAGACAAACCTCTAGGGATCTAGTTCATTTCTATATCTGCTTGCTTTTGGGTATTTCTTTTTTTATTAGATAAATTGTTCTAGAAAGATTAGAGGATTATATTTGATTTTAGTTTACATTGGAATGTTTAACCAAAGGTAGAAGAATCTGAGTCAGGAAGAGGTTTTAGAGAATATGAATGGAACTAAAGCCTGCAAATGCTCTTTAAATTCTTATACCAGGCATATATATTCAGTTTGATGGAGGAAATAGGCACATCCAAAGTTCCTGTGCGTGGCTGATATGAGACAGGTTTTAGGAGCTGAAATTCTGGGGGAAGCCACAATGTTGGAAGAGAAGAACAGGGATTGGTATGAAAAAGAAAACTGAAAGGAGGGAGATTGCCTTGAAGTATAACAGTTACAAAGATCTGGACAGGACTGAGGGAATGAGCATTTGAAGGCAGTATGAGAATTTGAAAGTTGGAGTGGCTTCCCATGCCATGTGGGGTGCAGAGAGTAGATTACCTTCTTTTCTTGTGGAAAGAAGGAATAGTCAATCACCCTTGGAAATGGTGCAAGTCTTTTAAGAAGAAAGCTAGATTTTAGTTAGATGAAAGGTAGGTAAGAGAAAAACAGGTCTAAGATGAGGAGCAATTGGTTCTGTAGTATAGTAGAAAGGGGCTTGGATGTGGAAGCAGAAGACCTAAGTCAAGTCACTTATTTCCATGACCTTGGGCAGGTCACCTAAACTCTGAATCCTACCTACAAAAGAGTGTTGGGCTTTTAAAGTCCCTTCCAGCTCTCAATCTGTAACATCTTAGTAACAGTAAAGAAGGTAGAAGGGAAATAGAAAAAGACAGAGACATGGGACGGCCCAGGCTGGATTTACTTCAGGAGTTGGCAATAACAAGAATGTGTCTTAGAACTTGATTCTGCATGACTCAGTTCCCCAGGCTAGGTCACCCCAACAGCAGGGGAACCATGAGAGACATCATTAGACCTGGAGCAATTACAGTTTGGGGGCTAGGCAAGGAACAAGGGAGTGCCATTCCAAGAAGCTGAAGTTCCCTAAAGCCTCTGGAAAAATAGCTTTGTACTCATTTGGATAGACATTTCTAATAAGAATTAACTTACCTTGCTTGAGGCCAGTCTTGTGACATAAAGGTTCTAAATGCACACTACCACATCTACTTTTCTCTTGTTTTTTTTTTTTTTTTTTTTCCTTTTGCTCCTGTGACTTGGTACTGAATTTAGTTTGTGCTAACTGAATAGTTCAGAGGAATGAAGTTAAAAATGACCCAAAGTACTCTTGATTTGCAGTTAGAGGACCCAGAGTTTAAATGCCAGCCCTTCTACTTATTCTCTGCACAATGCTAGATAAGGCCCCAATTTTCTTAACTCTTACCCATGAAGGGGGTGGATTAGATCATCCCTAAAGCCTCTGCCAACTCTAAATATATGATCTTAACGAATAAGGCAGCATACGGAGTGGTTTGCCATTTCCTTCTAAACAAGGCACAAATGAGGAAACTGAGGCAAACAATAGACTTACTCAAAGACAGACAGCTAATTGAATGTCTGAGGAAGGATTTGAACTCCCAGCATTTCAAAGCCAATGCTCCTTGCTGCCAACATGGCGGTGCTTCCTTATTTAGATAATACTTTTGTGTTGACACACCTTGGAGATTCCAGAAGAGACTACAACAAATTATAGTGCAAGATTGAGTAAATCATTTATACTGAAAAATGGAAAAACAATTGATTTCTCTTATTCTGATTTTTAATGTTATTTGATTGGAGACAGCTGCAGGTTGGTGGTTTTAAGTTAAATGTTGCATAAAAACCCTTCACACTTGTAAGAGCTTTAAAGAAATTAGTAATTACACATGTTTAGTAACACTTGATTCCATGTGGGTTAAAAAGATTCTGCTCATGAAATGTTCTTACGTCCTCATTTTAAATTCACATTCTTGTTCCATTTATCCCTAATAGAAAGGCAGCCTTTCTTGTCATTGTTAATTTTGTTGTGAAATCATTCAAATTCAGCATGTGCTGAGTCACCAGTTACATAACCAGTAGAGTTCAGCTGTCAAAGCCACGTGTGATCACATTTTCAGGGTGCTTTTCACCTACTGTATTAATGTCAATAAAGAAATTTGGTCTTTGCACCTGGTTTGAAAATAGACAGCCTTCATGGGAAGGGAAGAAAGTTTTTATATTCATTAGAATGACTTGCTGTGACTCAGTAATACAGGATCCATAGATTTAGAGCTAGAAAGGATCCCAGTGGTCTCCTTTTACATGTAGAAAAACTACGGCAATATCTTTTATTAAAGATTTAAGTCTTCACTCACTTATTTCTTTCATATTTCAATGGGAGTTAGAGACCTGGATTCAGATTCTATCTCTGAGATTCAATGCTAAGGTAACTTCTCTGTTTCTCAGTTTCCTCATCTGTAAAGTTCAGACATCAGACTAAAAGATCTTAAAGGTCCCTTCCAGCACTCAGATGATGAAGCTGCATTCTTCCTCTCATTCCTCCAGGGGACCTCAGGGTCTTCCTCTGACTCCCATGGGTCTCCATGCAGCACATGGCCTCACCCACCCTTTATAAGGACTATTTGTGTCTGACCTGTGGCAGAGTATTCCAAATTCATTTTGTTCTGATCAACCACAGTGGGACACACTAGCTTGACTCTAATGTCTTTTTGGTCCTCTTCAAGAACAAATAACAAACAACCGAGGTTCATCTCCTGCTTCTGTTTAAATGTTGTCCTGTGTCAAAAGAATATTTGTAAAATATTAACTACTAATGTCAGGTTAATTATAGAGCCAGGAATGTCATTAGGTGTATGTAGACTTCCATACCACTGTGAAACAATTTGAGAAGTAGATTATCTCCAGAGTCCTTTCCAGTTCTAATATTCTGTGAACTTGTCAGATGCTCTCCATTTGAATGACATTCATTGCCAGTGGTGCAATTTAAATGACAGAACCTCATCTATAACCATTTATGAAGAGTTTAGTGTCTTAGAGATATGGGAGTCCATTAACATGGACTTTTTCTAAAGAAACTAAGAAAGATTGGCTCTTTCCAATTTCAGACTATTCAGAAAAAAATTGTGATTCTCAAATCTTAAGAATCCTAGTGATATCCAGTCCAATTCATGGCTTTCCTTACCCACCCCACCTTACTTTTATAAATTTCAGTCAATGAACTGAGGGTCAAGAGGCTGGGATTCTAATCACCATTCTGTCACTAACTCTCTGCAGTCTTAGGTGAATCATATACCTCCTCTGGTCCTGTTTCTTTTCTGCAAGCTGTAAAGGAAATTAACTCAATGATCTTTTTCTAGCTATTAAAAAAAAATCTCTTTTCTCCATCAATGTCAGTAGAGCCATCTCCTTTGTACTGTAACATAACAATTTCCTGTAGACTTCATGGGAAAGTAAGAATGGAAAGAAGAGAGTGAAAGTAGAATCTCCTCTTAGGCGCTTCTCTATGTTGAGTTCTCTTCTGTTACTCTGTTATTTGGGAAAAGTTGTTTAATATCCATGCTTCATTTCTGCATCTTGGAACTTAAGTAGAATTAACTGTAATAAACAGCTGACCTCTCAGAACCCATTTCTTTTAAGGCCCATGGCAGGGATTTTATGCTTAGCTTGTTTTAAAAACAACAACAGTAAAAAGTAGCCATTAGTAATGTCTATCCTGCAACATTCTTAACTAAGAAAAATTTTACCTGCTTCTCTATTTTAAAAGATTTTTGGGCAGAGATTTGGCTATACCACTGGACAGAATGCAGCTTCTACAATATAAATCATACCAGAAAAAGTCTAAGAGTTTAATGTCTATCATATGCTAGCCCTGTCCCCCAACATTTTGAGATAATTTCACTGGGTTAAGATATTGTAATAGGATAGATAAAATATTTATTAATCTTGGAATCATAAAGGCCTGAGTTGAAATCTAGCCTCCAACACATTTAATAGCTATCTAACCATAAGCAAATCATTTGACCTTTTGGATAGAGCCTCAGTTTTCTTATCTATAAAACAGACATGATGATACCTAATAATACTTACTTCTCAGGATTGCTGTGAGAATCAAATCAGGTTATTGTATAAATGGCTTTGCAAACTTCAGAGCAGAATAAAAATGTCAGATTTTATTATGTCAATAATAATGTCAATATGTACCATTAACCCATCAACTCTTGTTTATCTGTGGCAAATGACTAACATTTAATATTTAACCCCCAATAAGAAGGGCTCTTCTTGTCAAACTCCTCTCTATATTTACTTTGTATTTTCTCTATATGTCCTGAATTTGTTTAATAAGAGCAAGTTATCTCATTCTAATAGAATTTAAGTCACTTGAAGGCAGGTACCATCTCCATTTTATATTTGTAATGCTAGTGCCAAACACAGTTTTAAAAACTGGTTTCACAGCCAGAAATTCTTTTTGATTGATAATATTTTATGAGTGAATCTACTGTTTATATTGTGTCAAAACTAAACTTTAAATATAATTGGTTGAATTTAGTTCTAAAACCATAGCTTCTGTTTTGTATGTTGGCAAGATAAGTAAATTATCAATTTATTAATCTGATTATGATACTAGTGCTTTTTAAATGTGGACAGTTTATGTCAGTTGTTATTTTGAATGTCACAGACTTCAGAAAGTAACTTTTATATTTTATATTAACACTTTAGGGCTCTGGATTGATTTGGAAATGTCTTACAATGGGCCCTTTCTGATGACACTTGAGACCAAAATGAATTTGACCAAACTGGGTAAAGAGCCTCTTGTTGAAGCCTTCAGAGTTGGAGAAATTGGCAAAGAGGGGTAAGGGACTTGAATTTAATAAGAAATATCCAGCATCTAGTTTGATTATTTGAATAATTTAGTTCCATTTTTAAAATAAGTTATTTGTTGACATTTAGTTCATGTGCTTTTGGATGGTCAGTCTATTTTATGGATTCTAATTAAACTATTTCATTTTACAGTTCTATAAATTCCCACTAACTAGCAAACAGAGACTTGTTATGGTTGATTGCTTTTTAGAAAATCAGTCCCTTTTTGTTTTTATATCACATTCCTGTCCCTCATCATACCCAGTGAGCCTTCCCTTGAAAGAAATATTTAAAAATGAAAAGAAAGAACAGTTGCATGAAACCAACCAACATATTAATGAACACCTTTGACAGAATGTGTAATATTTCACATTTAAAGTAACCCACTCACAAATCCTCTAATAAAAAGAGGAAGTTAGATTTTTCTCAGCTCTTTTCCTGGGTTCAACTTGGTCATTGTAATTACATAGCATTCTTTTTCATTTCATTGTCCTCTCCATTTACATTATTATCATTGTGTACATCATTTTTCTGATTCTGCTTATTTCCTTCTGCATCAGTTCCTATAAGTCTTCTCATGATTCTGAATTCTTCATTGTCTTCATTTCTCATGATGCTATAATATTCTGTTACATTCAACACAATATGTTTAGCCACTCATTAATCAGTGGGCTAGATTCTACTTTGTTTCTTTTTCTTTGCTATCACAGAAAGTGCTACAATGAATATTTTGACTTACACAAGATCTTTCTTTCTGTCTTGACCCTCTTGGGTTAAAGATTGCATTGTTTTTTCACTGGCATTTTATCATTTCCTTGTGACTGAATGTTGGTAAATTGGAGATCAAAGTCAGTGAGGTTTGGTTGATTTTTAATGAAAACTGAAGTTAACATTTCACACAAATGTTACTTTGCCTTTATAAGTTTATTAAGCAGTTTCATTCATAATTAGAAATATTTTAGGTAATATTAGTGTAAGAATTGCTTTGAGATATTTACATTTGTTTCTGTCATTATTGCCTATTTTTAAATTTTAAATTTTATTAATGCTTTTTTTACATTGTTCTCATTCCCCAAAGACTCTTCTCCTCTTCCTCCTCTCCTGTAGAACCTTCCCTTATAATAAAGTAGTTAAACCAAACAGCAACCCATCAACTCTATCAGGATGTAGACATCATTTGGCATCTCTAGGAATTATTTGTTTATGATTCCTTTCATCCCTGGGAACATGCCTGTTTTAAGAAAACTTGTATACACAGTGAAATCAACCACAGATTTGCTGCTGTGATCATTAGGCACTTGCATTGATAAAGGCCTCAAAGAACTAGGTATTGACATTTTTAAAAGGAATGTGATCTGTAGCAATCTATATGGGTTAGACCCTGGCCCTGGGACTGGGTTGGGCTGGGCTGGGCTGGGCTGGGCCCTAATCCAATCAAGCTTTGACCTTAAAATAATTGACCCTGAGTCTAAATAACTTCAATAACTTCAAAACCTGGAGTTGGAATCCTTAGCTCCACATTGTTTTAGTCCTTTGAGTTTTCTTTTATGCTGGTTAATCATGCTTAAGGCTAAAACTCAAGATTACTGGCTTTTGTTTACTTATGAACCCAGAATAAATGCTATTCTTTAGAAATATTCCAGTAAATAACTTGGGGTTGGCGGAGGGGGAAAGCGGGGGAGATCATGCAGTTGAGAATGTGCTTATTTTATTTCAATGGTTGTGGTGCAAGTAGGTTATTTAAACCCCATTTCTAGTGTAACAGCTACAGCATTACACCTACTGTTTCTCATCTAACTTCTATCTGTGCTATTTTCCCTTCATTCCTTTCTGCTGTTGTGTTATATAATGTGTTTGGACTCGGCAATCTGTGGATTTGTATTTCCTGGTGAGTGGTATTTATCAATGTAGCATTTCATTCCCTGTGAATACTGAGTCTTGTCAGTCTGAACCCATCTTAAAGTGGTTTCTCTTCCTCCCTTTACCATGCCTCCCCCCCTCCCCCCAACACCTTCTTAGAAATAAGGGCACCAAACCAGAAGCTTCAGAGCACTTAGATTGGGGGATATTTGGAAATTTTTTCTGGTACTTCTGAATTCTACTGGTTTTGTGAGCCTGAGAATTTCACTTAATCTTTCAGTGCTCTGGGTACTGCTATAAGATAGTAAATTGTTGAGAAGGTGCCAAAGTGCATTGATGTAGGGAGAGAGTGCCCTCATGTGAATTTCCTATATCAATGAAATCCCAACTCTAGTCCCTTTCCTATCCCTAGTCCTTCTATTATTGCATTACATCTGAACAGGGATCAGTGTCTCCCTAACTTCTTAAAAATGGCCAAGTGTATTGGACTTTGCCTAGGATTTCTTTTACATTAATACAAGTAGAATTACATTATCATTGGAGATCTTGGGCAATTCTGTGTTTCTAACAGAGTGATCTAGAGCAATGGTCTTGAAAGTAGAGTGCAAGACAGTCTATAACAACTCAAACTTCTTTTTTTTTTATTTTAAGAAACTAATATCTTAATTTACCCTCATTTGATCCATGTCAGATAGTTATATGTTGGTTGGTTCAGATGAGTCAGCCCTGTCCCTACCCTCAATTACTTCCAAACCAGCTCCTGCCTTGAATTTCATTCTTATCACTCTTCTCTGTCATGCTCATTTCCCACTTCCTCATTTCCATCATAGCATCTCAGATTAGGGGGCTAGGTTCACAGGGAATACAATGGCCAGGACCATGTTCTCCTATTAAGGAAGGTGGCAAAGGTTGGTCTTTTTGTCTAGAAGTTTAGACAGGTTGATTTGCAACAGAAAAAGCTATAAAGTTGTGGCTCATTTGATGGAAGGAGCTGCTGAAATTAGAGATTAAGTTAGATCAAATAAAGTATTTAACAAATTTACTATGTGGTAAACACTGTACTAAACTGCTGTGGATACACATCTCAGAAAAAAAAATATATATATTTCCCTACCCTCAAAAAGTTTATGTTCTTTGGGTAGCTAGATGGCACAGTGGACAGAACATAAGCCCTGGAGTTAGGACGATCTGAGTACAAATCTGGCCTCAGACATTTAACACTTCCTGTGTGTGTGTGTGATCCTGGGCAAGTCACTTAACCCAATGGCCTCACAGAGGAGTGAAAAAAAGCTAATGCTCTAACAGAGATAGACCACTCTTAAAAGAGAGCTGAAAAAAGGTTGCAGAAGAGACAAGAGGAATACATAGTGTACAAGGTTGAAAAGTCCAGAGAATCTGAGTCTGAGCCAGGTAAAAAGGTTATACATTGAGGGAATGATACCCATATATTTCTTGATTCTCTTTTCCTAGTCACTTCAAGTTCTCTTTTCCTCCACCTTCCTCTCCCACCTGACAACTTTTTTTATTTCTTCATTCTGCCTCTTCTAAGACTTAGAATGTTTCACCTGAGAGAGTAAAGGGGCTGCAAAAGACAGAGCTCAATGATCTAGTGTTGGAAGAGAAAATCTCATTTTGCTAGTGAAGAAACTAAGTTCCAGAGAAATTGTGACTTGCTTAAGTTAGTGAAGGCATTAGGTTGAGTTTTTGAACCCAAGTCTTCTGACTCCAAAATTAGTGCTTTTTAACATGAATGAATTGAAATATATAAAAGTTAAAGAATAGAAATTGTATTAAGAAGTTTCAATTAAGGCATGTTTTCTGGGCCATGCTGATATGATCTTTCAGAAGCAGACTGTCCTTTACAGACAGATGGGAAATGAATTATTACTTAGTGTTCACAGACATTTGCATTTCAGTATATGAATTTGGCTAAGGTAAAGAAAGAGATGTATAAAACTTCATAATCCAATTCAAAAGGTTTTTGTTAAAAACCTAAATATAGGTCCTACGGATAAAAAGGTAAGAGCAAAATCACATTACCCACCATCAAGGAGCTCCCATTCTAATGGGGGGAAATAGTATATACTGTATTCAAAAATAATCAGCAATTTTTTGATTTACAAGTTTTTCAGCATTAGGGAGAAAAAACCTTTTTACTACCCAGTCATCCTATTGGTTTTAGAAATGGTATTTATTGGGCTCATATAATTATAATATGTAAATCTTAATTAGCTTGATAGCCATCAGTATCAAAATAAAGTCAGACAAAAATAAACACAAAATATTTTTTAAAAACAAGTTTGTTTATTTATTTATTTTTTAAAAATTAATAATAATGAAGTCTGAGGCAGTGAATAGAGAATTGGCCCTGGAGTCAAGTGGATTTGAATTCAAATTTGGCCTCAGACACTTAACACTTGCTAGCTACATGACCCTGGGCTTTACTCCAATTGCCTCATGCAAAAAAAAAAAAAAAAGAAAAGAAAAGAAAAGAAAAAGAGAAAAAATAACAAAGCCTATTGCTTTCACTAAAAATATTTTAATAATGATTTTAATGAGAATAAAAAGGCTTTTATGATACCATTAATAAAATAAAAATCATTAATTTAAGGTCTTAATTTCTTATCCCTAAAAGTTCCTGGTGCAAAGAAAACATAAGCTTCATGATTCTATCTTAGTCCTTTTAGCAATTTGGGAAGAATAGGGCTACTTTCTTCTTTTTTCATCTCTTTTTGAATTTGACCAATTGAACTTTAAAATGAGGTGTTTTGTTCATTGCATTTTTTTTTCATTTCACAAATTCTGTTTTTCAACAAATTGGTTTCTTTTTCATAACTATTTTCTAAGGAGTTATATGCTTTTTCCATTTCATCAAATCTATTTTTTAAGGAGTTTTCTTCAGATAATTTCTGTTTTTCCTTTTCCAAACTCTTGCCAAGTTCTCATTTCCTTTCCCTGTTTTTCTTCTAACTCTCTTTTAAGATCCTTTTTGAATTCTTCCAAGAGAGCCTTGTTAAATGGGAACCAACTCATCACTCTTTGGGGCTTTAGGATGCCTTTAAGATCCTCAGAGTCTGAGGTCTATTCTTTTTCTCCATAAAAGCTATCTGTGGTCAGAGTTCTTTTTGCTTTTTTGCTCCTTTTTTTTTTTTTTTTTTTTAAGTTGAGGTCTTCTCTTAAAGCAAAGGGGCCTTGGCTGCTTTAGGTTGACCTGGGGCCAGTGCTGCTAACTGACTTCTGGTGCTAGGTAGGTGTGGCCAGGTCCCATGTTTTTCTAGGGTTCAGAGATTCACTATTTGACTTTTTTATTTGTTTTGGGTGTCTCACAGCTAATCTGCTGATCCACTGGCTTGTAACCAGGACATAGTAGCTTAAAAGTACTGCTTTCCTTCCCCTCCCTTTTCCCCACCACACACACACACACTGTAGATTCCCCAGTGCAGGACTCTGCAAAGTCCTGGCTCCCTTACCTGGGCTCCTTGTACTGCATCTGTGCTCAGCAGCTTCTTCCCCTGATTGAAACAGACCTTTTCAGAAGTTCTTCCAAGGTATCTTCTAGAAATTTATTACACTCCAAATATTTGTGGGTTCTGTTCCAAAACCAGTTCAGAGGCTTGATCTGCTGTTGATCTGAGTGACACTAGGAGGGGCTCAGATAAAGACTTGTCTACTCTCCATCATCTTGATTCCACCCCACTAAGGCTCCTTTTTTCTAAAGTGAAGTTTTTCATGCATGCATCCATCATCAGATCCCTTGGTAATAAGCTTTACTTTGGACCTAAATTGATAACTGAGAAGTATAGAGAAGGCAGAAGCATTTATCAGTGACCAAGAAACACACTGAAAAATGCTTACTATTCCATGAAGACTACCGTGAACTCTGAGGAATTTAGTCACAAATGTTATGTGACCCTAACATGTGTGGATCACTGAAATGTTTTCACACTAGATTTTCCTTAGTAACTTTAATTTTTTGTTATTCTCTCAGTACAGTTCAGATTCACAAAAGGAAGTATGTCAGATCACAAGCTGTTCACAATGATATCATTGGTCACCAAATGGTGCCCTTGTAAAGGTCAAGGCTTCTTAAATATATGCATACATATGTTTGTATGTGTGTACATAAAACCATGTCTAGCATAACAATCCTTTGGGAGGGGCTGCCAAGAAATAACAACAGCAACAAAAAAAATCTGACATAATATTTATAAATTTAAGATTTGTGAAACGATTGTACTGGGGATACAAAGAAAGACCAAAACAGCACCTGATCTCCAGGAGCTCACAGTTTAATGGAGGAGATAATATGAAAACTATGTATAACCAAGATGTATACAGAGTATATTGAGCATAAGAGGTATCATTTGAATCCAGACCCTCCTGATTTCCAGTGCACTGTTCTTTTCTTGCTATCCTGTCCTTTCTAGACAAGACACTTAATTTTTATGCTGATCTTACCATTGCTTAATTTGAAAAACAAATTAAAATAATATCCTCTACTGCTTTTGTCAGAAAGGAAAACCCCAGAA
Source organism: Myrmecobius fasciatus (assembly GCA_023553655.1). Taxonomy (NCBI): domain Eukaryota; kingdom Metazoa; phylum Chordata; class Mammalia; order Dasyuromorphia; family Myrmecobiidae; genus Myrmecobius; species Myrmecobius fasciatus. The sequence continues at coordinate 40,035 of JAJPUD010002757.1, forward strand.
CATGAATTGGAGAGGCAGATTTAGAAGCCTAGAAAGTGGTCCTACCCTGGCCCACTGGAAAGAGGAGAAGAAATTAAATAAGTTGAAATAAACCATCAGTGCCATTGAATCTGGATGGTGAGATTGGCAGTTAAATTGCTTCATGAGCAGAGTCTGAACATAATTGACTGACTGTCTTTTGCTCTGGGTATTTCCTTTCCAGGGCCATTAGTGGCTTCCTAGGAAGCTTTCCAGTTTTCCAGCATCTCACTCACCCAAGCGCTCTCAGCTGGTGTGAACAGGCTGACCCTTTACTGCCCTCTTTTTTCCAGTCCTGTTTCAAATGTGCCAAGTGATCATGCCCTTCTTGCATGGCCAAGGATTTCTTATAGTCAGAAAGAGTTCAAGTACACCTTTGTGCAACCCCCTCACTATCTTGACTTGCCTTTAGGGTAAAAGTTTAAAAAGTGAACTGTTTTAATTTTATTCCAGATATGCCCTCTCCCCCTTAAAATTTTTTTTCAGTTCTTTTTTGTTTTCTCCTGTCCTTATACTTTCCTAACCTTATGTTCTTGGGATTTGCTCCAACTTATCTTAGCTCTTTGGCAGTAAAGTACCCTGAAATGGAATTCATTGCAGTGAGAATAGTAGATTCTCTCTTAGAACTGAAGGCGGGGTACAGATACAAGGTCCAGCCATTACGTGGTTTCTGAATTATTGTTTCCATTGATTATCCTATGAAGAACTTAGAATGTGTGCACAACTGAATCTTGTACATGATTACACATTTAAATTCTTTTCTCCCTGAGCAAAATCTCGGGAGACCCCATCCCTCAAGTCACTGTTCCCCTAATCTACTATATCTCCTCACCCTACTATATTCTTGTATTTCATGCTGTTGACCGGAAGGGGGGGGGGCTTCTTTTGTAGGCATTCTATTTATTCTGAGGTCCAGTGTTGCACTGTGATAACCTAAAGAAAGTCTGTGCAAGGAAAAGATAGCTAACTGTTAACTATATAGGTTATATTTTTTCCCAGGTTTTCTTTTTGGTTTTTGTTTTTAAATGAACAAAATAGATGCTCAAATTTGAAGACTTCTTCCAAGTCACCACTTTGGCTGGTAGCAGGCAGCTTCTCTCCTTGTCTATTCTCCAACCATTGATAATAACCTTCAAAATCTTAGCCATTATTTCAAACTCTCCTCTTTGAGAAGCTCTTAGTGTGTTATAATATGTGCATGTGAATAGCTTATACCTCTTTCCCCTGAAGTTCCCATGGGTTGGGTGTTCCCTTCATTATAAAGACACAAAGCCATAGGCCTTTACTTTGTGGTTCCCAAAGGACCCCATTATGCAGACAAGCTTTTTGGCTAATGAGAATACTATCTCCTTCCCTGCTCTTCCACTACCATCAACTCAGTCATGGTAAAAGGGAGCACTTTCTTTGCTTCCAAATTATCTGTGGTTTAATCTGATTGCTACAGTTTCATCCAAATAAATGTTTTCAGTTTTCCTACCCCTATGTTCTGCTGGAGGGATTAATTCATTAACCTGAGATCTCTCTGCAGTTCTCAGTATTTAGTATTTTCCCCTGTGAGACCTGGAGGCTGCCAAGTGATGGATGTGGGAGCAGATGAGATAATCAGGTTGGAAGATCAGCAGATTTCAGTATACTCCAAGCTCATCTATGCAGTTTTTTGAAGAGCTATGGATGAAAAAGAATGTGATTGGTTCAATAAAACGGACCCTGGAGACTCAGGAATCACTGAAACCAAGTTTGAGAATTAGCTAGCAAAGTCACTGTTGCTAACTGAATGTTAGACACATTCCTAATAGGGTTGTATCCCCTGTCCCAAGAACTTCATTGGGGGTGTCTTGGAAATTAAATGTTGCTGTCCAAATTGTAAATTTTAAAAAAGTTTCCTAAGTATCAGCACAAATGCTTCTTTCCAATAGTGAACAATTCCAGCTTTGTAATCCTGGAATGCTTGTAAACATTTCCTAGGGGGAAAAACTTCCTAGAAGACCTAACCAGTAGATATACTAGTGTGTTTGTTCCAGGTAAGGGGGTTTTCCTTTAACATTAAACAAAATGGATCTGCTGAAACAAGCTGGCTCTCACTTTTCAAAAGCTGCTGCAGAGAAGAGTCAGCACAATGTGTTGCACAGGGAGCTTGAAGGTGTCCTTACAGATGGGCTCCTGTTTCAGAGGAGGAGCATGCTGTGCCAGCCCTAATATCTCACTTGAACTATGGCTGGTAGCCACCAGGCATTTCAGCCCTCAGCTATATGTAACTTGTACTGGGCTGGGGCAATGGAGCAGTGTCCCCTTTGCCCTCTACTGCTATGATGTCGGTCCTGGCAGCCACCAGAGGGCTCCCAGAGCCAGAAAAGCAGACCTGAGGCAATGCAAGTACTGTGACTGCCTAGAATCAAGTTGGAAACACAACTGACTTGACCTTGTTGGGTCATCTTGCCCTTACCAAAAATATGAGCTTCAGAAGTCTGATATTTGCCCAGCAATGTTAGCATTGAGACAGTCCTTCTCAAATGCAACTAAGACAAGATTTTGTCATCCAGTGTGCAGGATTGTATTGGTCTTCTATAAAATAACATTTATAAATTGTTAGTACAAGAGGTACTAATGGGACCCAGTAAGGACCAAAATAGACAAAGCCCTGAGTAGCCCTTAGTGTTCATTTTTAGACCAAATATTTTGGAAAAGAGAAAAATGCAAAGCATCCACATCTGATCCTCGCTTTTAAAAATATGACTCAGATCTTAGAGGAGGGAAAGGGCCCCACATGTGCAAGAATGTTTGTGGCAGCCCTTTTTGTGGTGACTAAAAACTGGAAACTGACTGGATGCCCATCAATTGGAGAATGGCTGAATAAATTATGGTATATGAATGTTATGGAATATTATTGTTCTATAAGAAATGACCAGCAGGATGATTTCAAAGAGGCCTGGAGAGACCTACATGAACTGATGCTGAGTGAAATGAGCAGAACCAGGAGATCATTATACATGGCAACAACAATATTACATGATGGTCAATTCTGATGGACATAGTTCTCTTCAACAATGAAATGTTTCAAACCAGTTCCAGTTGTTCAGTGAAGAAAGCCATATACACCCAGAGGGATGTGAAATGTGGACCACAACATAACATTTTCATGCTCTCGATTGATGTTTGCTTGCATTGTGTTTCCTTTATCTGATTTTTCTTTTTTTTGTAGATACGATTTTTCTTGCACAACAATAAGTGTGGGAATATGTATACATATATTCTATTTGTCAAATATTTTAACATAATTAATATGTAGTGGATATCCTGCCATCTAGGGGAGGGGTAGGGAGTAGGGGGGGAAATTTTGTAATAGAAAGCTTTGTAAGGGTTAATGTTGAAGAATTACCCATACATATGTTTTGCAAATAAAAAAATAAAAAATAAATTAAAAAAAAAGATCAAGGCTGAGGAACTACCCATACCTATGTTATGCAAATAAAAAGCTTTAGTAAATAATAAAATAAAATAAAATGTTAAAACAAACAAACAAAAAAAAAATATGACTCAGTCAAAACCTAACAGGAAAATAGCCCTGCAATTTGTGTGACTTTTGCTTAGCCCAAAACAAAACACCTCCCCTCCTACCCACCTCTAAAAACAGCTGACCCCCCTAACACCTCCACTCCCCTTACTTATCTTCAATCTCTCCTAGTTTACTGGTGGCTTCTCTGCTGCCTGAAGACATGCCTTTGTTTCCCTCAGCCTCCCTGCCTCCATTCATCCATCCATCCCACTTCTCCTGCCTTTTGTGGCTAAACTACTTGAGAAGACCGTGGACAATAGGTGCCTCCACTTCTCTTCTGACTCTTTTCTTGGCTTCCTACATACAGCATGGCTTCCAACCTCATTCAACCAAAGCAGCTCTCTCCAAGGTTATTACTGATCTTTCTTACTTACCAAATCTAATTTCCTTTTTTCAGTCCTCATTGTTCTTCACCTCTCTGAAGCCTTTGACAATCCCAATCATTTTCTTCTCTTCTATGCTTCTTTCTCCTTCAGTTTTGAGAATTCTCTTTTCTTCTGATAATCCTTCCACCTCTTTGACTTTTCAATCACCTTTGCTGGATCTTTAACCAGGTCATGCCCACCAACCATGATTGTTCTGTTAATCTTGGATGTCCCTCAACTTCTGTCCTGGGCCCCCTTATTTTTTTCCTCTATACTATTTTACTTGGTGATTTCATCAACTCCCAAAAGTTCAATTATCATTTCTTTCCTGATGAGTCTCAGCTCTCCGGCTGCCTAAATAAGATGGACTATAGACAACTTAAATCCAATATGTTCCAAATAGAATTCATTATATTTCCCTCTACTATCCTCCCTTTATCACTCTTTCCTGTATTAACCCTGTATATAATTTGTATAGTCGTTTGCATATTGTCTACCCCATTACATTACAAGCTTCTCAAAAATAGGGATTCTTCTTCTTCTTCTTCTTTTTTTTTTTTTTAATTTCTAGAGCTTAGTACAGTGCCTGCTACGTAGTAGGTGATTAATGAGTGTTTATTGGCCAGCTAGCAAAAAGGAATTTCACTTCTTTGAAACAGCACTTAAGTATCTCTAAGTTAAAGATCCCTGAGAACTGGTGTAGTTAGCCATTGAACTTATCTATGGCCCTGAAGAGCATGGACAGTGGTTGGGAAGGTATAAGGGGAAAAAACCCCAAGTGGCAGCATAAGTTTCTGTGACAAAGAGTAACTTTGGAGTCAAAGATGACTTTTGTGAAAACCTAATCAGAGCAGCTTCATAGATCTGGGGATTCAAAGTCAAGCAAAAACCAAAGAGATCTCTGTTGTCATTGGTGAGAGATTCTCCTCTTTGGGACAAAGTGTCATCTTACCCTTGAAATCATTACCATCCTTCCATTTACTCACAAATTCAACATGGCCAGCACTTGTGATAACACTCATTGCATTCCATTGAATAATAATTGGCATTTACAAAGTGCTTTATATGCGGGGAATATACTATTTGTTGATGCATGCCAAAGAAGTCTTCTGGTCTCAAATTACTATATTGGTCCAAATATAAGCTGTACCATTAAAACAAGATATTTTTGAAGGGGAAAAAACAGGCAGTGAAAAATAACTATTTCTACCCCCTTTCTCTTTCATAGACCCAGACTCTTTATCTGGGATGAAAATCCTGATCTTTAGGGCTTTAAGTACCTATAATACAAATGGGCTATCTACCTCACTTGCCCATTCTCTTCTCCTTCCCTGCAATTCCCAATTCTGTTGCTAATAATTTAAACCCTCTATGGAGCAAAATTTTTAAGCCTCACTGCTACCTTGGGATTCAACAATTCCTATTTCCCTCTCCTGTCCCCATTTCTACTCTATTTCAGGGCAAAATAACCCTCAAAACTGGGATCATCTGTTTTACAGGTGGAAAAGAGGAAAATCCAACTGCAAATTTTTGCTAGTTAAAGTGCTTTTGATGAAGAGGCTTTCTGAGAATCCTCTCCTATTATCCATCCCTACTGGGTCTTTTCTAGTCCCAGGGTGTGACAGTGGAAGGAAGAGATGATACTTTAGCAGTGAACTGCCTTTCTCTAGAGAATTCAAGGACTGGATGCAGGTAGTTGCTCAAAGCCAGGAGGGCAGTACTTGCCTCCCTTAGACTGCCATAGCATCAGGGACACACTTTATGTACATCCCTGTTTCTGCCCCTTTCTGCTATGAAAACCATTGAAGTCTAAGTCATGATGTCTAAGAGCATGATCATTGACTGCACACAAGTTCTATAAAAATAAATCTTAAGGGGAAAAGTACAGCCTGTGTTTGGACCAGCCTATCTCCTGTATGACTAATTATAATTCCTCATAATCTCTAGGATTAGCCTATTTATTTGGGATAGGCAGAAGAAAACATTAAAATGTATTAATCTTGTTAGTCTACCCTGGTTTCTTGTGTTTGTGGGGTAACTTTTTTTAAAAAATCTTGTCAATCCATAGAAGTTTGGTGGTGACACTTTCTTGTTCAGTTTCAGGCCAAGGGCATATTGCCTTGCAGATAGTGACGAGGAGTCCTCCAGTGCTGGCTCCTCTGAAGAAGATGATGCTTCAGAAGTGGTTGGTGGAGACAAGCAGCTTGCTCCAGGAACTGAAGGGTTTGTGGTTCAAAATATTTTTCCTTCTTCCTTCTCCCCATCTTAAATGTTTCAGTTTATTTCCTGACTGTGGGCTTCATTGAATTGGTAACTTTGGGCTTTAATAACCAATATATCATTGCTTAAAATCTGAGTCCCATATCTAAATGCTTTTTCTTGCTGGCTCCCCTAACAAAAGGAGAGTACCCTTGTAGATGGCTTTCTCCAAGAACATGGACAATATAAATAAAAATTTTCACTCATATGCCACTAGAACTAGATAGTTTCTGAAAGAGCAGAGCTTACTATAATAACTCTATTTTTTTTTTATTCTATATCTGAAGGTATGTTGGAGGATACCGGACAAGTAAGATTATGAGATTTGTGGACAAAATCACCAAGTCAAAATATTTCCAAAAAGCAACTGAGACAGAGTTTATTAAAAAGAAGATTGAGGAAGTTTCAAATACTCCACTGCTTCTCACTGTTGAAATACAAGAATGTAAAGGAACGTTGGCAGTTAACATTCCTCCTCCTCCAACTGACCGAATATGGTATGTAGAACAAGACTGTACTCAATTGTTAGATTATTGAAAGCAGGATGGTCCTAACCACAGGAACTCTAAAATGTTTTTTCATCAAGTCACCACAATTTAGTTTAATGATTGTTAAATAAGTTTTAGTTTCATATTCTTTTTTTCCCCCTTGAGGCAATTGGGGTGAAGTGACTTGTCCAGGGTCACACAGCTAGGAAGTGTTAAGTGTCTAAGGTCAGATTTGAACTCAGGTCCTCCTGACTTGAGTACTGGGGCTCTGTCCACTGTGCTACCTAGCTGCCCTGGTTCCATATTCTTTTTTCCAAAGATTAAATCACATTGAATTAGTCCTCATACATTAGAAAAATATCACTTTCAATGAATGAGAGGCTACGTGCATGGTGGTTGGCTTCTTATTCCCCCACCCAGGCCATGCCAGAGTATTGAGCTGAGTTGTGATAGGGAATCCTTGTCACATCATTGTCTCTTACACCAGGCTCTCCTCTTAATAAGACATATTCCTAGAAAGGTTGGATCAAGAACTACCAGGAGTTCCAAACACACACCATTGTGGGAGGGAGGTGTTTGAATTAGAGGTTCTTGGATACTAATTATGTTCTCAGTAAAAGTTGACTTGTAAGCTGTATGAGAAAGAAAAAAATCTAACTTTTAAAATATTATTCTTAAAAATTATCTATATTATTTTTCTTCTTGTTCTTTTCCCACCACAGACTCCTTAGTCAAAGCCATGCTGTGGGATATAACAAGATCTAATGAGTATTTTTTTTAAAGATAGGGGAAACATAATTGTGTTTATAAGTACTAGGAAAGAAGCCAGGATACCAGAAAAGTTTGAAGAGAAGCTAGTAAATGGAAAAGATTGTGGATACTATCTGCTAGAGAAAACAGGAAGGGATAGGATTAAATGTGGAACCTGCCTCTGGCAGTGAGAAAGGGAGTAAAGGAGGAGATGGTGAGGGAAGTCATCCAGATGATGTGAGGTGAGAAGGAGGGAAGGAAGAGGAAAAGAAGTGTGGGAAGATAGGCACTCTTGAAATAATGCTAATAAGTGTGAAATTGTCTGATCCTTCTGCGTTACAGGGTTTTGGTTTTTTGTGTTTTTTTTTTTTTTTTTAATTATGCAAGCAGAACAGTCATTCTATCAAGGCTTGGACTGACTGCCTGGAAAGAGGACTTAAGTTAGTAAAGACTCTAAAAGTCTGTTGTTTTTAAATTGTCCATACCCTTTACCCCAGCAATCCAACTACTGGGCAAACTCCAAGGAAGTCAAAGATGTTAAAGCATATATCAGTTAATCAAGCATTTATTAAGCATCTACTATGTGCTAAGTATTCATGATGTAAATGCAAAGCTGAGATAACTCCTGCTCTCAAGGACTTTACATTCTACTGGATTACAACCAGGTCACAAATAAATAAATACAAACTATACCCAAAATAAATAAGCTATAGTGTAGAAAAGGGGAACTAACAATTGGGTGGACTTCTTGAAGGGAACTCAGGGTCCCAAGAGGCAGAGAGGAGGAGAGAGAACATTCTAAGTGTAGGGGGCAGCATGCAAAAAGGCCTGGAGATGAGAGCTGGAATGTTATGTATAAAGTGCTGAAAGTGAGCCAGTTTGATGGGAATGTGGAATGAGTTAGTGGGAGAAATGTATGATCAGACTAAAAAGATAGGCTGACGCCAAATGGTAAAGGGCTTTAAATGTCAAAAAGAGGAGATTGGAGTTTATTATTCGTCCTGTAAACAAGCTCCAGGAGCCACTGAGGCTTCTAGCGTAGGGGAACAGTATGATCACACCTGAACTTTAGGAATGTCGTTCTGGCAGTTGTATGGCAGATGGATCTGACTGGGGAGAATATGAGGCAAGAAGTCTTAAGACCCCAGTGTTTATACCAGCATTAGATAGTTGCAAATAACTGGAAACAAAGTGAGTACCCATCAGTTGATGAATGACCAGAAAAAGCTTGATACATGAATGTGATGAAATTTTATTGTGCAGTGAGAAATAATGAATATGAGAAATTCAGAAAAATGTGTGAAAAGATATACTTGAATTGATGCAGAACAAAATAATCAGAACCAAGATAACAGAATACAGTGACTCCACAATGAAAATATCACTAAATCAGACTGAGCAATTGAAAAACCAAATTAAGAAACTTATTTCTTCCCTCTCAGCAGAGAAATGGGAGACTATGCAAAATATTGTATACATTATCAGATATAATTACTGTATTGAATATTTTTACTTAATTGTTTTTGTCTATCACAGGAGAAGTGGGAAATAATCAAAATGTCTGGAATATATAGATAAAAGACATTTTTACAAACACTTTTTTTTAAAGTGCTGACCCAGTAGGTCTTTCCTAAGTTGTAAACACAGCTTTTTTTGGCATCATAGCCAACAAAGGCTCTCAGGAACCATTGCTGTTAAGTCATTCTAGAACCTATCAGTGATCAGGGCACTCTCACTCTGACTGGCCTTGTATATATCCACCACAGAACTCCAAAACAGGAATGACAGCCTTCTATTTGCCATATGCTATTGTTGTTCTCTGTAGGTATATTCTAAGGAAATTGGTGGCAAAATTGAAATGGGCGTTCATTCCTTTGGCATTATATATAACATAATGGTACTTAAAAAACCAAAAGGGAATTGGAAAGGGCTTTCTGTACTTCTCTTGTGTTTCTGACAATAGTTGAATTAATATTTTCTTGGTGTAAGGTCATGTTTTAAATAATATTTAAAACACCATCTTTTTTTTTCATCCATAATATATTTTGTGATTGCCCACACTGGAGATCTTTTGCATATGAAGAAATTGTACTTTTGTAATTTGTCTTTTCTTTAAAGGTATGGCTTCCGGAAGCCACCACATGTGGAGCTGAAGGCTCGGCCAAAACTTGGTGAAAGAGAAGTGACTATAGTCCATGTAACTGATTGGATAGAGAAGAAACTGGAACAAGAGTTTCAAGTATGTTTGTTATTATCAAGCCTTTGAGTCATTATGAACTTTTTCAGTTCTTAGGAGTGTAAACAGTAAATGTTATTGCTCAGTACAGTCAGCAAGGAAGTTCTCTGGATCTTGGGGTGCTCTCTGCCAAAATACTAACCCTTTTTTTATATTTTCCTTATCTATTGGAAGCACAGTTGGAACCCGGATCAGTCTACCTAGGCATAAAGTTAACTCAGTCTGCCCCAAGTTTGTTCCATTGTTTCTTGGCTCATAAGCCCCTGGGTGGTGAAGTATGGGCATTAACTTGGTCTTTCATACTTCGAGGAATATCTTGGCCCCCACCTGCTAATGAGCATTTCAGTCTTATAAAATGATAGCATTTCAGTTATTAAAGATTTTTGAATTCAACTAAGCAAATCTCCTATCCACTGGGTGAAGGCACTCATGAAACTTGTGACAAATAGAGTCACATAGTGTAGCAATTGGAATGAAGGCTCCTTGAATTTGAGGAATTTAAAAAGTGGGACACTTAGGGAGTTTCTTCTTTCCATTTTAATGCTTCTTCGTACCAGAGACTACATTGGTTCAATTTAATAAAAACATTTATTAAATACTTACCGGAAGCAAAATATTGAGGATGCTAAAGTAGATAAAAGAGTCCCTGATCTCAAAGGACTAAGTAATTTCCACAAGGGGAAATCACATCATTTATTTATTTTTAGTATTTTTTTCCAATTATATGTAAAGATAGTTTTCTACATCAATTAATTAATAATAATTATTGTTTTTATTATTTTTTGCTGAAGCAATTGGGGCTAAGTGACTTGCCCAGGGTCACACAGCTAGGAAGTGTTAAATGTCTGAGACCAGATTTGAACTCAAATGCTCTTGACTTTAGGGTTGGTGCTCTATTTACTGCACCACCTTGCTGCCCTACATTAATTTTTATAAAATTTTGAGTTCTAAATTTTTTTCCTCCTTCCCTTCCTTACCTCCCCCCTTCCCAAGACAGTAAGCAACCTGATATATGCTCTTTTACAGAGTATAACATCATTTAACCCACAAGTAGTGATCAGTTATTAATGTCCATAGAGGAAGAAACACCCAGATTTGGGAATGGGTGATTGAGAAAGCTGTTCAGTCTGGGAGAGAAGAAAGGCTGAGTATTCTAAGGCATAAGTGAGATAGGAGCCCATTCCAAGCTCCAAGAGTATATCCTGTGTGAAGCACAGACATAGAAAGTAAAATGCAGGGGACAGCCAGAAAGCCAGTTTGGCTGGAATATAAAGGTTGTGAAATAAGTCTGCAAAAGCAGTAAAATGACAGGTTGGATATCATGACCTGTTGTCTGCCAAGTCTACTATTGAGTTTGAGATGCTGCTATGATATCCTGGTAGAACTGGATATGTAACAGAAAATTGATGTGGGTCTAGAGATCAGGAGACAACCTAAAAAATAGATATATAGATTTAAACATTATCTGTAGAACTTCAGTTTGAGCTGTTGACAGCAAATGAGTTCACAGAAAGAGAGAGTAGTCAGAGAGCAGGGTCTGAATGATGATCCAGCAAAGGAATCAGGAAAGATCAGTTGTAGGAGAAAGAGAACCAGATGAGAGCAGTGTCACAGAAGCCAAGCTAAATATTGTAACAACCATGAAATCCATGGTGACTTTGCAGTTTTAGAGAGGGGTGAGGTTGGAAATCAGATTACAAGAGATGTTGAGAAGTGCCAGGGAGTTGAGGAAATATACAGTGAGCTTTTTTTCTGGAAAATTGGCTGTGAAAGGAAGAAGAGAAATAAATGCAAATAGAGTTTGTAACTTTAAAATTCAATTAAAAATTCTACTATGTCAATTCCTTAGTAATTTGATAGCCCTTTAGAACAAATCTGAACCTCTACTTTCTTTATTAAAAGGGTTTTAGAAGAGTATGCAGGAAAAAAAATCCCAATTTATTGAATTTCAACCATAATACTGTTTTTTTATAGTTTAATTCAGCTAAGTAATTGGTAACATTCCTAAGCTTCAGTCAGACATCAAAAATGCCAAGGTCACCCTTTGCATTCTGGGTTAGTTACTAAGCTTACTAGATGGAAAATTGTTACTAGATTACTTTGTAAAATCTTTACTTCATCAATGAGAATGTACAGAGAAAGTCTGTTGCATGAGTCTAATTAATGAAAGTAGCATGGAGTAGAATGATTCACTTACTAGGGAAGACAGAAGGAACTTTTTGGGTAGACTCCTAATTTCTAAATCTGTAACATGTTTTCTCTTGTGCTTTTCACAGAAATTTTTTGTCATGCCAAACATGGATGATGTTTATATCCCAATAATGCATTCGGCCATGGATCCCCGATCAGCTTCCTGTCTGCTCCAAGATCCACCTGTGGAAGCTGCTGCTGATCAACTGTGATGTGTCAAGACCTGTGGTTTACAGTATTGAGATTAATCATCAAGGTTTTTGGTTCTTTGAGCTGTCTTGTAGTTGTGCCCTTCACTTGTGCCAGAGATCCCCCCCTCAAAGGCCTGCTTCTGCCATGTCTCTGCCTGCCTGTTCCCATTCCACTGTGAGGCGTCTCTCCCTGGGTCAGCTGTGAAGTTTTGCCTTGGGCCGAGGATGATAGAACCATCCTGGCCCATCCACAAGTTCTAAGATAGAGTTGGAGCTATTGCCTCACTGGACTGCAAAAAATGCCTTGGCATCCAAGGGACAAACAGCAAGCAAAAAGGGGGTGAACCTGCGGAAGGGAAGACTCTCTTCTCAGCTTCCTTGGTGTTGGTCCCTGGGCAACCTCAGTACAGAAGGATTGTTTGGGTTTGTGAAATGGTCGCAAACCCCACTTGCAGTAGCTTATTGGGAAAGCACCACATGGGGTGAGGGCTGCTCTGTGACTCATTTCATTGGCAGTGAGGAGATGGGCCTGGTAACTTTTTTTCACATTAAATTGCGCATCTTTGGAAGCAAGTAGCCATAAAATATATACACACACTAACACACTCTCAGCCCGGGCGGGGATGTTGGGCTTCTGTGAAACAGGCAAAGCCATGAGATCAAACCATATCAAGCCTTTTACCAGTGAGGTACAATCACAGTGCTTTGTAACTTCTCTGAATGTTTTTTGAAACATGAGCACACAAGAAAATGTTTAACATTGCACCCAATGACCAGAAAGATCCAATTTTTCTGCTTGTAGAAAAAGAATCTTGATACTATGGGGGGTGGGGTGACCTTTGTATTTTACAGGCCTCCCACCCAATGTTTACTGTGTTATACCTGGAAGTTTTATATAGGAATTAAAATGCTTACTAAAGTCCCTTGTAAACTGGTTTTAGGAACAGTTTCTTTTTTAAATAATGGCCAAAATGGAAGAGAACTGCTCCTGAAGTCTTATCTTATTGTGAGATTTAAAACCAAAAGTTTGCATATTCACACACTACATAGCTGATGATAAGCATTTGTGACATCTCCTTAATGTTGCCAAATTTTATTTTTGTGTTTTTGTGTCAGAATTATAATTTAGTTTCTGAAAGTCAACCTTATTTTTTACATTGTGTTCAAAGCAGCATTTGACCCAAACCAAAATTACCTTGTGTAACTTTGGATAATTTAGCTAACACAACTAAGCCAATAATGGAGGGTTTAAAAAGGGGAAAAAAAAAAAAAACAAACCCACCACCAACAAAAAATATGCACCTTGCCTGAATGTGATTTAAAGAGAGCATTTAATATATTGAAGAAGATTATATTTGAACACTTATTTTGGTTACTTTTAATTGCATTCTGTCTGACTAAATTCCTATTCCTTGACCATTCCAGTTTGTGTCCAGTTCTTCATTTCTCATTATGTAGGCTTAGATGCCTTTCATAAAGTCCGCATGTCTTGTTCACTGGTCTTTATGATTTGATTTTTGTGCAATAACTAAAAATAAAAGGATGAGGTGCATTATTGTATAGAGATTACATATGACTGTCTCCTATTGCACTTAATCAGAAGTATGTGGGGAATTACAATCACTTGCATTGTCTCACAGAATAAATATCTCATGTCTAATATCTGAGCAGCTCATTGATTTTTCACTGACCTGGCTTAGCTAATAACCAGAGTATAGATTCAAAGATTACTTGGAACATAGCCTGCAAATCCAACTTCCTGTTGCTTGTCACTTTAATTAATGTGCTCAACTGTATTAAGAACTGCTAAGCAACAGCAAAATGTTTGTGAGAAATTGTTTATAATTCTGTTGTCTTCCCAATACCTAACTTGGTATCTTGCACATAGTAGTTGCTTAATGCCTGATGAATTGAATCTCATGCCATAGCATAATAATAACTAACATTTACATAGCATTTAAAGGTTTGGCTAGCATTTTACAAATATTCTCATTTGAAACACACAATGTAGGTGCTATTATTGTCCCCATTTTGCTGATGAGAAAACTGAAGGCAAATAGAAGTGAAGTGACTTATCCAGGATTGCACAGCTATTAGGATTCTAAAATATCACTTAAAATTTTTTTTGTAACATTTACTTCTAGATAATTTTATCCTTTTCAAGTATATTCCTACTATCATTTCTTTTTTTTTTTTTTTAATTTTTATTTTATTTGCATAACATATGTGTGGGTAATTCTTCAACAATAACCCTTACATAGCTTTCCGTTACAAATTTTTCCCCCCAACTCCCCACCCCTCCCCTAGATGGCAGGATATCCACTACATGTTAATTATGTTAAAATATTGGCAAATCGAATATATGTATACATATTTCCAAACTTATCATTGTTGTGCAAGAAAAATCTTATCTACACAAACGATATATCAGATAAAGGAAACACAATGTAAGCAAACATCAATCAAGGAGTATGAGAATGTTATGTTGTGGTCCACATTTCGCATCCCTCTCTCTGGGTGTATATGGCTTTCTTCAGTGAACAATTGGAGGTGGTTTGAAACATTTCATTGTTGAAGAGAGCCGTGTCCATCAGAATTGATCGTCATATAGTACTGTTGTTGCCGTGTATAATGATCTCCTGGTTCTGCTCATTTCACTCAGCATCAGTTCATCCTACTATCATTTCTTATATAAAGTTCATACCTGAAGTGCCAAGCTCAGTGCTCTGCACAAAGTTCATGCTTAATACATATTTGCTGGCGTTTGTTAAAATATAGATAGTAAGCTTAACATGAAAATTGCTAGTGACTGAAGGTTAATCAAAGGGGACTTTAAAAAAAACTTTATTAAGCAGCAAACACTCCAAGAGTTGACCTCCATGCTATTGCTAATGAAGCTTATGTATGTGTAAGATACTATTCTTTCATTTAAAAAATTAATATGGAGGCCAGTTATAGATATTCATTCAAGTCATATATAAAATATAGCGTGCTCTACTCTGGGCTTCAAAATCAAAGGTGAGCCTAAGTCTAATTATAATGGGTCAAATTAAATATACAGTTATTGGTCTCTTATATAGTAAAGAATCTGAAAATACAGAAACAGCACTGAACTGATAAAGGAGACCTGACTCAGGCTCCACACTAATTGTGTGGCCTTGGACAATAATTTCTTGGCCTGTTTCATCATTAGTAAAGTGAAAGATTTGGAGCAAAATCCTCCTTATCCTTAGAATTTGAAGGTGTCTGAGTAGGTCAGACAAGTCTACTATCCCTGAATAGGTTATCATCTGTCATAACCCAGCCCAAACATCATTTCTTCACTGAAAGGAAAAACCATGGCATATTTTTCTGAGTTTTCTGGCAAATCATCACCTCCAATCTCCTGTACAGTGAACCTCTCTACTCAAGGAAAGTCCCTCCAGCATCTTTCCCTAACACCTGAAAATCTCCTCTTGGCCCCCAATCCCTGAATGTGAAAACTCCACAGGACATCTGAACTGAACAAGCTTTCTTAATGGTTAATCCCAGGACTCTAAAACAAAAGACTCTATTGGCTCTATTCTACAATTGTGCTGTCTTTGAACACAATAGACAGTCAATGAGTATAGAGTAATAGTCATCTGTGTCTACTTGAAGATCCCCTTCTCAAATGCTTTGATGACATTTACACATAGAAATCATGGAAAGAACTCTGATCAATTTACATTTATCAATGACCTACTTTGTGCTAGGCACTCTGCCAAATGCTGGGAATACAAACCAAAAGGCAAGTCTTATTAAGGAGCTTGCATCCTCTCAAGGGAAATACATTCATAAGTAAATGTAAAAAGTATGCAAATTTAATACAAGGTAATTTTTGAAGGGAGGCACTAACAACTACAGGTTGGATATTAGGAACAACTTTATGTGGAGAGGTGCTTGATCTGAGCTTTGAAAGAGTGGGGCATTTAAGGACTGATGAAGGAATTGGGCTCAGGATCAACTCCAAAAAAAATGGAGATGGAATATTGTGAATGAACTGCAGGAAGTAAGATTCAGATATAAAGTGTATTAAGGATAATAATGTCAGCCTAGAAATAAGATTATGGAATTATTTTAAAAGACAAATAGAGGACTTTTCCATTTCATCCTAGAAACATCACATTGGCAGTTGTAAAAGATTGAGAAAAGACTTGGAGCAAGAAGATCAATTATGGGACTATTTCAGTAACCTAAAGATGGTAAGGAGCTGAATTAGGGTGGTAGACTTGTGAGTAGGCAGGAAAGGTAAGGTTATGGAGACAATTTCCCAAGGGATAGCATCCTGTTGGAAACTTCCAATTCAGCAGTTGATGACATAGGACTGGAATTCATTTCCTGATATTTACTCTCAACTCTTGATCCTTAGAAACTCTAGCTCAGAGGTTCTTGACCTTTTTGTGTGTCAAGAATCCATCTGGCAGTCTGAGAAAGCCTATAGACTCCTCAGAGAATGTTTTTAAGCACATAAAATAAAATGCATAGGTATACAAAAAAATTGTTAAAAATTACACAAAACATTGTTTAAAAGTTCATAGATCCCTGGTTAGGAAACCCTGCTCCAAGGGGTTCCTAATCCCCTTAACTCCTCAGGAATAGGGTATTTTTTTTTTTTTTTTTTTTTTTTTTTTTTACCGATGAACGATAATTAGAATCACACAAGATCTGTCAGCTTCCACATTGAAGGATTGAAGGGCCTGGAACTAGATATTCTGAAAGGCAAAGGAATTTGGATTACAGCAAGAATAACCTATCCTGCTAGAATGAGCATTATCCTCCAGGGAAGAAGATGGTCATTTAATGATATAGGTGAATTTCACCTATTTCTAATGAAGAGACCAGATCTGAACAAAAAATCTGACTTCCAAACACAGAACTCAAGAGAAGCATAAAAAGGTAAAAAGGAAAGCACTCTTGAGAACTTTATTTCTACTATGGGTATCCTTAAAGAATGGGGGTATAATTTGATATTACTTTGATAATATGAAAAAGAAACTAGAGGTGGAAAGGCTATCATACTGGGGAAAAGAGGGAAAAGGTAGTAAAATAAGGTTAAAAAAAAACAAGGTAAAATCTCATGAAGAGGCAAAGAAAACATAATTGAAGGAAAGAAGAGAGGAAGATGAGGATTGTGAAAATCTTACTCTCATCAGATTGGGCTCTAAAAGAGTATATCAGACACATTTGGTTTCACAGAGAAACTTGTCCTTCCTTATAGGGAAGTGGGAGGGAAAGGAGGAAAAGAAAGGGATAGACTAATAGAAGAGAAAAAAGAAGAATCAGGGGAAAGGAGTAAAAAAGGGGGGAGGACTGTTTGGGGGAGGTGGTCATCAAAAGCAAAATACTGGGGAGGGTGGGAAGGGAGAAAGGGGAAAGGAAAGAGAAAAACATAACGGGTAAATAAGATGGCAGGAAATACGCAATTAGTTATTTTAACTGTGAATGTGAATGGGATGAACTCTCCCATAAAGTGGAAGTAGATAGCAGACTGGATTAAAAGCCAGAATTCAACAATATGCTGTTTACATCTAAAGCATAGAGACACATACAGGGTGAAGGTAAAAGGCTGGAGCAGAATCTATTATCCTTCAGGTGAACAAAAAAAAGCAGAGGTAGCAATCCTGATCTCAGATCAAGTAAAAGCAAAGATAGATCTAATCAAGGAATAAGGAAGGAAACTATATTTTACTAAAGGGTACAATAGATAATGTAGCAATATCAGTGCTAAATATATATGCACCAAGTGGTATAGCATCCAAATTCCTAGAGGAGAAATTAAGAGAGATGCAAGAAGAAATAGACAGCAAAACTATACTAGTGGGGGATCTCAACCTTCCTCTCTCAGAATTAAATAAATCAAATCACAAAATTTAAAAAAAAAAAAGGAATAGGGTATTTTTCACAACTGTAGATCAGGGAATTATTAATCAAATAGGAGACTAAGGATCAAGACATAAAATCACTAACTTTCATTATATAGAATTTAAAATCTTCATAAACATCAATGCGGTTAGAAAGTAAACTGGGAGAAAAAGAAAACTTTACAATCACTAGTGGTCTGAAACCCTAAATATTAAGGAATTAATAAACATATAAACAAGTGCTGTTCTCCATAAATAGTCAAAGGATACCAGAATGCAGTTCGTTTTTGAAGGAAGAAAGGAAAGCAATCAACAACCTCTGGCTTTAAATCAGTAATAGGAGGGGAAAAAGGCAACTTGGAAGAGGCAGCAGGATTGGAACTATGCTCCAAAGATCCCTAAATTGTGCCTTTGACAGAGATACCACTAGTAGGCAAATATCCATTCACCAAATTGTTAAGGACTACCCCCGAGTGCGAAACCCAGAAAGGCTATAAAGGGTTAAAGGGGACCATTAAGGGGCAGTTCCCCCACAGCTGTGAATCATAACACCTGTGAAGGAATTGTAAATCGGCCTTTACTAACTCAGATGTTGCTTGTGAATTGGGAATGAAATAAATCTGAGGCAAGAGGGAAGAGGAGAGAGGTAGGAGAATGCAACTGCCTCTCAGTGTCCTTGTAGTGTTATCCTCTCACATGAAGGGATCTGTTCTGCTGGTCAGAATTAGATCCCCAACAGCCACTAACAGGTGGCTCTATAACACTCAGCAGCCACTAGCAGCACCAAATGAAGAGAGAAAGGATTCCCTATGGACAAAAATAACTTCTAGTTTGCACTTTTTTGCGTGTTAGCAAAGAACTGGAAATGAGTAGATGCCTATAAATTAGGGAACAGGAGAACAAATCATGGCATATAAATATAATTATGTTGCTAGAAGAAATAGCAAAAGGAATGGACATATGGAAGAATGAGAAGACTTGTATGAACTAAGTAGCAGGATCAGAATAGGTTATACAGTGACTAAACTCTAAGAAAAAAAACTGAAAAACTTAACTATAATCAACACAATAACCATGATTAGAGTTGTGTATTTTACGTATTGGCAAAGAGACTAGAAGTGTAGAACATGACTGGTACCCTCAGATAAGCTGGATATGTGGATTTGGTTTGAATGAATGACTACTTATTTATAAGGGAAGGGTTTTGAGTATTTTATTGCAGGGATGGTAAATGGGGAGAGAGTGGTAGTGACTGCAATGCCAAAGAGCATTAATAAAACATTTTTTTAAAGCTTGTTATTTATCCAGTATATATTTAATATGTCAATTCTATTTAAATTAGGCAGCTAGGTGGTCCAGTGGATAGAACATTGGCTTAGAATCTGGAAGACTCATCTTCCCTAGTTCAAATCTAGCTTCCTATACTAGTTGCATGACTCCAGGCAAATCACTTAACCTCTTCTGCATCAGTTTCCTAATCTGTAAAATAAGGAGAAGGAAATGGCAAACCACTCCACTATCTTTGTCAAGAAAACCTCAAATGGGGTCATAAAGAGTTGGACACGACTGAACAAATTAAATAAATTTTTTTTTTCTTAAAAAGCAGCTCCCTTCAAAGTACAAGTGTCAAAAACAAAAAGTCCTTACCCTCAAAGAGGTCACATTCTTTTTTTTTTATTAAAGCTTTTTATTTGCAAAACATATGCATAATTTTTCAACATTGACCCTTGCAAAGCTTTCTGTTACAAATTTTCCCTCCTACCCCCCCCCACCCACTCCCCTAGATGGCAGGAAGTGTAATACATGTTAATTATGTTAAAATATTTGACAGATGGAATATGTGTATATATATATATATATATATTTATAGTTATCTTGCTGTACAGGGAAAAAAAAAAAAAAAAACACCTGACAAGGAAAACATAATGTAAGCAAACAGAGTGTGAAAATGCTATGAGGTGGTCCACACTCAGATCCCACAGGCCTCTCCCTGGGTGTATATGGCTTTCTTCATCACTGAACAACTGGAACTGATTTGAAACATTTCATTATTGAAGAGAACCATGTCCTTCAGAATTGATCAATATATAGTCTTATTGTTGCCCTGTATAATGATCTCTGGTTCTGCTGATTTCACTCAGCATCAGTTCATGCAAGTCTCTCTGGGCCTCCCTAAAATCATCCTGCTGGTCATTCCTCACAGAACAATAATATTCCATAACATTCATATACCATAATTTATTCAGCCATTCTTCAATTGATGGGCATCCATTCAGTTTCCAGTTTCTTGCTACTACAAAAAGGGCTGCCACAAACATTCTTGCACACGTGGGTCCCTTTCCCTCCTCTAAGATCTCTTTGGGATATAAGCCCAGTAGAAACACTGCTGGGTCAAAGGGTATGCACAATTTGATAACTTTTTGAGCATAGCTCCAAATTGCTCAAGGAGTTTACATTCTGATGGGAGTGTCACACAGGTAGATAAAAACACCAGCAACTGAAGGAATTGAAAAAAGCTGCTAAGTGATAAGTGAACTCAGGGATTCCCAGAGAACTTTACAAGCGTGAGGGACAGCCAATACAAAGCACATTTGGAATCACAAGATTTAGAGCTGTAAAGGACCGAGCAAATCATTAAGTCCATCTTCCCTTTCAGGCCCATTTTATAGATGAAAGAACAATGGTTAAATGATCAGAATCAGAAGTGAGGACTGGGGGAATGGGATTTGAACCTAGTCTTTATGGTTCACTTTTTGTGATTTTCTCCAATTTATCCCACATATATTTACTTATACATAGATATCTGCATATCCCCCGAGTTCCTAGAAAGCAGGATACTTTTTCCCTTTTATATTCTCACGAAGCAGGCAGTATATTCTTATTAGAAAAGGACACACCCACACAAAAGGGGCCACACTGACTTGTGCCACTTTATATTTGATTCTAGAGGTAATAGGAAAATACTTGAGTTGATTGACCAATAGAGTGACATGGTCAGTCTTGCACTTGAGAAAAATCACTTTGGCTTCTAAGTCAAAATAGATCTGAAGATAAGGGGCAAAAAAAAAAATAAAATTAGGTAACAACATTGCAACAGTTGAGATGACTAATGATGACAGATATGAGAGGTCATGGAAATAAATGTTATTTGGCCTCAGGTTAGGTGTGGGTTAAATGCCAGGAGTCAAAAACAGATCTGAGATTGGGACAGACCTGTGCCTTGGAAGTAACAGGGAAGTTTAAAAAGAGGTGGGAGGATTGGTAAGTTGTTTTGAACATGATGAATTTGAGCTACCCCATGCCAGTGTGGGTTCTAATCATTCTAATATTCTGTGAGCTATTCCTACTTGATATAGGACTAGAGCTCAGGAATTGAGACCAAGTCTGCAAATACACATCTGGAAATCAATGTCAAGTGAATATAGAGAAGTACCTGTGAGCTTCAGACACTAAGAACAGGAGACTGAATGGTTAAAAGGGACAGAAACTAATCTACAAAAGATAGGATCTCTAGTTCCAATCTATGGCTTTTTACCTGAGGCACTTCAAATGCTTTTTTCCACTACAGCTTTCCTCAATGTCACTTGCTGTAAAACACCTACTACATGCCTGGCACAGAAGGGAGCACTAAGTTATCTCCTTCCTTGGAAAGTAAACTTGGCCATTCTCTGATTGATAAATGGTCAAAGGACATGAACAATTTTCGGATAAATTAAAGCAATTTCTAGTCATATAAAAAATGCTAGAAATCACTAGACAAATACAAATTAATACAATTCTGAGATAGCACTACACACCTGTCAGATTGGCTAAGATAACAGAAAAAGATAATGAATGTTGGAAGGGATGTGGGGAAACTGGGATACTGATACATTGTTGGTGGAATTGTAAACAGATCCAACCATTCTGGAGAGCAACTTGGAGCTATAAAACTGTGCATACCCTTTGACCCAGCAGTGCTTCTACTGGGCTTATATCCCAAAGAGATATCTTATATCTTAAAGGAGAGAAAGGGCCCCACATGTGCAAAAATGTTTGTGGCAGCCCTTTTTGTAGTGGCAAGAAACTGGAAACTGAGTGGATACCCATCAGTTGGAGAATGGTTGAATAAGTTGTGGTATATTATTGTTCTATAAGAAACTGATGCTAAGTGAATGGAAACAGAACATCGTACACAGCAGTAAGATTATGTGCTGATTAACTGATGAAAATGGCTCTTTTCAACAGGTGATTCAGACCAATTACAACAGACTTGGGAGAGAGCCATCAGTATCCAGAGTGAGGCCTGTGGGAACTGAATGTGGATCACAGCATTGAATTTTCACCATTTTTATTATTTGCTTTTTTTCTCCTCTTTTTGATCCAATTTTTCTTTGTGCATGTGGAAATACGAAGAGAATTGCACATTTACATACATATATTAGATTACTTTCTAGGGGAGGGAATGGGAGGAAAATTAGGAACACAAGAGTTTTGCAAGCATGAATGCTTAAAATTCTCCACGTATTTTGAAAATAAAAGGCTATTTAAGTTTTGGTGGCAGGGACTTTATTATTCATTTTTCTTTTTTTTTGCTTTTTGCTGAGGCAATTGAGGTTAAGTGACTTGCCCAGGGTCACACAGCTAGGGAACATTAAGTGTCTGAGACCAGATTTGAACCCAGGTCCTCCTGACTTCAGGGCTGGTGCTCTATCCACTTCGGACACCTAGCTGCCCCAGGGCGCAGGGACTTTTAAGACACTCTAGACTCCAGGTATTTTTCTTTTTTTTTGCTGAGGCAATTGGGGTTAAGTGACTTGCCCAAAGTCACACAGCTAGGACGTGTTAAGTGTCTGAGGTCTGATTTGAACTCAGGTCTTCCTGACTTCAGGGCTGGTGCTCTATCCACTGTGCCACCTAGCTGCCCCTAGACTCCAGGTATTTTTACTGGTATTGATAAGCCCCTGACCTTTACCTCCTAATTTTATTGCCAGCTATAATCCCACCTCTACAAGACTTTATCTCCCTTAAATTCCAAGTTGGAAGTTTACTATATAAAGAAATATAAGGGTAAAAGAGAACAAAAAGGGAGGGAAGGGGATAGCAGTAAAAAAAAGTTAAGATTGCCAGCCCCAGCAGGGACTAAATTTTAAATCAGCTAAGCCTTGAAATGCTTCAGAAAGTAGGGGTTACAAGGTAATTGGATTGGACCCAGAGCGGGTCGACTAGTACTGCCCACAAATTTTCAGGAAGTGTGCAGGAAGGCAAAATTCATAAGTGATATAAAGTGCAGAAAGGTATGCACTAACTGGATTGTGAAAAGCTTTAAATAACCAAGCAGGAGGGTGCATCTATCCCAAGTTGGGAATTTATTAAAATGATGGGAAGATTAGATCTGATATTTGAGCTATATTTGTAATGTTAAAGTTCTGGTGCCGGCTAAAAACCAAGGACACTTCACCCTACAATGAGCGCCTTGCCCCGAATCCATGAGTTTTTCCAAATACCCTTCTCTAACACTTCCTAATATGCTCATGAGGGGAACTCTTAACTATTAAAATTATAATTTGAATTGCCCATTCCTACTCCTCCAAGCAGAAGAAATTACATTGCTCGTTTCCCTCCCCTTTCCTTAATGTGGCAAGCTTATACAGAACTGTATTACAGCTCTTTCCTAAAGTTTTCCCAAGACATCCTCCTTACATCAATTTCAATTCAAACACTTTATATGTTTTCTCCAAAACTTGGTGCCAGTCAATGAACCCTTTCCTGATCCCCAGCAGTGGCTAGTCCTGCCCAAATAACCTAGCTAACGCTTTTTAAAAGAATTTTTATCAGTAATTACACACATCGAGCATCTTTCTGTATAAGCTCTTAGAGAGTAGAACGTATTTCATTGCCTCTAAGATACTTAGCAATACCTGCTAGGGAGCAGATTGCTGGCAGACTGCACTAGGTGGAGGTTCCTACCGAAAACCACGCGTTTAGCAGTTCTATAAGCCGAGCCCTGCCCTTTGCAATCTTCCCCTTCAAGAGGGGGTGCGCTGCATGTCGCTTGTTCTTAAAAGAACCGCTCAAATTTGGACTAAGCGGAACCAGTTATAAACAAGCTGGGATGATTTTGCACTGCTGCTTGGCCCGGGATACCACAGCACAGGCGTTCCACGGGTTCAAAGGCAAGTGCGTCCGACGTCAAAGAGAACACGCGCGACACGAAGCTGAGGCTTTGGGAATTTTTTTATTGGGAGCATTTACACAAGGAGGGGGGGACTGGCGGAGGATGTGGAAGCACGCATGCGCATTACGGTTTCGTCTCGATGGCTGCACACGCCGGGACCTGCGGGGACAAGAGCAAAGTCATGAAGGATCCTGGAAATGGTAGAATCCCGACTCACACCGCTCGGTGGGGCCTTGGCTCAGACTCCAATTCACTTCACGGTAGTTCAGTAGTCTAACACGCTTTCATAGTTGTCATCACGGCCGCCAGCTTCCTACCCCCTCTCCTTGCTGCAAAAGGATCTTACCTACTGGCCAGCGCAGAGTCGAAAGGATTGAAGGCTTGCGCGGGCCGCGGGTTAAAACCGGAGGCGGGAGCAGAAGAGGTGGGCTTTACCGAAAGAACCAATAATTGCTCAGATATTAACCATGTGATTTTAGAGTTGTCTTTGGATTGGCCATTCTTGAAAAGACGTCTAGTCCATAGGACTGTTCTATATCAACCATAGAGACGTGAAAGAGACTAGGAGAGGGCGAGAGAGGCTCCTGTTTTCTGCGAGATTTGGCGCCCTCTTTTAAGTAAGTTAAGTTTTACTTCACTTTTGCGCGATCGTCCAAACTGCATCCCTTAGAAGTGCTAGTAAATGTTTAATTACAACCTTTCGGGGAGAGGGGGATGGGGAAGGAAGAGAGAAATGTGCTCATGTACTGCCCACTTTTAAGTATTATTTACGTTAAACATTTCTTAAATCTAGCCAATCGACAAAACTATGGTTCAAGCCCAGTTTAGTAGCAGTTGCCGATTTCCAAGGTATAAGTAAATGCTCACACCGAAAATTTAATAATTGGCTCCAGTTGTTACTTGCTCTGGACAGTTTCTGCAAGCTTTTGCAGCGACTATGCCCCGTGGTTAGTATGTACTACTCTCTCCTTGCCTTCACCCATCACAATTCTTGTTTTTCTTTTTTATTCTATTTTCTAACAGCCAACATTTATGTAGCACATTTTGAGATTTACAAATTTCCTTACAAATATTATCTCATTTTCTCTTCTCAGCAATTCCGGGAACTTTGTGCTGTTATTATTCCCTTTTTACAAATAAGGAAACTGAGGCTGGGTAATTAAGTAAGTTTCCCAGTGCTGCAATTAGCAAGTGACACAATAGATTTGAACTCAGGTCTTCCTAATTTCAGGTTGAGCACTCTCTTCAGTGCACCTCCTCCCAGTTGTCTTTGTTTTGTTTTGTCTTACTAATAGTAGCTGCAACAGCAGCAGCAGTAGTGGTAGTAGTACTACTAGTACTGTAGTGGCAGTGGGAGTAGTAGTAATAAAACTACTGGTAGTGCTGCTGCTGCTGCTATTAGTAAGACAAGACACAGACAGCTGTGTGATGCACTGAACAGAATGCTCAACATAGTAGTAGTAACAATAATAGCATTTATATAATGGCTTAAAATTTGCAAAGTGCTTCCCATGAGTTTGTTTAATCCTTAAAACAACCTTGTAAGATGGATACAATTATTTACCCCGTTTTATTATTATTATATTTATTATTATTATAATTATTAATAAACTAAGGCTAAGAAGTTAAGTGTCTTGCCTGGGATCACACAGCTAGTAAATGTCTTGATTCCAGACCTAGCATTCTATCCACTGTGCCCTCTAGTAGCTTTGGTACTTTCTGGACTCCCAGTGTGCCTGTCTTCCATGTTTGTTCCAGCTCCATGTTTACAGGTCTTACTCCTTTCTGAGGTTTCTTCTCTCCTTCTTGAAAGGGTAAGGTACAGGTTAATGGTCAGAGGGTCCTAGTGATTCTCCAGGGGCAGAAATAGGGGACCACTGGAAGTTTTTGTCTGCTTGTGACAGCTTCTCCAGTGCCCTGTGACATTCCTTCCTAAGATCAGAAATTTTACAGTGTCTTGCAAAGACTGCTTGGTTTAACTGATATCTGTCATTATACATAGCACAGAAATAAACATCAGCTTTGACCAGAATAAGGATGGTTAATCTTGCATTCAAGGGACACGTTCAATGAAATAAATAAACATAAACAATATGTTTAATAGAGATAGCCACATTCTAAAGTAAGTAGGTAGTACAGTAGATATAGCACTGAGTTGGAATCATGAAGACTCATCTTTCTGAGTTCAGGGGTCTGGTCTCAAACACTAGCTTTGTGAGTTTGAGCAAGTCACTTAATCTTATTTGCCTCAGTTCCTTCATCTATAAAATGAGCTGGAGAAGACAATGGCAAACCACTTCGGTATCTTTGCCAAGAAAATCACAAAAGTCAATATAACTTAGTGTAAAGTTTTATTTGAGGGGCAGCTAGGTGGCACAGTGGATAGAGCACCAGCCCTGAAGTCAGGAGGACCTGAGTTCAAATTTGATCTCAGACACTTAACATTCCCTAGCTGTGTGACCCTGGGCAAGTCACTTGCCTCAATTGCCTCAGCAAAAAGCAAAAAAAAAAAAAAAAAAGTTTTATTTGACACAAAGCTTTGGTGGCTACCAATCTAAAATATATGCAAGGAATATTACATGTTCACATCATAAAAATTCATGTACATCCACAGAACAAGCATATGCATAATAATTATGAATAATAAAAACAAAAAAAATACCAGTGGGCATATAAAATAGCAAGACATACATTTATGGCACAGTGGATAGAGTACCAGCCCTGAAGACAGAAGGACCTGAGTTTAAATTCGATTTACTAGATGTATGACTTTAAGCAAGTCACTTAGCTCCAATTGCCTTGTCAAAAAAAAGACATACATAAATACCACCATACACCCCACCCCACCCTACCCCCACCCCCACCCCACCCCCCCGCACATAATTATGTATAGTTAATAGGCAAATATATCAAGGGTTCATGCATGGTATTAGAACAAAAGCAAATGACTGTGAATAAAAAAATACTAAAATAAAAGCAACCTGAAAAATGTAATAATTAGTAGGCATATGAATGAACATAAACAATTCCATGCAAGATCCACATTATATGGTAAACATTAGCATTCTCTTCTGCTACATTTCTTCAGTTTCCTCTATATAATATCCTAAATTGGTTTGATATGTTTTGTAAACCTAACAGTACAAAATACATACATATATGTATATAAATTATTATTGTACACATTATTATGATCTACATATTGTAATTATGTATCATTATTAAGTTATTATTATTATTAAGCTTAGTTGGAATGAGAATGAAAAATAATAAGAGGTTATGATCAGAGAAAGGGTTTTCACAGTTTGAGATTTTGAAGGGAAGGCAATTCTATGTGATTATATGACCAAGCCTTGATTAGATTGGCTTGTGAAGTGGAATGGAGCTAAAAGAATTCTCATTTATAATTCCTTAAGATAAAAAGCAAAGTAATAATAGCAATAATAATAACTAGAAGAATTTTGTGGTTTGTCAAGCACTTTATGAATATTTTCTCATTTGATCATCTAAATCTGGGAAGTAGGTGCTATTATTAATGTTCACTTTACAGATGATGAAACTGAGGAAGACAGAAATGTCAGTTCCTATGTTGGTATCTGGGGCCAGATTTGAACTCAAATCTCCCTGATTTCCAATTCAACCCTCTATCTACTACACCCTCTAGCTATCCCTAAGTACTTTCCTCACAACAATCCTCTGAGATGGAGCCAGCATCTTCCCCATTTAATTGATAATCAAAATGAAGAAAGCAGTCTTTAATTATATTCTGTCTCTTCTTGTTCTCTAATTAGTAATATTTCACACTTTCCCTCAGATAATCAATAAAGAAACTTTTATTAAGCCCTTATTAAGCCTGGTACATACCAGGCACTATGAAGTAAATAGTAAAAGTAATTATTCTTCTCTATCATTCTTACAAGGAAAAAGAGTCAGGGAAGGGTCCCACAGCTGGTAAATGCCAGACTTGGATTAAAAGTACTTTTAAAGTGATTATGAAATTTAATAAACCAGCCAGGTGGTTCAGTGATAGAAAGCTGGGCCTGGAGCCAAGAAGACTTGAGTTGAAATCCAGCCTCAGACATTTCCTAGCTTTGTGATCATGTTAGCTGAAGTCACTTAGCATCCATCTGTCTATCTTGGTTTCCATCACAGTAAAAAGAGGGCCATAATAGCACCTACCTTCCAGAGTAGTTGTGAGGATCAAATACTAAAAGATAATCAAGAAAATATTTGTAAAGTGCTTGATGTATAGTAAACACTTAATAAATGCTTGTTTCCTTCCTTCCACTGATACCAAATGGAAATGAAGACAGAGACAGCAAATAGATTGCCATGGCTGCTGTTGCCACCACCATCGTTTAACCTGGCAGGGGAGCAAAATTGAGAAAATAAGACAGTCTGGCCAGGTGGTCCTGGAGCCACATGAAATAGATGCAGGGCAAGTTGTGTCTTTTCTGCTGTGAAGAGAACAAAAGCCATTTTCCCAGCCTTTGTTTTACTCATTTTCTTGCTTCCTTAAGAGAGAAAAGAATTAGATTTGCTTTCTCATCACAATTGTTTTTTATCTGTTTCTCTTTACAATAAAGTACTTAATTATTTTGTTGCTGATCTGTATATTCTTGTGCAAAGGGTAGCAGAGGGAGAGACTGTTGGGGGCGGCTCTGGACTGGGCTTGCCTGGATTTGCCTGGGCTTGCCTGAGTGGCCCGCCCTCGGGTACGCTCCACCCCAGGGGCAGGACTTGGGAGGAGCAGAACCGCCTACAGGGAGGGGTGAGGGCCAGAAGAGGGATATAAAAGGAGGCACAGAGGCTGTGGGCAGTTGGCTGTTGGAAGTTCCAGGAACGAGAATAAAGAAGTTAACCTCTCCTCGGGTGCTCTGCCTGGTTTGTTCTCCCCTCCACTAGGGTGGGGTGCCAGAGACGTCTGAAGACCCTGGATTAGGGTGAGTAGAGGGCGGTGGCTGGGGACCCTGATAGGACCCCCGGCAAGAGACCATTGGTAGTGGAGTATAGGGGAAGGTGGAGGGGGAAGAGTGAGATAGACAGACATATGCAGAGAGATAGAGACAGAGAAAGAGGCAGAGACACACAAAGAGAGAAACAGACAGAGCTAGATAGAGAGACACAGAGAGACAGGGAGTGAGAGGAAGAGAGAGTGAGTGAGAGAGAGAGAGAGAGAGAGAGAG
>JAJPUD010002757.1:78524-119748 GCA_023553655.1 Myrmecobius fasciatus
GAGAGAGAGAGAGAGAGAGAGAGAGAGAGAGAGAGAGAGAGAGAAATAAAATCTTTATCTACTCTCCTATCTGGTGGTGACCATGTTTGTGGCTGAGCGGTCTGAGGCCTAGAGAGAACAGGACTGGATAATTATATAGACTTTTCTTTGGGAGGACTTTTGGGGGATGCCTCCTACCCCACACAGCTGTTTGTAGGGTGTGCTAGCAAATTTATTTATTTATTTGCAAAACATATGTATGGGTAGTTCTTCAACACTGACCCTTACAAAGCTTTCCATTACAAATTTTTCCCCCCTAGTCCCCTCCCCTCCCTTAGATGGCAGGAAGTTCACTACATATTAATTATATTAAAAGAGTTGACAAGTCGAATATATGTATACATATTTCCACATTTATCTTGCTGTGCAAGAAAAATCATATCTACAAGAAAAAAAATCTTAGAAAGGAAACCCAATGCAGTGCTAGCAAATATTAAAGAATTTTATGCCCTCTATTGAAAGAAACGACCAGACTGAAACCTGGAAGGTTTGGGAAGTGTCTGTTGCTAATCTGAACATGGGGGCTGAAATGTCATGTAGTACTGACATGAAACCATGTGATCTTCCTACCTAAATATGAGATGACTATTTCTGCCTGACAGGGCCCCTCGTACCAATTTAAATAACATTTAGCCCTTGACTTGCTCCCAACTGGGAAAATGACTTTTTTCTTCTATTTTCAAGAAAGGGGTTTGCTCTTCTGCTAAAAAAAAAAAAGAAAAAAAAATAGCTTTGTCATTATTCCCAACAACCAAGGTTCAGTGTACCACCTCCCAGAGGCCATGTCTACAATGAATCAAGGAAGGATAAGGGAAGGGCTCTCTGGTCCAGTAGCTTCTCAGATCCAGCCTTCAGGAAGACATGATAAAGATAGACTCATTTTGGACATAGTTCTGGTTGGATTTCTCCAGCCATTCTGTTCCTTCCCTGGCTTGAAGTGACAATATTTATGTCCCCCTCAAAATACTCCATAATCCCTCGAGAAATAATTCATAACTAGCAGACCTACTTTCTCCCCCAAGATGATTCAGACAGCTCCTTCCTAGAAAAAACAAAGAGAACCAAGATATGACATTGTAGTGAGTTGCTCTGTTTTCTAATGACACAGAGGAAGTGAAAATGGCTTTGCATAAATTATGGTAAATGTGGGTTTAGATCATCCCGGATTCTTAAATGAAGATATAAAAGAGTTCTAATCCCAGCAAAAGAAGGGGGCAGACCATTAGCAGAGACTTCTAAAAAGGCAGAAGTCTTGTATTACCTGCCCTGGGGTTCCAAAGGGAAGGACATCTTCTGGCTGATGAACTGAGGAACACTTACTTCCTAGATGATAGTACCAAGAAAGCCTGGATAGTGACATTGGCAGCAGGACAAGCTGCATTCATGTATAGGGGATCATGATAACTTATCTACCTTTCTACAGATGATCCTGGCCCATAGTGACTGTGTCTTAAGTGTTATCATCTGTGCAATCACCATGATGTGCTGCTCCTGCTCAGTGACATGATTTTACATTAGGAGAACTAATGTGAACTGTGAAGATTTGGCATCTCCCACATGGTTAAGATTATTAAGATTTGGGTCTCCGTCCTTTGGGCACAATAAACAGCCGTAGGCCTGGGGGCAAGAAGACTCATTTTCTAGAGTTTGATTCTGCCCTCAGATACTAGCTTTGTGACCCTGAGCAAGTCACTTCACCCTGGTTGCATCAGTCTCCTCAAATGTCAAATGAACTGAAGAAAGAATGGCAAACCACTTTTTTATCTTTTATCTTTTCTTTTATCTTTTATAAATAACCACATTAACTACAAATGATCTATGAAGACACTATCTGCTTCTGGAGAAAGAACTGATCAATAGAATTATGCATAGAAAGAGTTTACATACTATATAAATGTGTGTGTATGTCTATTTAGTGGTAGCCATCTCTAGGATGGGGAGGGAAAAGAAAAAGAAAAAAGTTACATGGTAACTATTATATATTTAAAAGGAATAGCAAATTGTTCATAATAGATTTGCTATTTCACATGTAATCATCTTTTAAAAATTCTACTATGTTATGGAAATACTTGTTTTATTTTTTAAGTTTCAGACCAAAATAGATTTTCTTTTTTATTTTTTTTGCTGAGGCAATTGGGGTTAAGTGAATTGCCCAGGGTCACACAGCTAGGAAGTATTAAGTCTGAGGCCAGATTTGAACTCAGGTCATCCTGATTTTAGGGCTGGTGTTTTACTACTGCACCACCTAGCTGCCCCTATATAAACATATTTTCTAACGGACACTCTCAGCATGTCCCTGAAGAACTTTGGAATCACTTGTGAGAATGGGAAACACTGGCATAGGACCGACCAACATGGGGTGCCCACATCAAAGAAGATTCTATGCTATATGAGCAAAGTGGAATTGTAGTAACTCAGAAGAGACATGAGATGAGCAAATCTAGGTACATTTCTATTCCCAGTGCTCACATGGATTATTTGTATCTGACCTGTAGTAGAGCCTTCCAAGCTCATGCTGATCTGATCAGCCCCAATGGAATATACTGTTCCCTGACCCCAACATGTAATGTCATTGGTCCTTTTTGAATATAAAAGTCAGAAAACAACATTATGTCTTATTGATCAGATGCATTTATACATGGAAATAAGAGGAATTAATTCAACTTGAACCAGTGCTATATACTTGCTAAGTATCCTTTCCATGCTCTGGTAAGCCTTTTTTTGTTAGAGGTTAGATCATTTATAAGCATCTTGTTTCTTTCTAATTCAAATCTGAACTACCATATTGACCTGAGTTAGGTATTACCTACAATAGTCTGACTTGACTGCTAGTGCCTCAGCAGACAGGCTAAACCAGATGGAGGATAATTGAAAGGCCTCAGACTTATCAATGAACATAAAGGATGAAAGTGGCTGAAGCAGGCTCTGTGGTTGGCCATAGAAGATACCAAGGTCATCTACTGGATCCCAAGCCATCTCCAGTCATTCTGACTTTTGCCTTGCCACTGGGCTTTGATTGCTCTAGAAGAGAGAGTGAGGCTGACTACTTTGTGTAGCTCTGCCTCCATTAAATCCCATTCACTTGAAAAACAAGGCATACCCCCATGATGTCTTTGTTTTTTTTTTTTTTTTTTTTTAAAAGGAAGGGCAAAAAAAAGCATTTCTGCTTTAAGTCAAATATCTAACAGTAAACTTAGAATCACAAATAGCACCTTTTCCATATGTCCATGTGATGATTCCCTTTCAGGAACTTCAAAGCATGGGGTGCAGGAATCTTTCATGACATTCTCAAAGAGTTGGTCCAACCCCTTCTAATGTGATTATATTTATTGGATGAGTGACTTTCGTGTGACTGTATTCCTTTACCATTCCCACACTTTCTGCTGCACTAAATTGGCTGTAAGTATATTTGCCTGCCCATTTCAAAGGATTCCAGAATTAACCGAGATCTGTGTCCCTCAGTAACTATACAATAGGTTATGGTTTGGTCTGAGTACTAGGAAGCAGTGTTGTGATGGTGGAATAGGATTATGAGTATCATCTTCTTTACTGAATATAATCCATGCCAGGAGCAGCTACATGGTGCAGTGGATAGATCTTTGGACTTGGAGTCAGGAAGACTCATCTTCATGAGTTCGAATCCAGCATCAGACACATACTAGTTGTGTGACTCTGGGTAAGTCACTTAACCCTGTTTGCCTCAATTTTTTCATCTATGAAATGGGTTGGAAAAGGAAATGGCAAACCATTCCAATATCTCTGCCAAGAAAACCACAAATGGGGTCACAAAGAGTAAGACAACTGAAAGGACTGAATAACAACAGAACCCTTACCTGCAAAAGCCATCAGTTTACCTAGGAAAGTGAAGTTCATGTATAAAAACAGTTTTATTGGGTAGATGAGAAATTCTGATGAAAAGGTATCTCTTATCCCATTCAGATTGCAGTTTCTCACTTTTTAGTGGATCATTTCATATTTAATTATTGATTAAATTTTGAATAGGCTTGGAAAGGAGATGAAGCTTTGACTAACTCATTTGCATATTAAATGGCCAGGAAAGCAGCTGAGGACTCAATGAATCAATGAGTAGTCCGGGCATGAAGGAGAGGGCATGAAAATATAAGTGGTTGAACATCTCTGCTCATTGTCCCTTCCCATTCTACCACTGATTGGTGTGGAAATCCTTCCCATCTGGACAAATAGTACTAGTCCAACTTTAATTCACCTGATGAAGACTCTATTATATAGCATTTCTTTCCAGGATGTTTAAATCTGATTTATGATTTTGGCTGAGGCTACACTCCCTTTTGTGTTTCATCTGTGGTACTTATGGTCAGGTCACAGTGACATTTTAATCTGAAAAGAGCTACTAGAATTTCTAATTTCTAAGTTCTTTCAAATAACTTTTCAAGAAGAGGGAAAAGACAATAACAAAAACTCAAAATGAGTGGTGAAACAGTGGAACAGAGGGAGAAAAGGATATCTTAAAGGGGTCTACATCATTCAGAAATATTTGATATTTGAGTACCATATACTGATCTCATGGGGTCTTGTTCTCAGCTTGCAAGCTGGGCAAGGTAATAATTAAAAAATTAACTCACAGCTTGTTTGCTTCAGGCTTCTCTAGATATATATGACTGGATTGCTCAGGAATGATGGCATTCCTTGTGCTTAACACTTGGGGCCTATTCACTTAAAATCATCTAAAAAGCAGTGCTGCACTGTGCCATGGTCTCCATTTACATATGTACTTGCTTGAAAAAACTCTTATTAAAATGAATGTAATCACAGACCTCATGTTTGCTTAGATTTATTTTACTCTTAATTGGTGTTTTGGGTTTATCAGCATTGCTATGTGCCCTGGAGGGAGTGAGGGTAGTAATCAGCTCTATAGAGATTATAATTTAATTTGGATACCTCTGTCCTTTATAGGCATACCTAAATTAGATTGGACATTAGATCAAGTCTCCAAATTTTTTGTTGTCTTTCCCAATTCCACCTCCTTATTGCCCCAGTAACTTGGGAATCTCATGGAATCACATGAATAAATAGTGGGTTTAAGTACCAGTTTCTAATTTTTTCAAATAATTTGCAAATAACACTTCTTTTATTTCTTAAGGATTTAAAAGTTACTATTAATAATCTTTTGTTTTTATATCATTTTCATTTCCAAATGACAGTTAGGGACATAGTAGATAGAGCACCAGCCCTGGAATCATGAAGACTCATCTTCCTGAATTCAAATCTGGCCTCAGACACTTAGGCCAAATCACTTAATCTTGCTTGCCTCATTTTCCTCATATGTAAAATGAGCTGAAGAAGGAAATAACAAAACCACTCCACTTTCAAATATATTCCTCCCAATGTATGACCAAAAAAGAATGAGAGAACATTAAGAAATACAAAATGGACAACTTTGATTAAAAGTTTTTGCACAAACAAATACCAACAGAAACAAGATTAAAAGAGAGGTATAAAACTGGGGGAAAATTTTATAGCCAGTGTTCCTAATAAAGGTCTCATTTCTAAAATATATAAAGAACTGTGTCAAATGTATAAGAATACAAGTCATTTCCCAATTGATAAGTGATCAAAAGATATGAAGACACTTTTCAGAGGACGAAATTTAAGCCATCTGTAATCATATGAAAAAAATACTCTAAATCACTCTTGATTAGAGAAATGCATATTAAAACAATTCTGAGGTACCACCTCATACCTCTCAAATTGGATAAAATGGCAGGGAAAAGATAATGATAAATGTTGGAGGGGATGTGGGAAAACTGAGACACTAATGCATTGTTGGTGAAATTGTGAACTGTTCCAACTATTCTGGAGACCAATGTGGAATTATGCTCAAAGGGCTATAAAATTGTGCACACCCTCTGACCCAGCAGTGCCAATACTGGAATCCCAGGGAAATCATAAAGGAGGAAAAATGACCCACATGTGCAAAAATGTTTGCAGCAGCTCTTTTTGTGGTAGCAAAGAATTGGAAAATAAGTAGATCAGTTGGGGAATGACTGAATAAGTTAAGGTATATGAAGATAATGAAATATTAGTGTTCTATAAAAAATGATGATCAAGCTGATTTTAGAAAGACCTAGAAAGATTTACATGAACTAATGCTGAGTGAGACAAGCAAAACCAGAAATACATCATATATAATAAGATTATGTGATGATCAACTATGAAAGACTGGTTCTCATTGATTCAGTGATCCAAGGCAATCTCAATAAACTTTGGATGGAAAACGCCGTCTGCATCCAGAAAGAAACCTATGGAGATTGAATGTAAATCAA
The DNA here is from genome assembly GCA_023553655.1 of Myrmecobius fasciatus. Taxonomy (NCBI): domain Eukaryota; kingdom Metazoa; phylum Chordata; class Mammalia; order Dasyuromorphia; family Myrmecobiidae; genus Myrmecobius; species Myrmecobius fasciatus. The sequence goes on from JAJPUD010002757.1 coordinate 84,866, forward strand.
CACATGCTATGTTCACTTCTTTTTTTTTTTCTGTTTTCTTTTTCTTCTCCTGTGTTTTTCCCCCTTTTGTTCTGATTTTTTTCTTTCTTGGCATGAAATGTGTAATTAAAAACATGTATAACCAGAAAAAATAAAGTTTATATATACATATCTATATATATATAACACCCTGTTTTTACCTGTTAGAAAAACATCCTCTGAAAAAGAGAATAAATAAGGAAAAGGAAAAAAAGTTCAGTTAAACTAGATAACACATTATTTTAGCCAATATATGCAATGTTCTACCCCCTGGAATTCCTATTATTCTGAAATGGGAAGGTACATTTTTTCATCTCTTCATTAGGGACAGCTTAGTCCTTACAATTATACATCATTTAGTTGTTGGATTTTTATGGGTTTTTTTTTGTTTTCTTTCCACTCATTGTCGTCATCATTTGTATATTTTTTCCTAGTTCTGTTTACTCTGCATTAGTGCATATAAATCTCATGTTTTTCTGAATTCTTCATCTTCATCATTTCTTAGTGCTCAGTAATATTCCATTATATTCACTTATAATTTGTTTAGATGGTCCCCAATTGATGGACACCTACTTTCTTTCCAACTCTTTACTACCACTAGAAGTACTTCTAGGAATATTTTGATGTACATGTAAACTTTCTTTCTGCCTCTAACCTTTGGAGGTACATACTTAGCAATGTTATTTCTAGGTTAAAGGGTATAAACTTGACACAATACTAAGTTGTTTTTCAGAATGGTTGGATCAGTTCATAGCTCCACAAACAATGTATTAGTGTGCCTTTCTTTTTCCTTTAGTATTTACTATTCTCGGTTTTTTTTTGTCATTGTTGCAATATCACTGGATGTGAGGAGTAAAGGCTAAGAATCTTAACATTGTTTCCTTCAGCACACCTATGGTTTACAATGTATCTCTGGCCCCTCACCTCCCATCTTCCTGAAGGCTTACAAAGAAGATGGAAGGATCATAGATTTAGAGCTGGAAAGAATGTAAGAAATCATCTTATGCAATCCTTTCACAGATGAGGGAACTGTGAGCCAAAGAGAAGTGATTAGTCCAATACTATACGGTAATGAATAGCAGAGTCAGGATTTGAACCCAAATCCCCTAAATACAAATGTAGAATTCCTTCCTAGAGCTACAAATTGTTATTTTATCTTCTGTTGTCTGTAATAATTTGATGACAGCCAGTCCTTCAATAAACCCTGCAAGGGAAAAGCTACAATGCACCAATACTACCTGTACAAATGTCACAATATATATGGTTAGTTTTATATTATTATTTTTTGCCTGTTTATAATCTCTTATAATGGAGTTTGAAGACAGAAGAGACCTTTGAAATCACTCAACCCCCCTCATTATATAGCTAAGGAAATTATATGATAAGCTCAAGGCCACAGTTAGTTCAGTTGCTGATTAAAAGTTTGACTCTGTCTACAATTCATGATGATGGGGCCCCTATTAGTAATTCATGTTTGTTGGATTGAACTGTTTAGTCTGAGGAGGGCATCTAGAAAAATCATTGATATAGAAAACAGGGATTCCAAAGAATCTTGAAAGAAAAAGATGCCTTCCAATGGGGAAATCTCTTTTGTCCCTCCACAGGGACAACATGCAAGCCATCCTTGATTTTGCTAACTTTCTTATTCTTGTTCATAAGTCCTCCATAGAAGAGAATTGGTATTAGATGCCTTCTTCTGGTTTAAAGTATTTCATGGACTACATTATAACTTGATGTAGTTAGCTGCCTAATGTAGATGTGAGCAGATCTCCATAATCAGTAACTCTTCTCTTCCCTTCCCCTTTCTCCTTACCTTTAGTTAAACCACCCAATTTTGGAGCTCTACCAGGTTTTGAGCCATTCTAATTGACAAGTGAATACAAACTCTCCTAACCCACTATATTTAGCCTGCTCCAGACCATGCTTCACATCAATCCATCCCTGACCTTTTGACATCTGTTCTGCTATCATATGTATATCCCTCCTTCCTCCCCCCCATCCCACCATACCTTTGCTCTAGGAATAGTAATTAATTTGATTCTACCATTGTTTTAAAGTCAGACATGGAAGGCATGACAATAGATTGTCCTCTGGCTCTATACAGTATTCTGTTGCTCCCCACAACCAAACCCTCTTACCTGGCCACCTGACTCCCTGTATAAGTTGTTTTGTTATAAATATAAGTCGCTTAAAGATAGAACTGTCTTTTGTATTTGTATTGTTGTTACCTAGCACATTTCTTGGAACACAGTAGGCATTAAATGTGACTTGGCCATTCATTCATTTCATTTATTCAAGTGATCAGGCATTGAGCCATAGTGGAAGGAGTGCCAGACTTGGAGTCAGAAAGCTCTGGGTTAAAATCCAACCAAAGACACTTGCTGGCTAGCAATGGACTGAGCTCAGTTTGAGGCTCTTAATCTCCCTATCTTATTTTCCTCCTCTGAAATGAGCCCTGAGGTTCCTTCCATCTTCCATACCTCAAATCCTCTGATCCTAGTTTCAGGGGGAGTAACAGAGCATATAGGGATGGGGAGAAAGGCAATTTCAGTTCCAGTTTGAGCTTGATTCTCTTCCAATAAATACCTAGATCTCTCATTATATCCTTCATCAATCTGTATGCAGAAGCAAGCCCACGAAATAGGAAACTAGGCAGGAAAAACTGCTGTGTAGAACTGTGGGTACCATCCACTGCTTAAGCTAAGTCGTACTCAAGTCAGACTGGGGGGGGGGAGAGATATTAAATGGCGGTAGAATGTGTTGCTGGTCGACGGGGCTGGGATTGGGTGAAATATTACAGAAATAGTAGAAGGGCAACAATGGAATCTTGAGATTAGACCAATGGGATATTGAGGAAAGAAGAGAGTAAAAAAAGATTAGAGGGAAAGAAGAGAAAAGAAAAAGAGAAGAGAAAAAGAAAGGAAGACAGGAGAAGAGAAGCAAATCTAGAATATAAGAACTAAAAGGGATTGTAGAAGTCTTCCTGTCCAAATTCCCTCATTTTGCTTCTTAGATAAGTTTGAGGAAGCTTCTGACACAAAGCTAATTAGTGATAGGGTCAGCATTTGAACTTAAGTCTCGGGTCAGTCCTGGGTTTGGGGTGGAATATATTCCAGACCTACGTCTGGTGGAGAATGGATTCAACCTTTGGAGGCTCCTCTGGATGTGCAGTCCTGGAAATAAGATTCGCCCTTGAACTCAATGGCCCCAAGGGGCCGCTCAAGCCAAGACCTGGCTCTGTATACGTGGCAATGAGGAAAGGAGGGTCTTAGTTCCAACCTTTTCCCAAAACTGTAACTGAGGCCTGACAGTGCGGCTACACGCAAACGGGGACTGTCCAGTCCACCCAAGGGCCCGGGGACTGCAATGCTTAGCACCAGGAATAAGCAGGAGGGAGGGAAAGGGAGTGGGAGGAGGAGCAGGAGCCCGTGGTAGCTGCTCAGCTCCGCCCAGACAGGAAGAAGCGCCCCGGACACAGCGCACATTGGGCCGAGAATGGAGGAGTCGCCACCGGTGAGCCAGCCCCGTGTCCTCTGAACCGGAGAAGCTGCCGTGCTGCCGTCGTTCCAGCCACTCCAACACACCCGCCTGCACTGCCCTTTCGGAGCAAGAAGAGATTCTGCATCCATGCCGGTCCCGCTGCGCCGGCTTCTGCAGCTGCTGGCGCTGCTGCTTTTACCCCTGCCGGGTCCCGGGGTGAGTGAACTTAGGAACGATCGGGTGATTGACCGGAGGGTCCCCTCCACCCCACTCCGCGATCGAATCCAGACTGTGGCCCAGGCCGGGAAGTTGCCCGGGATAGTTAAAAGAGGGGTCCGTGCGCTCTGGAGAGCAGAGAACAGGGGCTGTGCGCCCCGGGGAATGTAGAATTAGGGACAGTGCGCCCCAGACAACTGAGAGCCGGAGGTGGCAAACCCCGGGGAGTGGAGAGCAGGGGCTGTGCGTCTTGGAGAGCTGAAAGCAAGGCTTGTGCGCTCTGGAGATCTGAGAACGGGGGCTGTGCACAGAGATCTGGGACTGCCAGGAAGGCACGAGGAAGGAATGACTTGGGACAGCTTTGGGGAACCTTTTAGTCAGGTCGCTGCCCCTTTGGTTTGCCTCTCCCTCCCCCTTTCCCCTACCGAGGCCAGAGTCCAAACCCAGGTGCTCGACACCCACTCCTTTTCGGGGTCCCTCGGCTTCTGGGAAACGCCCGATCTGACTGAGGCTTCTAGGAGGGAGAAGGAGGAAGTTGTGGAGCCGGGAACTCCACTTTGCTGGGCCGTTGGCTATTTGGAAATCGTCTGGGAAATGTCCCCCTCTGTTTTGTAGAAAGAAAGCTCCCAGAGGAACCTTACTCCTTGTAGGAAGCTTGAAGGATACTGGTGTTGTTCCCATGAGCTGCTTACCTAGTTAGCTCTAGGATCACTTTGCCCTTTATTTTTTTCCGGCTGTGTGTGGGGGAATATAGTGGTGGGAGACCAAATGGACTGGTTGATTTGTTTAAACAGGTGACTGACTCCACCCCCCAGGTAATGAGTCCAATTCTGTAAGTCTTTTGTCAAAGCTTGCAATCAGTCAACAAGCTGTTATTAGGTACCTACTAGGTGCTTTCTGGGGCAGCATAGCAGAGTGGAAAAGTTCTGGCTCTGGGGTATGAGCACTTGAATTTGAATCCTACCTTTGACATATACTAGCTATAGAACTTTTAAGTGACTTAGCTTTCCAAGACCTCAGTTTCTCATCTGTAAGAAGAGTAGGTTGGACCAGATGGCTTCTGTAGTCCATTCCAGCACAACATCTTTGATCCTAAGTGACAGATACTCTGTATACAAAGATAAAAATGAATCATTCCCTCACCTCCAGGAACTTACATTCTATGAGAAAAGTACCAACACATACATAAGCATACAAGATAATTTTTTTTTTTTTTAGAGGGGCGAAATTACTAATTGGAATCATTAAGTCAAAAAACTATATGGCACCTACAGGAGGCAGCCAATGTCTCTCTCAGTGGATAGTGCTGGACCTGGAGTCAGAAAGACTAGTTCAAATCTAGCCTCAGACACTTCCCAGATCACACAGCTTTTGTGACCCTTTTGGGGGGGTTTTCTTGGCAAAGAAGTCACTCTAGTAGGAGTGTCTTGCCATTTCCTTCTCCAACTCATTTTATAGGTGAGGAAACTGAGGCATACAGAGTTAAGTGACTTGCTCAGGGTCACACAGCTATTTAGTGTCTGAGAAAAGATTCATACTGAGGAAAATGAGTCTTCCTGACTCCAGACCTGGCACTGATGGGCATAGATAAGGAGGGACAGCCTGTATAAACCTAGGAGATAGATGTTGTGTCATGTGGGAAGAACAGGAAGAGCAGTTTGGTTGGATTTGAGAGGGAAAAGACTGGAGATAGGGAAACAAAGTGGAGGCTCCAGGTGAGAAGTGATAAGGGTTTAAATGAGGAGTGGTGGCTTCCTGCCTGGAAAGAAGGGGGATGGATGAGAGATTTTGTGGAGGGAGAATCCACAAGATTTGTCAGTTGATTGGATATGTGGGTTGAGGGAGAATGAAGAATTTTTAATAGGTTATTCCTAAATTGGAAACCTATAGAGTGGAATACTAGTGTTATTCTCTACAAAAGTAGGAAATGGGAAGAGGAAGGAAGGGGAGCTTTCCTTTGATTTTTACTACAACCCTGAAAGATCTGTACTGTTATCCCCATTTTACAGTTGAAGAAACTGAGGCAATAAAAGGTTAAGTATCTTGCCCAAGGTTTACACACCATCTGAGGCTGTATTTGAATTTAGGTCTTCCTGACTCCAGGCCCCCTGCTCTCTTTATTTGATACCTAGCTGGAGTGCATTGAGATGAAAGATAAAGGGTTCTGGATTGTATGTTCTGTTTAAGCTGCCTTAAATTAAGATAGCCAGTTGCAAATGTCCCCTAGCCAATTGATGTTGGGATTGGAGTTCAGGATAGAGAGAGAGGGACAGAGACAGATAAACAGAGAGAAAGAGAGATACAGAAACAGAGAGAGCATTATATTATAATTGATCATGAAAAAAGATAGGGCTTTGGGGTGTTCAATATAGAAAAATGATCTAGCAAAATAGAGAAGGAGCCATTAAGCTGGTAGGAGGGAAATCAGAGAGCATTGTCATGACAACGGAGAGAGCAGATCATACCCAGGAGACTCAGGAGGAGGGTGGTCTTCACTGCCAAATGTTTCAGAGAGGTCAATAAAATATGGATTTGTACTGGATTGAAGAAAAGCCACTGAATTTTTCATCTGAGATCATTAATAATTGGAGGAAGAATATTTTCAGTTGAATGTGATTGAGGAGAGTAGGAGGAGAGGAAGTACAAATAGTGTGTTGGGTGTTCCCCCCCCCTGCCCTGGTATTTGACTGTAGGTTGTTGTTTCTCTTCCTTCTCCTAGAGAACCATGACATCAGGAAGGTGATGCTTATGAGGTGCAAGTGAATTGGATTGAAGTGAGGGAGGGCTGTGCAAGGTCACCTGCCTCACTTTCCCCTCCAGAGCCATCTGAGTCCAGTGGCAAAATATAAATCAAGACGTCTGGAAATGGCCCTCCAGGGAAGAGAAATATAGGCATATATCTGGAAGATATGATAAGGTCAAGGGGGGATTTTTAAGGATGAAGGAAACTTCAGTGTAGAGAGCAGGGCAAGGATAAGTGGAAGATCGAAGGGATGATCATAGAGGCAAGCTGCTTGAGGAGATAGGGAATATGGGACAGGGTAGGAATATAACTTGGTGTAATGGGAAAAGAGCATTGATTTGGAATTAGAACATCTGGGTTCTAATCCTGGATCTGTAACCATGGGCAGGTCACCTAACCCCTCTGCCTAAATTCCTCATCTTTCAAACCAAGGGAGTGGATTAATCTACTTTAAATTTCTCTAAATCTTAAAATTGAACTGTAAATCTGTGATTCTAAGTAAAGAGGTTGGCCTTGGCCAGGAGAAGGGCCATCTTTTCTTCAGTAACAGAGAAAGGAGAGAAGGTGCGATATTGTCAAAGGGTTTTGAAATATCTATTCGAGGAGAAGGAATTCAAAATGAATTACCTTTTATTTCTTAGTAAAGCATGGAGTGGGGGCTTTTGCTGGGAGAGTGGGGAGAGAAATGTGGGAGGCTTTGAGAAGAAGTCTAGAACAGCCTCTGTTAGAGAATTAATTTAGGAAGGAGTGAAAAGACTGCTTTGTGTTAATGAGAACCAGGTGAGATTAAATGATATCGATGTGTAATGTACCCAATGAGCTTGATTACGTGATTTTCTTCACTGTTCAGTAGTATATGAGTCGAAGGGGAATAATCTGGGGGTTAGGGAGGGGGTTGGCAAGGCATAAGTAGTGATAGGACAAGATGGGGAGGGAAGATTTCTAGAATACCAGATAGTGTAACATGGAATTGATTAACTATACATATCAAGAATGGAAAGAGGGTGATGGCCTGGGAGAATACTACAGAGTAGGAAGACAGGAAAGAAAATAAAACAGGTTTAGAAGTGAGACCTAGGAAAATGTTGCTCAGTGGGTAGAGACTGGGCTTGGAATTGGAAAAATCATCTTCCTAAGTTCAAATCCAGGCTCAAACACTTTCTAGATCTGTCTCTTGACCCTGCTTGGCTCAGTTTCCTCATCTGTAAAATGAGTTGGAGAGAAAATGGCAAACCACTCTTGGATCTTTGCCAAGAAAACCCCAAATGGGGATTGTCATGAGTTGGATGTGATTGAAACAAGTCAACAACAGTAAGAAAGGGTTAATTTAAAAAATTTCTGCACTCCTGATCATGGAGGTAGAATGTTTGAAGTTGAATTGGAGGATAGTGTGAACTCCTTGAAGGCAGAATCTGTGTTTTTGTCTTTCTTTACATTCTCAGTGCTTAGCATGACGTCTATCATATATTAATTATTTAATAAACGCTTATTGACTGACTGGCCCTTCTGGTGTATGGCTGAGGTGGCATGAAGGAGGATGTCATAGGAGAGTATAGTGAAGTTCCTGGTATAAATTCGAGGATTAAAGATAAGAGGAATAAAAAAACATTTGATAAAATGGATAATAAACTTCAGAAAAGAGGAGGAATGATTTAGAGCCTAATCGGTAGCTATTACAAGCATCTGTTTTTTTTTTTTTTTGTTTGTTTGTTTTGTTTTGTTTTACTGAAAACAGGGTTAAGTGATCTGCCCAGGGTCACAGCTCATAAATGTCTAAGTCCTCTTTTGAACTCAGGTCCTCCTCTACTCCTCTACTCTATTCACTGCACCACCCAGCTGTCCTAAACATCTCCATCTGTACCATGTCCAAAGCACTGTGCAATGAGGACCCTTTAAAAGACAGTGTTGTCCTAGACTAGAAACAAGCCAACTTTCCATTGCTTTAGGTAGTACCTCCATTTTTCAAGAGCTTCTTAGATCTCCTGAACAAAATGCCCCTAGAGAAGCTGACAACTTTGTTCTTAGTAAGTGTAGGAGGATTAGCAAGTCTCTAAGATTATTTATTCTCATTTGTGGAAATGTCCCTCATTATCATCACCCTTTTTTAAAAAAGCAAACATTTGACATGTTTAACATATATTGGATTACTTGCCATCTAGGGGAGGGAGTGAAAGGAAGGGGGGGGGATTTAGAACACAAGGTTTTGCAAGGATCAGTGTAGAAAAATTATCCATGCATATGTTTTGAAAATAAAAAGTTTTTAAAAAATTTTTAAAAAAAGAAAAAGCTTTAATAAAAAAAATAGGGGAGCAGATAGGTGGCTCAGTGGATAGAGTACCAGCCCTGAAGTCAGGAGGACCTGAGTTCAAATCTGGTCTCAGACACTTATCACTTCCTATTTGTGTGACCCTGGGCAAGTCACTTAAACCCAAATGCTTCAGCAAAAAATAAAAAATTTAAAAAAAATTTAAAAATAGGAAGAAAAAAAAACAACAACAACAATCAAAAAACCCTACAAAACTTTGATGAATTAGCACAAACAATAGGTAGATAAGCGTTTTCATAAAGAATTGGTTTCCAGGTTCCAGCAGTATTGAAAGTGGTGTCATATTAGGTCTAAATCTATGCTCTTTTGCTGGAGGTCTCTTGGTATTATGGAATTTGGGTGCCTTTTAGGAGTTAAGACTTCAAATAGTTCAATGTAGGGGTTGGTGATTCTTTTTTTTTTTTTTTTTTTTTTTTGGGAAATTGGGGTTAATGTGTTTCCCCGGGTGACATAGATGTTTTATATGTGTGAGAACAGATTTGAACTCAGGTCCTCCTGACTTCAGGGCTGGTGCTCTATCCACTGCACCACCTAGCTGCCCCGAGGGGTTGGTGATTCTTGTAAGACATCAAGGAGGCACCAATAAAACCACTTTAGAATTTTATTGCTTTGTTTTCTCCTTTTAAAAACATTCCTATAGGTGTCTGGAAACTATTTGCATCTGATTGTTCAGTCACTGGGCTCTGGATATGAGGGAGTCAATAGATAGCACTTTCAGATATGGAAAGCACTTTCCAAATATTATCTCATTTAATTCTCACAATTATCATATTGGGTAAGTACTGTTATTATCTCTATATTCTGAAAGAAATTGAAGCAGACAGGGTTACACACTTAGGAAGTGACGAGGCTGTATTTGATTTCAGGTCTTCCCTATTCCAGGTCTTGTATTCTATTCACCTAGCTATCACAAATGATATAAGTAATGTCCCCAGTGAGTACTTATCAATTCCTGGTTTAGTACTCTAACTGCTGGGTTATGGAGCCATTCTAAATGTATGTTCTAAGCTATGCTTTGCTGGGTAATTATAGTAAGTGTTTACCTTCTGGTTAGAAGATTTTGGATTTTTTAATTATCTTAAATAACATTATTCAAATTGTGGATATTCTATGGCAGATATGTGATTTTAGCACAGATATGTAGGCTGTGTTAAGTTTCAAAAGGCAGGGTACTTGCTAGGTGCCTGCCCATGTAGGGGTATTGGCATGGGTGATACATGAATTCTTCAGAATGAACTTTGAAGCAATGCTCTGTAAGCAAACACAATATGGCTCATGCTCCTGGGGAAACAAGATTTTGGAAACGGGACAATAATGATGAATTTGGTGATGAATTTTGAAAAATAACTTGTGTTTCAATAAAACAAAGCTCATCATTATGTATTTATAATAAGAAAAAAAGAAAAAAAGTTTTTCAGTGAAACAAAGCTAACCATTATGTATTTATAATATACAATTTGGCTCTAGAAAAGAGAATAAATAGTGTTCTAATAAAATAAAGCTAATCATATTTATAACAAACAATTTTGGCTCTAGAAAAGAGAAAAACGCAAAAAGCAATAGTGTTTCAATAAAACAAAGTTAATCATTATATATTTATATAAACAATTTTGGTTTTAAAAAAGAGAAAAAAGAAAAAATAACTAGTATTTAATAAGATAGATAGTTATTTGATCACTTTTTCTCAGGAACAGAACATGAGAGGAGATGGAGTGTAGGGTAAAGGTTGTTAATCTTTTTGATGTCATGAATTCATCGGGCATTCTGATGAAAACTTATGGAGTCCTTCTCAGAGTAATGTCATTAAGTACATAAAATACATAGGATTACAAAGGAAATCAAGTATATTGAAATATAATTATCAAATTTTTTTTTTAAACATAGACTGAATGTAAGAAATTCTGATAGCTGATAGAGAGCTGAACCATAGTAAGGAAGAAACGGCTTCTGATTTTGATTCAGACAGGCATGGACTCAGTGACTCTAGGCAAGAACCTCTGAGCCTTAGACTAAGAACCTCTAAAGCTGAAAACTGCAAAATAAGGGATAAACAAAGTTTAAAATTCATTTTAAAAAATTATATTTGTTTTGACTCTGTCCAAATATACTATACAGGAGGAGCTTACCAAATGTTTATTGGTTGATTGGGGGAATAAATATGCAAAAAAGTGACATATATTCCTCAGGTTGAAACTTTGGCCTAGGTGTGTGTTTCTTCCTGAACATTATTTTTCAGAAACTCACTCAACTGTATTGGAAAGCCATTATTAGAAAGACTGCCTTTGCAGGCATTATTATTATTATTATTTTTTTACCTTGAAGATTTTTTTCTATTTTTGTTGTTGTTGTTGTTGTTTCCCAGTTGACTAAACATGAAGAGAAAATAAGAACCTGCTATGGTTTGTGTTTATTTATTACAAAAAAAAAGAAAAGAAAAGAAAAAATGTAAACTTGACAAAACCACCATAGGCTATTCCCTAATTTAAAAAAATTCTTTACATATTAAAATTATATAAGATTCCTTGATAAATTCAGCCAGAACTAAGTGCATAGGCCTTGTTAAGTAATCTCCACAATTCAAAAGGGAGGGTGTTTTTCAGGTGTCTGCACATATGGAGGCATTGACATGTGTGGTACGTGAATTTCTCAGCCCTATTCCACATCTCCATGATGATTACCGTCAAGGGAGGTCTAAGACAAGGAGATGTGTGCTTGTGCTACATCCAAATAGTTAAAAGAATTTCTTACAGATCCCTTATGTGTCCTGGATCCCTTTGATCTAGTGTTCAACTACACTATGGGTCATGATCCCACATAGGGTCTTATAATTGAATGTGGGGTCCCCAAATTTTATTATCAGTAAATGTTTCATTTGTATAGCTATTTTATATAGCTATATAGCTGGGGTCATGTAAAAATTTCTCGGGCAAAAAGGACTCACAAATGGAAAAAGTTTAGGGAACGTTGATGTAGAGAAGGCTAGAGATCCCTTCTTGGAAGAAAGTTTTAAAATGCATCAATTAAAATATGATTGTAAAAAAGAAAGCTCAACATATAGAAATAAAAGTTATCAAAACATGTATTAAAGAAAAATAGATAAGTTCATGGCCCCTAGATTAAGAACTCCTACTTCCTTCATATGATTTTGTTTGAAATTGATGATATGCTGATTTCATCAAAACTCAAGAATATAAGACCCTCTCAAAGGGATTCAGGACCGTTCAGGAGAATAGTTTACTATTCCATACAGGAAAAAAACCTAAATGGATTAACAATGTCCATTGCCCTGATTATGATATGGAGTTAACTGACCAATGCACTAAGTTAGTACACTGGGAGAGACAACTAGATGGCACAGTGGATAGAATACTGGGCTTGTAATCAGGAAGATTTAACCTCAATCATTTACTAGCTGTGTGAACCTGAACAAATCACTTAATCTTATTTGCTCAGTTTCCTTACCTGCAAATGAGCTGGAGAAGGAAATGACAAATCATTCTACTATCTTTGCCAAGAAAACCCCAAATAAAGTCATGACGAGTTGAACTTGACTGAGCTACACATATTTGGGACAGCCATTCCAGGTGCATCCAGAATAGACAAGGAAAAAGAGTGAAGATCCATTTTTTCATGATGCTGTAAGCTTGCAAACCTTAGAACACTACAGTCCCTGAAAAATAAATGGGTGGGTGACTCAAAGGACAAACAAGATATGCATGGTGGATGAAAGGACTCTGTCACACATTTCTAATGATGTCCTGTGCTCAAGAAATAAGATATGGGATATTATTGAGGAAATATACAATTAGAAAAGGTGAGCTATCATGTCTGAAAAATAATAGTTGACTTCCTTTGTAATCATAGATAAATTTTTAAAAAATGAATTTAAAAACATTCTTCAGATAAAGGCTCTGTTTTATTATTACTGTTGTTGTTGGAATTGAGCCTAGGTGAGATGGGGAGAAGAAAGAACCAAAGAGAAGGGGTCCATTAGCTTCATCAGATTACCAGACGTGTTTTCTTATTATCAAAAAAAATACACTGGACCTAGGGGAAGGGCTCCAGGGTGTAGGGTGTATTTCCTGTGCAGGATCCATGGAAGAAGAGATGCCTTGGAAATAGCCAACTCATTTAGACATTGTTATCCTATTTCAAGGTTTGCACAGCCCTTTATATACTTCTTTGATTTCATATTTGATTCATTGAATTGAGTGAGATAATTGAATGGCTCACAGATCAATTAAAGTAAAGAATTAAATTGGAATGTTGCAAATAGGGAATCCTTTTAGCAAAATATTCTTTGTAATTTTTTCAATTGATAATCATTTGTTTTCTCTTCTACTCCCTGCTTCTCCACCCCTTCTTGAATAATAACAAAAATGAAAAAGAAAACTCTTGTAACAGATATGCATAATTAGGCAAAGCAAATTCCTTCATTGGCCATGTCTGAAAATATGTCTATCATCTCTCCATCAGGAGATGGGTAGTGTGCTTCATCTTCAGTCTTCTGGAATAATTATTTGTCTTACATTGATCAGAGTTCCTAGTTTTTTCAAGTTGTTTTTCTTTAAAATGTTGTTATTGTATAAATTGTAATCTTGTTCTGCCCATTTCACTCTTCATCATTTCATGGAGGTCTTCCCAGTTTTCTCTGAAGCTATCCATTTCATCATTTCTTATGGCACAATAGTATTCCATTACATTAGTATACTCTTAATTTGTTGAACCATTGCTCCACAGGTGGGTATCTTCCTAGTTTCTGAGTTTTTGCCACTGCAAAATGAATGATTATACATGTTTTTTAGGTATGTGGAATTTCTTCTTCTTCTTCTTCTTCTTTTTGGGGGGGTTATCCTGGTAATGGTATCCCTGGGTGAAAGATTATGCATGCTTTTTTAAGAGTCATAGAATTTTAGAAAAGGAGATACACAGCTGGTCATGCCCATAATTCCTGATATTGGGGGAAACTAAGGCTGGTGGATTTCTTGAGTTTGGGAGTTTTGAGCAGAATTAGAGTCAGAATCTATCAAGTGGTCATATTAAGTCCAGCCTGTGGAAGCAGGGGCCAATGGGATTTCCTAAAAAGAGGCAAACTGGCCCAGATTGAAATAGGGGAAAGAATGGAAGGAAGGAAACAGGGAAGGAAAGAAAGCTTATTTCTCAGAGCAGAGCTTCTTAAAATTTTTCCACTCATGACCTCTTTTTGCCTGAGAAATTTTTACACAATCCCTGATATACAGGCATATAAAATAGGTATACAAATCAAACATTTGCTGAAAACAATTCATAAATTTATTTTAAAACAATTCTTTGGTATACATATAATTTTATCATTTATTAAAACTGAAAGAAAATTTGTATACTAATAAGATGGATGTGCTTCTTTATTTTTACATAAAGAATTAAATCTTGGCAGAATATTTGATACTTTTTACTGTTGCCAAAGTCATCTGATGGTCTCTAAGGGTCCCTTCCAACTCTCAGTTTCCTATTGATAGATGCTTTCTGTTTCTGGGTTCTAAAGAGACCTTCATGGAAAAGAGAGCATTTGTGTTTTTTATTTTTTTTTATTTTTGCTGAGGCAATTGAGGTTAAGTGACTTGCCCAGGGCCACACAGCTAGGGAATGTTAAGTGTCTGAGACCAAATTTGAACTCAGGTCCTCCTGACTTCAAGGCTGGCGCTCTATCCACTGTGCCACCTAGCTGCCCCGAAAAGAGAGCATTTGAATTGGACTTTGAAGGATGGATAGGGCTTAGATCAGAAAGGATGGAGATGGCACTGGGGAAATAGCCTTTCAGGAATTATGTTGAAGTTGCCTCATGCAACTGACTCCTGGAAGGTCCAGTATAAATATTCCAGGGCCACCATCATGTCCCTACATTCACTCCAGCTCCTCTTGACTCCCTCCTTGTGCAGCAGCCTAGAAATCATCCTATACATTGCATGGCGTCTCTTCCTGGCTGCCCTCATAGACTGGATGTTAGGGTGGGCCCACAACTTCAAAAACATTTTGATAGAAATAACATTAAGTAACATTAAGTAAGAGGTTTATAATTCAGAGTAGGTACATTTTTTTTCTTCTTCAGATGTTTTTGTACATCATAGCCTAGATGATAAAACTGATTTATCACATTGTCTCTCAAATGTATATGAGGGGACACAAAGAATGCATCTCTTGACCTTGCTTTTGATTTATTCTGATTCTAATCATCTACATCTGTTATCCTAGTGTGAGATTTTGTGGAATTTACTGAAGTCAGAAATGAGAGTGCGTCATTAATGTGATAATGTCAAGGCTTGTGGGCATGACATTTACTGTGGCTGCAGAAACTTTGTCCAAGATGGTGGGTTGCCTACACTGTTATCAACATTGATTCTCTAATGCTTCTATCTATTCAAGCCATTGAGGCCGTGGATACTCTTCCAGACACACAAAGAAAAGGAATAAGTATTTTTCTAATTAATTTATTTTTGTGATCCTTAAAAATAGAATATGTAATTCTACTTTTAATACTATTTTTAAAAAAAAATCTGAGCCTGTCCCACAAATCTTTTTTTTTTTAATGTCAGGTAAGAATTATACCAAAAAATAAGGTTCCCTCCAGTGAAGGAAAAGAAAAAGGTTCCCCTAAGAGAAATTCTGATTATACCTTACATCCAGGAACAATCATGCTCACTTGGAATTGGAATTGGAAGACTCCTTTCCTCCCTTCTTCTTTCCCTCCCTCCTTTCTTCCCTTTCTCCTTCCCTCTCCCCTCTCCCTCCTTTTCTTTCTCCCTTCCTTGCTCCCTCCCTCTCTTCCTCCCTCCCCTCTTCTTCCCTTCCTCCCTCAACTAATAAGTCCTAGGTTAAATCCCATTTGATCATTGTTTAGGTCCTGATTGACTCTGATTGAATGAAAATAACAATTGTTTCTGCTTTGGCCAGAAACCCCTGAGACTCTTCCCTTCCCAGATTCACTTATTTATTTAGATTTTTTTCTGGATTAGGTGAAAGAGATTCTTTGCCTCAATTGCTACCTAAGCCTTAATCACTGAATGGGTGTTGCCTCAGTCAAATTGAGACCTAGTGAAGACCTTAGCTTAAAAAAGGCCAAGGTCTCCCATTGCATCCAGGGCCATCTTCAATCTAACTGATCTTTGTCTTGCTTTTGGACCAGATGGCTCTGGAGGAAAGAGTGAAGCTGGTGATCTTGCACAGCTCTCTCTCACTTAAATCCAATTTACTTGCATGCCATAGTATCACCTCCCTGATGTCCTGGTCCTTTTTGAGAAAGAAGGACAAACAACAACAAACTCAACGGCTGTTATCTGAGGTTTTAAGTTGTCAGTCCTTACAGAAAGGGAAGCAGAATGGAAAGTGCATCCTTAAATGGCAGTACCTGTGTGAGTCAGGGAATATAACTCAAATGCCTACTACCTGTGTGATTACAGTCAAGGCACTTAATTTCTTTGTGCCTGGACTATCACAGTAACTTTCTGATTGATCTTCCTACTTCACTCCATCCAGCTGCCAAAGAAATTTTCCTTTAGTGCAGGTCTAACTATGTCATCTCCCCAACTCGATCACTCCAGTGAATCAACTTGCCTGCAGGATCAAATATAAAACCCTATGTTTGGTCTTAAAAACCTTTTATAAACCCTCCCTCTCATCCCTCAGACTTCTGGAACGCTGTGATCCAATCACACTTTCCTCCTCTTTGTTCTTTCAAAAGACACTCCATCTCCTAACTGGGCATTTCTCCTGGTTTTTCTGGCATTTTCATTGGCTTCCCTTGCCCTACTTCCTATCCCCATGCTTGGAAATGTTCTCCTCTCATCCCCAGCTCCTGGCTCCCCTGGCTTCCCAGCTTAAATCCTACTTTCCACAATAAACTTTTCCCACTCCCCTTATTCCAGTTTACCCGATACATACACATATATATGTGTATATATATATGACATACACACACATACATATATATAAACATACATACACACATATACACACAGACATTATATATATATATATATGTATTTATTGTTTGTGCATAGTTATCTTCATGGTTTTTTATCCCTGTTATATTATGAGCTCCTTGAGAACAGGGACTGCCTTTTGCCTTTCTTTTCATTCCCAACACTTAGCACCCTATCTGGCATGTTAATAATTCTTTATTGGCTAACTGCTTTATTTTTCTCATTTGTAATATGATGACTTGATGGCCTCTAAAGCTTCATTAGTTCTAGATCTAGGCTCCTGTGTGGAAATGAATATTTTCAAGTCCATTTTCCATGGTGGAGAATCATGTTTTCAGTATTGTATATTTACTTGGGGGGCGGGGAAGGGAGAACTCATGTAAATTTTTGGTTTTAGGATCTGAAATGATTTTACATTCGTACATTGTGCTGCTTGTTACAACCAAAGGTTTTAAATTGAGAAGAATAATATGGGAGAGGGTTTACAGATTCTATTGCCTGACTTTTATTAAATGGCCTCAGCTTTTATTATGCATAAATGACTCTCTAGGTCTGTAACCTAGCAATATAATTAAAGTATGGTGCTTACTTAAGAAACAGAGCCAGTGAATCATAGGCCATGAATGATTAATTTGCTGGCAACAGATCACCTTTCCCAGAAGTTGATTTTTCCCCTCATTTTTTCCTATCTTCTTCCAGAGCTGTTGCCTCATCAACAAGTTATGATTAACATTTAAATATCCATTTTGGGCAAAATGTCACTGTAGAAAGTAGAGTCCATCCATCAGTCAGTCCATAAACCTTTATTATTTGCCTGCTATGTGCCAGTCGCTGTGCTAATCACTGGGAATACAAAGAAAGGCAAAAGACAATTCATCCTCAACCTCAAGGAATTCATAGTCCAATGGGGAAGAAAGCATGAAAATAATTATGTATGGGATTTACAGATTCTATTGCTTGACTTTTATTAAATGGCCTCAGCTTTTATTATGCATAAATGACTCTGTAGGTCTGTAACCTAGCAATGTGTACTATATATGTACAGTATATACTAGTTGTATGTAGGGGTAGATTGGAGCTAATTAATAGAGGGAAAGTACTAGAATTAAGGCAGATTGGGAAAGGCTCATTATAGAAGGTGAGATTTGGTTTGTTGGTTGGTTTTTATTCTGGCTTTTCCCTTTTGGTCTGATTTTTCTTGCACAACATGACAAATATGGAAATATGTTTATAAGAATTGCACATATTTAACCTCTATCAGATTATTTGCTGTCTTGGGAAGGGAGGAGGTAAGGAAGGGAGGGAGAAGAATTTGGAACACAAAGTCTTACAAAAATGAATGTTGAAAACTGTCTTTATATTTAAAACAATTTGGAAAAGAAAATACTATTGAAATTTTTTTAAAACAAGAAGTTGAATGAAAAACTTGAGCTCTCCAACATCTTCTATTTGGGGAGCAGTATTAGAGGTGTTCTGCTCATAGGCCAGTCTCCTTACACTAAGAAGATTCCCAAAATTATTGCAAAGAAGATAAGATTTGAACTGGAACCTGAAGGAAGCTATGGGAGCTAGGGAGTAGAGTTGAGAAGAGAGAGCTTTACAAACATGGGGGAGAAAATAGAAAGTAAAGCAGTAGGGCAGTTGCAGGTTATAAAGGGATTTGAACACCAAACAGAGGATTTTATGTTTGATCCTAGAAGTGATAGGGAACCACTGAGGTATATAGAGTCAGAAAATAACATGACAAGTATAACTTGCACTTTTTGAAAACTACTTTGGCATCTGAGCAGGGGAACGACTGGAGTGAGGAGAGATTTATGTCAGAAAGAGTAGAAAAGAATAGAATGTTTCTCATCCACTAAAAATCCATGCTCTTGAGCAGAAATTTCATGTTCTTGACATTAACTCCTGTGTGGTTCGCGTGGGTTTTCCAACAATCCTTTCAAAATGAAAACTTAATTTCATCTTTTTGGCTCCTAGGTGAGAGCCTGAGCTTTGTTTCCTTTCCATCAGGCTTTCTTTTCCTTTCTTTCCAGCACAGAAATTACCTTGTTTTTGTTTTAATTTAACTACTTTAGGGGCATTTTCAAAGGAGGAGCCCTAAACAAGTTTTGAATGGGAATTAAAAAAATTTGGTGGAAAATTTTATATTCTCTTAAAGGTGACTCTTGCGAAGAGGATGAAGATTGATTCTGCTGTATAATTTCTGGTCTGTGATTTTGTGTTTTAAAAGTGGTCACATCATTTTGTATTGTCACCCTTTGTCTGATTGGGCAAACCAAGTCCCAAGAAAGAGCCAGCTGCTTTTCAAGGCATGGAAGTTTATATTATGAATGGGACTAGTTTGCTGTGCAAAAGCGAGATTTGTAATTTTGTATATGGTCTTCTTCTGAGTATGATAACACTTCAGCATCATAAAATGTTTTTGTTCAGTTGTATCTGAATCTTTCTGACCCCATTTGGGGTTTTCTTGGCAAAGAAACTGGAGTGTTTTGCCATTTCCTTCTTCAGTTCCATTTTTCAGATGAGGAAACTGAGGCAAACAGGTTAAAGTGACTTGCCCTTCAATCGCACACAGCATGTGATTGAATCTGGATTTAAACTCAGAAAGCTGAATCTTCTGACTCTCAGCCTGGCACTCTATTCACTGCACCACGTTCATGAAAAAGCTTCATGAAGTACATTGCCTTAAATTGTTCCTCGACTAACAAAACTGGTGAACTAGAAGTCCCCATTAATGTTTTTTCTATAATTTACTTGACAAAACATATATGAACATAAAATACAGAAAAAGAAGCTTATTTATGAAACTGCTGCGAATCACAGCAGGCTTTTTGAGTATATATTATATACAAACTATTCGCCAATCAATAGATAAATGGTCAAAGGAAAAGAACAGATAATTTTCACATGAAGAAAATAAAACTATTTTTAATCTTATGAAAAAATGCTCTGGATCACTGTTGATTTAGAGAAATGCAAATTCAGACAACTCTGAGGTACCACTTCACACTTCTCACTCAGGCTGGCTAAGATGACAAGAAAAGATAATGATAAATATTGGGGCAGGGATGTGGGAAAACTGAAACACATATGTTGGTGGAATTGTGAACTGATCCCAACATTCTAGAAAGCAATTTGGAACTCTGTCCAAAGGGCTATCAAACTGTATGTACCCTTTGACATAACAGTGACAATACTGGGTTGGAATCCCAAAGAGATCATAAAAAAGGGGAAAGGACCCACATGCACAAAAATGTTTGTAGCAGCCTTTTTTGTAGTGATAAGGAACTAGAAATTGAGTAGATGCCCATCAATTGGAGAGTGGCTGAATAAATTGTGGAATATGATTGTTCTATAAAAAACGATCAGCAGGATGATTTCAGAAAAAACTTGGAAAGACTTAACAAGAACTGATGCTAAGTGAAGTGAGCAGAACCAGAACAATGTAAATAATAACCACAGGATTATGTGATGATCAGCTGTTTTGGACTTGGCTCTTTTCAGCAATGTGGTGATAAAAAGGCAATTCCAAGACTTGGTATGGAAAATGCTATCTACATCCAAAGAGAGAACTATGGAGAGTGAATGTGGATCAAAGCAGAGTATTTTCACCTTTTGTTGTTTGCTTGCTTGCTTGTTTTTTCTCTTTATAGTGTTTTTTTCCACTTTTTGATCTGATTTTTCTTATGCAGCATGAAAAATATGGAAATATGTTTAGAAGAATTGCACATGTTTAACCTATGTTGGATTGCTTGCTGTCTTGAGGAGGTGGAAGGGGGGAATAAAGGAAGAAAAATTTGGAACACAGGGTTTTGTTGAAACTATCTTTGCATGTATTTTGAAAAATAAAAAGCTATTGCTATATACATATGTAAAGAGTATATATTATATTTAACGTGGCAGTATTAATATTCCCTTGCTTGTATCTCCTGACTTTCCTTCAATCTTCTCTGTATTTTGAAAATGCTTCATTGATATTGTTCTGTTTATTATTATTATTATTTTTTGTATCACTATCAGTTATGTTTCTCACAACTTTCTCCACTCTCCAAAAAAGTCCTCACCATAACAAGTATAGGCAGGCTAAACCAATTCACAAATTGTTTGGTCTTGTCTGAAAAGGTGTCTCATTTTATGCTTATCACCTCTCTATGGAGACAAGAGGATCATAATTCATTCGTTCTGTTATTGTTCACTGCCTTTTTCAGAAATATCAGTCTTTTAAAGGTGTTTTCATTTATAATAGTGTTGTAATTTCTTTTGGCTCTCCTCACTTCACTCTGTGAAATGAAGCCTTTCCAAATTTCTTTAAGTCCATCATTATTACTTCTTTTGTTGTTTAATCCTTTCAATTATGTCCAATTCTGTATGATCCCATTTGAGGTTTTTCTTGGCTAAGATACTGAAGTGGTTTCCCATTTTCTTCTCCAGCTCATTTTACAGATGAGGAAACTGAGGCAAACAGGGTAAAGTGACTTGCCCATAGTTACACAGCCAGTAAGGATCTGAGGCTGAATTTGAACTCAGTAATGTCAGTCTTTCTCACTCCAGGCTTGACTTTTTTTTTTTTTTTTTTTTGCTTTTTTTGCTGAGGCAATTGGGGTTAAGTGACTTGCCCAAGGTCACACAGCTAGGAAGTGTCTGAGCCCAGATTTGAACTCAGTTCCTCCTGACTTCAAGGCTGGTGCTCTAACCACTGCACCACCTAGCTGCCCAGGCTTGACATTCTATCCACTGAACCCATCTAGCTGCCCAATGTTAACCCTCATTATTTCTTATAGCACAGTGATATTCTATTATACTCACCCACTATTTATTCATCCATTGCCAAATTTATGGGCCCCCAATTTGTATCCAGATCTCTCATAATAAAATATGATGCTGTAAACATTTTTGTACATATAGGTTCTTTCTCTTCTGTCTTTAATCTCTGTGGGGGGTTTATGCCTAGTAGTGATATTGCTGAGTTAAATGGTATGTAAGTTTAATGATTTTTTGGTAGAGTTCCAAATTGTTTTCTCAAATGTTTGGGCCACTTCCAGCTCTATCAACAGTGCATTAATGTACTGGTCCTGTTCTAGCCTCTGCAATAATTGTCATTCTTCTTTTAAAAAAAAATCTTTGTCAGTCTAATAGGTGTGAGGAAGGGTCTCAGTTATTTTAATTTGCATTTCATTTATTATTATTGATTTGGAGCATTTTTTATGTGGTCATTGATAGTTTTCATTTCTTCTTTAGAGAACTGACTTAATATCCCTTGACTATTTACCTGTTGGGAAATGACTTCTGTTCTTAAATATTTATATTAATTTCCTAAACTTATCAATGAACAGAAAGATTTTTTCCTTAAATAGTTTCCTTCTAATTTTAATTGAATCAATTTTATTTGGGCAAATGCTTTTCAGTTTTGTTGTTCACTTGTACTTTACTCTTCATGATTCCATTTGGGATTGTCTTGGCAAAGATGCTGGAGTGTTTTGTCATTTCCTTCTCCAAATCATTTTACAAATGAGGAAATCAAGGTAAACAGGGTGAAGTGACATGTGTAGGGTCACACAGCTAGTAAATATCTGCAGCCATATTTGAACTCAGGAAGATGAGTCTTCCTCTCTCCAAACCTGGCATTCTATCCACTGTGCCATCCTCCTGCCCAATTTTTAATTTTAGTCAATCAAAATTGTCTTTTTTATCAACTGCAATCATCTCTGTTCTTTATTTGATTAATACTCTCCCTAGCTATGCCTATGAAACCTTCCTTTCTTCTTCCTCCCTCCTCTATTTTGGTTATGGAATGATCTTTTTCTACTTGAGTCACATTTCCATTTGGAGCTTATTGTGGTAATTGGTTTGAGATTGTAGTCTACAGCTAAACTTCCTCCTTTGCTGCTTTTAGATTTTCCTAACAATTTTTATTGGATAATATCTCTTTAGTCCAGTAGTTGGATTATTGAATTCATCTGATACTACCATGTTGAATTACTTCTGGGCATTAGTACTTAGATCTGTTCCATTAATCAAATTTTTCACTTAAAAAAATAGAACTAATAGTGTATGTAATTTTTACTTTGTAGTATAGTTTGAGATCTGGTACTATTAGATATCCTTCCTTCTCACTTTTTTTTTTTTCCCTTGAGGTTCTTTACCATTTGTACCTTTAGATAAATTTAATTATTTTGTCTAGTTTTAGAAAGTAACCCTCTGACAATGGATTTAACAGGAGGAAGAGGATAGGCTGGATTGCATTTGGAAAATTGTGTAGCACTGTAATCTCATGCTTTTCCCTGAAGTGAAAATCATCTTTTTAATATTAATATTTTTTCTGAGGAAACTATATGACTATGAATCATGGAATACCAAACTCTCTGAGTAATCAACATTTCAGGTTATGCAAAGGGCAATGTAGAATGGGTGTAAATAGGTTGCATCATAATTGTGGACAAATAATTTTATGAAAAAATGTGACATTAAAAAATCTCATAGTGGAGAGTAAGAGAGAAAACTGAGTTGGTTAGTGCATTCTGGAAAGCAGTATTTATATTCTCTGACTTTAATGCTGTGTGTATCTCTGTGTGTGTGTGTGTGTGTGTGTGTGTGTGTGTGTGTGTGTATCTATGTACATATGTTATCCTATTTGATCCTCATAATAACCTTGTGAGGTAGGTACTATTTTTGTCCCTATTTTATTGATGAGGAAACTGAAGCTGGGAAAGGTTAACTGAAAAAAAAAACAAAACTCATTCTATGGGGGCAGCTAAGCTAGTGAGTTCTTTTTATTGTGTTGTGTTCCATTTTTATTAATTATTCTTTTTAAGACAATAAATTTTTTTCATCATAAAATTTTTCTAAGTATATGCAAAGATAGTTTCACCATTCCCCTTTGCAAAACCTTGTGTTCCATTTTTTTCTATTTTCCTTCCCTTTCCCTCCCTCTCTAAGACAGCAAACAATCCAAATATAAGTTAAACATGTACAATTCTTGTAAACATATTTCCATATTTGTAATGTTGCACAAGAAAAATCAGATTAAAAGTGAAAAAAATACTAGAAAGAAAAAAAAATCAAGCAAACAATAACAACAACAAAAAAGTGAAAATACTATATTGTGATATACATTTAGTCCCCATAGTTCTCTCTCTGCATTCAGATGGCTCTCTCCATCACAAGTCTATTGAAATTGACTTGAATCAATGTTGTTGTTGAAGAGAACCATGTCCATTAGAAGTGATCATCATATAATATTGTTGTTGCTGTGTATAATGATCTCCTGGTTCTGCTTATTTCACTTAGCATCAGATCATGTAAGTCTCTCCAGGCCTCTCTGAAATCATCCTGTTGGTCGTTGCTTACAGAACAATAATATTCCATAACATTCATATACCATAATTTATTCAGCCATTCTCCAATTGATGGGCATCCATTCAGTTTCTAGTTTCCTGTCACTACAAAAAGGGCTGCCACAAACATTCTTGCACATGTGGGTCCTTTTTCCCTTTTTAGATCATCATATAATCTTATTGTTAGTGTGTACAGTGTTCTCTTGGTTCTCCCGCTTCACTTAACATCAGTTCATGTCTTGGCAGACTTTTCTGAAGTCAGCCTGCTCATCTTAATATAATTTTTGTAAAGCATTTAGCACAGCACATATTTATGTGCTTATTTTTTCCCCCTTTTCTTCCCCTCCCTGGGCCATTTAATAAATGTGTCTGAAGTAGGATTTGAGCCCCAGTATTCCTGATTCCAAGTCCAATACTCTGTCCAGTGAGCTGTGCGATCTCGCAGAGACAGACTCTTTCTTATATTGGTATACCTGGTTCACTGTTGTTAGCATAGTTTTAGGGGAAATGTCATGAAGGATGTCTTCAGAGAGGCTTATAATCAGAAAAATGGGTTAGCAAGAAGGAGAGACACCTGATGGATATCTTGTGTAATCTTGGTTATCTCCATGGTGTCATGTTGGTTCTTTCCATGATGTCATGAGACCCAGAGGAAGACCTCAGGGTTTTGGGTGGAGCCCAACAAGCTGCAAAGAGTTAGATGTGGAGGGGTTGCTATCGTAATTGCTAACACCCACATTAAAGAAGTCATACAGCTATATCAGAGTAACAAAAATATGTTCCTTTGCATTTTACTTTCAGAATGTATTACAACACTAATACCTAACATTTGGATAGTTCTTTAAAGTGCTTTATAAATTTTATCTGATGCTCATAACAATTCTGGGAGGAAGGTGCTATTATTAACTCCCTTTTTACAGATGAGGAAAATGAGGCAGTTAGGATTAAGTGACTTGCCCAGGATCACAGAGCTAATAAGTGTCTGAAGACAGATTTGAACTCTGGTCTTCTTGACTCTAAAGCTAGCATATAATCTACTATGCCACTTAACAGCCTAAAAAAAGTATAGCCATAAGTGGTGCTGACTCAGAGAATTGGAATTTTAGATTTTTTCAGAGTTGGAAGGGACTTTTGTAGTTGTGTAGTTCAAACCATAACTGAGAAAGAATTTCCCCTACAATTTACTCAATAAGTATTCATCCATCTTTTGCCTGAAGACTTCCAATGAGAAGGACTCCACTGCCTCCCATGATAGTTAATTACACTTTGGGGCAACTCTGATTTTAGAAAGTTTTCCCAGCATCAAAGCTAAACTTGCCTTTTGTTAAAGTCTATATAGTGTTCCTCATTTTACTTTCTAAGACCAAGCACAAAAATCTAACCCTTATTCCCAGGGATAGTCCCGCGAAGACTTCAGCCTATGAAAACAGGTTTTTCTTCTTTTTTTGCTCTTTTTCTGTTTCTCCTTCTATGCCTCTCCTTTCCCTCCCCCCTCTCCAAGCTGCATTCATATGTCATAAATGCAAGCTGTTCATCATCCTGGTTGTCCTTGGTAACTTGGGCAGCACTCATTCTATAATGATAACCTGCTGCCTGTAATCAACCTCATTCTTCCTCCCTCTCCCCCAGAAGGCATTGTGCTGTTTTTGGTGTCTGGGATACAGGGGCCCCTTCCTAGATTCCAGAAGTTTGGCTCCTCCATATTGGTCATTCTTTCCTATTTCTGTTTCCTGTTCTAAACTTGATAAAACTGGGCAGCCCAGCATTGCTGCCCAGTACTTTTTTTTTTTTTTTCTTTCTCTTTCTTCTTTCTCTAGTGTTCTTTGTCAAAGTCCAGGCTCCATCAACCCTGTAAACTTTGTTGCCTTAATATACCTTTCTGAGAAACTTCTGGCTCATTCGAAGGCTGTGTAACAACTGAAGTAGAAATTTTAAAATTTTGCCTCTCAGAAGAGAACAGGAAATCAAAATACATTCTTGCCAACCTGCAATAACTCAGTTGTATAAAATTATCTAGTTTGGTTGTTGTTCAGTCATTTCAGTCACATTCAACTCTTTGTGACCCTATTTGGGGATTTCTTGGCAGTGACGCTAGAGTAATTTGCCATTTCTTTTTTTCAAATCATTTTACAGATAAGGAAACTGAGGCAGAGTAAAATGAATTGCTTAGGGTCAAACAACTATAAATGTCAGAGGCTAGATTTAAACTCAGGAAGATGAGTCTTCTGACTCCAGACCCAGCACTTTATCCATTGTGCTATTTAACTGCCCCAGAATATATATATATATACACATATGTGTGTGTTTATATATCATATACTTCACATATATGATATATTTATATTTACATGTTCATATATGCATATATACAAACATTTGCTTTTTTGTTAGTAACTTAAAAATAAACATTCAGAGAACAGAAAAAGGATTTGTAGGTGAAACTGTACCCTTCTGTTAAACAGTTTGTTTTTTTAAGCATTTAATTAAATTTTTACAGCAATCACAAAGCTGCCCTCCTTGTCTATGTTCCTTTCTGAACTTCCATCTGTTCTCTTCTGTGGATTTAAAAAAAATACTTCATTTTTTAAATTTGGAAGATTTTTCTTTTAAAGTTGGAGGAGAAATCTGCTATTATTAAAATCAGTCAATATTCAGAATCGATTATCTCTTCTGGTTGTAAGCAGCCTGGACTTCCTTCAAGAAGCAGTGCGTCATCCTGCTGCATTAAACACCAGTCAAGCTGCAGTTTGTCATTGAAATGGACCTTGCAGTTCAGAGACAATTGTTCCGTGTTGTTTGGTAATGTGCGTCAGCTTGGCAGCAGCATCAAAAGACTGACCTGCTTTCATTAAAGACATTGGCAGCTGGTGCTGCCATCTTCACCATCAAACATTTTTACTGTCATGCTTTGGAGAGCTCAGCCTGCATTGTGGGAGAGGGTTCCCCGCCCCCCCCCTCCCCGTTTGTTTTTGCTTTCAATTTTGGATTAAAGTAAAAAAGTGTAACACCCGCTCTGGAATCAGAAGACTTGTGTTCAGGTTTACTTCTGATGTTCATTATCTATGATATTGTACAAGTCACTTAACCTGCATAAGTCTTGGTTTTTACATTTGTGAATTGAAGGATCTTTGAACTCTCTCCCAGCCCTGTTTAAGTCCATTTTCCCATGTCTTTTCAGTTTTCTGAAATCTCAAGTTGTAGCTCAGATTTCTGTCCAATTCATTTTTTTTTTTAATGCTCCCATTCTATATAAATATCTGCAAGTATCTTTAGTGTCTTTGGAGAATTCATAAGATTTTGAATTTTAGTAATACATGTATTTATTAATATAAAATTAATTCATATAAATAATGATCCAAAAATGTTCTGATAGGCATAATCAAAATTGTTTGGAAACCACAGTGGCCTGAGGCAAACACTAGCCCAATCCATTTTACAGATGTGTAAACCAAGGCTTACACTCTTACTCAAAGTAACCCAGGTAGCTAACAATCAGGGCTAAAACAGATCTTCTCACTAATGACTTACTTCTTTCATTAATAATTGCCTCCTTATTTTGGCATAGGGAGCTCCTAGAATGAGAATTAACAATACAGAAACAACCTTTATCTGTGACTTAGTAAGTTGATTGTAAAGTCCTTGAGGGCAGGGACTGTTTTTTGCCTCTTTTTGTATTTCCAGGATTTAGCACCGAGTCTGGTGCAAAGTAGGTACTTTTAACATGTTTACTGAATTAAGTTGAAGTCCAAGGGAGTTGACTGGGATCCCAAGAAGGTAAATAATTTGCCTAATTTCACACTTGGTTCTTAGTCCAGTACTCTATCCATTTTGCCATGTTGTCTCCATATTATAATGGATAATGCCTCTGGAATAAAAGGGTCAAAACACAATAGGACTGGAGTCTTCATCAATCCCAAGTAGATTCATAGTTTGCCTGAGTGCTCTCATTCAAAGAATAGCCTTTTGTGGTTTGGACTAGATGGCCACTAAGGTCCTTTCCAACTAGAATTCTGTAATTTGTGATTCTTTCAGATGATAATAAAAATTGTTAAAGAATGAGATAAAGATGAAGTAACATTTCATCTTAAGAGTCAATAAGAGCACAGTGGAGTTTATTAAGTTGGGAAATAGTATAATTAGACTAGAGCTTTAGGAAAATCACTTTGGTAGCTGGGATTGATTGGAGTGGGGAGAGATGTGAAGTGGAGAGACCGGTTTGGAAACTATTACAGTATCCCAGACAAGAGGTGATGAAGATCTGAACTTCTAAGAAGAGAGATGGGAACAGGTAGTGCAAAGAATATCATGGAAGATAGAAATAAGATTAGTAATGGCTTTGATATTCAGAGGGAGAGAAAGTAAGGAGTTGAAGATGTTGCCAAGGTTGTGAAGCTTGATGTCTGGGAGGGTAATGGTGAGCTGGACAGTCATAGGGAAGTTCAAAAGAAGGGTGTGTATTGGGGGAAATAGAATAAAATGAGATCTGTGATGCAGATTGTAACCCATTTTTGTTTGCTCATTCTATACAGCTCACTTTTCACTTTCCACTGAAAATGGAAAGGGTGGAAGTGGGTCTCATCATCCACTGGTATGACACAGGGTGTTTCAAAGGAATAAGACCAGCTGAGATTGCAGCCACAAAGTGATGGAGGAAGGGAGGGTGTAAATGTGATGCAGGTAGATAATTCCTAGGGGCACCTGCCCAGATGCTGATGCTGTATCCAGGCTGAGTTTATGTATAATCCTCCTGAGAGACCTACTTCAGAGCAGAAGGAATGAGGATGGAATATAGTGATGGGAAGAGATGGAATGGGTGTGACATTGAATGAAGCTGTGGGGGAGACAAGACCTTCAAGTTGCTATTTAAAAATAATTATTTAAAAATATATAGGGCTAGCTAAGTGGTGCAGTGGATAGAGCACAAGCCCTGAAGTCAGGAGGACCTGAGTTCAAATCTGATCTCAGACACTTAACACGTCTTAGCTATGTGACCCTGGGCAAGTCACTTAACCCCAATTGCCTCAGCTAAACAAATAAATAATAAGAACTCAATAAACAAATTATTTATTTTTAAAAAATATGTGTGTATAGTACTATAACAGTGCCTGGTATAAAATAGATACTTTATAAATGCTTGTCCTTTCCTCTTCTCTCTTGATGGGGAAGATAACCATATTATTATACTTGAAACAGGTGGACACTGGAGAAAAAGTCAGTACAGGTGTCTCAGTTTAAGTTTTATCTCATAGTGTTTGTTTAACCTACAGAATAAGGCTTGACATATTGCAAATGACTACAGTGATTAATGTGAACCTGGCTATGTTTGTAGATACTTCGGTGTAAACTGGAACATTTGGCTTTTTTTTTTAAACTAGGGATAATATTTCATAGACTGTAGCATATTGTAGAGAGATGGTTAGATCAGATGTTTTATGTCTAACTTAATAAGGGACTGATGCCCTGAGAATTTAAACAGGAAAAATGTTGGCTCTTATTAAGTCTAGTACTATTTTCCTGTAAAAAGGAGTTGAATTGGTACAATTGATTGTGTTTTTTAAACATAGTCATTTTTGGACACATCAATATATCACATTGCCCACCCCCATTGAACATTGCCTTGTCACAAAAAACAACAAAAACCCTGGTAAGCAAAAAATTGAAGGACTCCTTTTGACAAAACATGCAGCCTCAGGCCATCCACACCCATAGTCCTCTGCCTTTTTGAAGAAAAAAGTTATCAAATCCTGTCTTTCATATAGTTCAATAAATACTGTATAATTCATAGAATAATTCATATATATTATATAACATATAGGAATTATAGAATTCAAACCTGGAGATCATCTATTCCAATCTCATTTTGCAAATCAAGAATCAAGCCCAGAAAGGAGAACTCATCCATCCTCTTGCCCAGATTTGAAACCTACTGAGCCCTTCAATTTTTGTTAAGAGTTTTTTAATGCAGGTAACTACCTCTTAGTAACTGTATTGGTGACACAGGGATAGTGGGGACAAACAGAATAAACAATTGCCTTCAGGAGAAATTTATACACTTAGCCCAAGGGACCCAAGAACGAGTTTGACAGAAATAGGGAAAGTTGGCCATTATAAGCTCTTCTTACTTAATCTTCAAAACTTTTTGTGACAGGATCTTTTAGCATATATAGAGAGAATTTTCATTTATATTTTTTCTTTTTATTATGAACTTGATGGAAACCAATAAGCACAAATATTCCCCATTTAAAGAATAGCAAAAGAGGACTGCATTGAAACCACGAATCTACTGCATTTAGCTTTTTTATTTAATGTCTATTTTAGCTTTGACATTTTAGTTCTTCTATTGCTCTATTGGTCTTTGTTACTTCTGAACCTCCTGCTCTCTTGGATTCCATTTGGATGTTCCTTTTTTTTTTCTTTTAGGGAGGAATGGTATAAATATCATTATCTTCATTTTTCTTTCTCCTTCCCTAAAGAAATAAGCAAACAAGAAAAAAATCAAATGCATACATTCTCTTTGTCTGAATCTATATGCCTCACTCTGTACAAGTTCATCACCTCTCTACCAGGAGATGAAAAGTATTCTTCACTTGCCTTCTGTATGCCTGATTAGTTTTTGCATTGGACCACTTCTTAAGTCTTTGACAGTTGTTTTCCTTTATAGTATTATGGTCATTATGTAAACAATTCTCCTAATTCTGCTCACTTCATTCTGCTTGTAGTTTACCCAGTGTTCTTTTAGGTATGAATAGGTTCCTTTTGTCATTTAAATGAGGAGTATATGAGATAACATATATATATATATATACATATATATATATATATATATATATATCCACAATCATGTTATGTATGATCACCAGTGGTATTGCTGAGTCAAAGTCATTTAAGGTACATATTACTTTTTAGAATGATTATTAAATAAAGGCACAGTTCTACCACTGATACATTAGTGTGCTTGTTCTCTCAAAACCCTACCAATAATTTCCATTTTCTTTTTTTGGTAATCTTTGCCAAAATGATGGATATGAAGTAAAAATTCAGTGGTATTTAAGTTTACATTTTTAATATTAATGATTCGGTATATTCTTTCTTAGGGTTGCTGATAGCGTTCACTTCTTGTTCACATTCTTTGACTATGTTTGACTCATATTTGTATCAATTCCCTATCCTCTTTACCAGAGAAATTGACTGCAAATATTTTCCCCCTTCCTTAGTTCACTGCTTCTCTTCTTAACTTGCTTTGGTCTTGTTTGTACCAAATCTGTTTAATTTTATGTAATCAAAATCACCTACTTTATTTCCTGTGTTCCTTTCTAATCCTTATTTGGGCAAAAATTTCCTCTCCAAAGCTGTGAAAGTTATCTCTTTTCCTGATCCTTGAATTTGTTTATGATGTAATTCTTTTTTATCCACAATATATGACCACTTATAGTTTATTAGGGCATAAGGTGTTAGATGTTGAGATCAGCCTAATTAATCTCATTTTGCTTTTAGTTTTTCTTACCAGTTTTTGTCAAATAGTGAATCCTTAGTTGGAAATCTTGGGTATATCTCATTATTATGCTGGTGTGTTTGATTACTTAAAAGCATCATGCACCTAAGCTGTTGCACTGATCAACTTTTCTATTCTTTTTTAACTGATAAATAGTTTTTGATGATTTGTATTTCATGGTATAGAGATCTGGTAATGATAAAGTGCCCTTTCTTTCTCATTTTATTTTTTCATAGTAAGACTAAGGTTACTTGCTATATTCAAATTCTTCTCCTTTCCAATTACATATCTATGTTAGTCTGATTTTTTTTCAGCTAGCAAAATATTAAGTAGAATTGAATGCAAAAGCAGACAGAAGAATCGAGCTATCTAATATTAACCAATACATTAAAGAGATTTACAACAATATGTAAAACATTGCAATTCTCCTTGGTTATTTTTCTTAAAAATGTTGTGTTGTTAACATATGATGGTTTTTTTGGTATTTTTAATGGATTAATATTTAAAATTTGTTTTATCACTTTTAATATCTAATTATATATAACATAATATAGATATAATATAGATATTTAATATCTATAGTTAAATATTAGTGGATATGATCTACATGAAGAAAAGTTCTTTTAGGTCCTCAATAGTTTTTAAGAGTGTAAAGAGACCAAATATTTTGAAAACAGCTGCTTTCCAGAAGTGGCAAACTTTCAACCCACTGGCCACAAGCTTCCAGCAAAAGTCCTAGAACCTGATTAAAATTATAATTGGGAAGTGTTTAACAAAATAATTTAAAATACAACAGAGTATAGGTAATTTTCATTTGTGGTTATCTAAGTCAACATTCAGGCTGCAGGAATCCAGTTTCTATTTGAATTTGACTTTACTGCTCTAAATTGTTATCAACTTCATTAACAAATGAAAAATGAGTTGCCTGAACTTCTAGTCTTATAACTTTTGCCAGAGAAAAACAAAGGTGCAAATCAAACTTTCCCCAGTTTGGAAACCAGTTAAAGCTTGCCCTTTTTTCTTTGCAACTGGTGGCTTAAGTCCAGAGCAAACTTCACAGTCAGCTGATATCTTTGTTGATTTTCCTGCAAAGACGGGCAGTAAGTAGTTTTGTTAATGAGAAGGAAACATATGGTAGTTTTCTGACTTGATGTTGTGTTGATTCTGAAAGTAGTTTTTTTTTTTTTTAAGTATATAGTATTTACGATGTGTGTTCAAATACCTTACAATTTTTATCTTATTTGAGCCTCATAACAAATTCTGGGGGATAGTTGCTTATATTATCCCCGTTTTATAAGGAAGAAATTGAGGCAACCAGATTAAAAAACTTGCCTGGGGTTACCAGCTTGTAAGTATCTGAAGCTGAATTTGAATTTAGATCTTTCTGACTTTCTGACCTAGCACTATATCCATTGTATCACCTAGATCTCCATGATGGGAGAAGGACCAAAATTTTGGATGATAGGTATGCCAGTTGGGAGTCAGTGAAACAAATTAAGGGATTAAACAACAACAACAAGAAATAGATATTTTAAAAACTCCTTTTTATTTTTATTTTAAAAATTGGAATATAAATGACCCTCCTCCTGTCATGTTTCTGGCAGCCACAAATACTAATGGAGATTTAGGCTACCTTAACAGAATGGTGACATTATGAACAAGGAAGGTTGAATCTAATCCAGAATATTGTGTTCATTTCGGTGCAGTGAACCAAATGGGTCAACAAATACATAAATGTTAGGGAATAAATCATAGAAGAAGCTTCGATAAACTGAAATGTTTCCAGAAGAGAATGAGTAAGATCATAGGATCATGGAATTTTGAGCTTGAAATTACTTCAGCTCCCCATCCTCTCTCCCCTTCTACCCTTGCTTCACCATTTTACAAATTAAGAAATTGATATTTTAGAAATGGCTTTCCCAGGGTCACACAGACAGCTGTTCTTTCTCACATGCTGTTGAACCACACAAGAGGAAATCACATAACGATGCTCTATAGGTCCAGTACAGATTTTAAATAATCTAATCTTAACTTGGTCTTTACTGCCACTCCTTTACTCCTTCTTAATTATTCTCCATCATGCTATACTCCTCACAGAGAACACTTTAAATCTCTTCTCAAACCTCCTACAGCTCACTTCCCTAAAGGAGGGCCTCATCTCAGACTTTTTAAAAAAATAAGGCCATTAGCTATATTTCTCTTCTTCCCCTTTTTACTTTTAAAAAATCCACCCAAAACCATCATCATCATCCATTATCTCCTTTTTTGTTCTACTCTCTAAGAAAGAGATGACCCTTTTCTTTTTCAAGACCAGCCCCTCTACATGTAATCTTGATCCCATTCCCTCCTGATTTATCCACCATATCACCCCCGTAATCATTGCTCTTCTCTATTCCTAATTTTTGTTCTCTCTCTAACTGGTTTCTCCTTTCCTGTTACCAGGAATATTCCCAGGTTTCCCCTAAAAAATCCCAAACAAACCAATCCAGAAAGCACACAGAGATTAGTACCATCCCCTCAGATTATTGTCTCAATTCTCTCCTCCCTTTCAATAGCCAAACTCCTGGAAAAAACTGCCTCCACTTCCTGTCCTCACATCCCTAAAAAATCCCTTGCTGCCTGTTTTTCATCCTCATTACTTGATTGAAATTGCTCACTACAAAGCTCCCAGCATTCTCTTTAAGGGCAAATGCTCTTTCTTTGACTTTCTGTTGCACATGGCACTCTTGACTAAACTCTCCTCAAACTCTCCTCTCTGTTTCTTGTGGGTAATAAGAAATGTAAAGGAATATTAGTCTCACTAGTGAACTTAACACTGGCCAAAACCCAAAACATCTGGGCCAGTTCTGTTGGCTTTTGATTGATCTGTTTGTATTAAGCAATCACTATGGATGCTATTTCCCAGAATTTGGGGCTAAAATTAAGTATTTTATTTCTATGGAAAAGGCAGGGCTTCTGTGAAAGTCCTGAAGAATGGGTTTGACTCTTAGAGGAAACCTTTGCCATTTTTATTTTATCCAAAGATTTGAGGATGGCTAAAAATGAGACACAGCTTGCTCACTTTTTAATTTATCTCTGCTCTCTCCTCTCTTTTTTAATCATGTGGATGTGCTTTAGCCTGGTTATGATGTGTAAACCATACATTTCACTATAGTGACATCATTTTGGTCTTCTTTGAGAATGAAGGAAAACAACCAGCTAACCAAACCAACCAGTGACACTGTGCTACTAAGAGCATTAGAAAGTCCCAGAATCAGGATTTTATTTTTGAGCTGGAAAGGAATCTTAGAAGCCATCTAAGTTGTGCCCCCCC
>JAJPUD010002757.1:132672-153102 GCA_023553655.1 Myrmecobius fasciatus
TACATAGCTGAGGACCAGCGGCTACCTCACGTCTAATGAATATACCTGAATGCTTTGTTTTGGGTTAGAAAGTTAAAAAACTTTAATTTCTGTTGGGGCTGATATAAGGCTTCTTTTACTAGAAATAACAATTTAAGATCATTGTTGCATTTGTGTCTCCACCCCATCTGGTCAATTTGGAATATCTTTAATTAATATGTAGATAAATTTGGTGATTTAGGAGGGGAGATTCAGAACTGAATTGTTTTTATCTTATTTTTTGTTTTTTTTGCAAAGGAGCCAAACATTTTATGTTTAGTATAGAAGGGGCTCCAGATGAATCCTCACCTGATTTATCTTAGGCATTTAGACAGCAGTGAGCTCTGTTTTTCTGGCCTAATCATTAATTTTCTTTTATCAAGTCTCACTGATAAGTCTATTGCTGTTCTGTTAGTGTGAAAACCTCCACTCATACAAAATGGAATAATCTTTGAGATAGATTTTCTGTGTTTTGAGCTGTTTGAAGGTCCTACACAATTACCTAGTCAGTCAGTCAACAAGCACTTATTAAGCACCTATTATGTGCCAAGCACTGTGCTAAGTGATGGAGATACAAAGAAGACAAAAGCTGTACAGTGTAATTAAAAAAGATTAGGGTCAGAGAATAAATACTATAGAAAATATTAGAGTAGAATGTTTTATCTTTGGACGATGGAGATTAGTTTTTTTCCTTCTTTTTTGGTTTTTGTATGATAGTGCCTCAAAGTGGGCAATTTATAAATGCTTCTTGGATTGAATTGGGAATATAAGGTATTATGTGATCCTTGTCACCATAAGGAGCAAATTATTGAAAGTGGGGATTTGAGTCATGATGTTGTAAAGAAGAGATGAACTTTGACCCATCTTCTCAGGATGAATTCTCAAAATCCTATAGTTGTAGAATCACAGGTTTAGAAGGGATCCTTGGAGAGCATCTCATCCAGCCCTTATAAGAATGTGATTCTTCCCTCCACTATCCCTAGCAAGTGGCATTCAGCTTCCTTTTGAAGCCTTCTACTTTTTTTTTTGATTCTTATTTCTTTCATTTTCTTTTTAAAATATTTATTAATTAGTTTATGACTTTTACTTTTATAAGTTTTTGATTTCCATTTTTTTTCTCCTTCCCCTTCCCTTTCCTCATTCTTCCCCAAGATGGCAGTTAATTTGATATGTCACACATGTACAATCATGTTAAACATATTTCCATATTAGTCATGTTGTAAAAGAAGAATCAGAAAAGTAAAAAAGTAAAAGAAAAGATGAAAATAGTAGGCTTCAATTTGCATTCAGTCTCCACAGTTCTTTCTCTGGATATGGATAGCATTTTCCATTATGAGTCTTATTAAAATTGTCTTAGAGGGGTGGCTAAGTGGCTCAGTGGATAGATCACCGGTAGCTCTGGAGTCAGGAAGACCTGAGATCAAATCTGGTCTTAGACAATACTTTCTAGCTGTGTGACTGTAGGCAAGTCACTTAACCCCAATTGCCTCACAACCTCCCCCCCTCAAAAAAAAGAATTATTTTAGATCATTATATTGCTAAGAAGAGCAAAATCTATCAAAGTTGATCATCTGCATAATGATGCTGTTACTATATACAATGTTTTCCTGGTTCTGCTCATTTCACTCAGCATCAATATATGTAAGCGTTTTTAGGTTTTTCTGAAATCTTCCTGCTCATTGTTTCTTATTGATTAGTATTCCATTACATTCATATACCATAACTTATTCACCCATTCCCCAATTGATGGACATCCACTCAGTTTCCAGTTCCTTGCCTCTACAAAAAAGGACTGCTACAAACATTTTTGCACATATGGATCCTTACAGACCTAGTAATAACACTGCTGGATCAAAGATGCACAATTTATAGCCCTTTGAGCATTGTTCCAAATTGTTCTCCAGAATGATTAGATCAGTTCACAACTCTACCAACAATGCATTTGTGTTCCAATATTTGGCCCTCCAGTTTTGATGAACAACTTACAACTCCCTGAGCCAACCTTTCTGAACTATTCTAACTCAGGATGCTTTTTTTCCCCTTGTGCAGATTGGAGTCCTATCTCTCAACAGCTTTTGCTTATTGCTCCTAGTTCTGGTTCCTGGAACCAAGCAAAACAACTAAAAATCCTCAATTTTTTCAATTGTTCCTCATATGAGTTCAAGTCTTCCTTTCCCCCCTATATTCTGGTTGTCTTCTTTGAACACATTCCAATTTGTCAGTGTTTTCAGCTCTTCCCCTTTTTATAGTAAATATGATTCCATTTCCTGATTTGTGTTTTGAATGCCTTTCGTGCATTGTTTTCTTCCCAATGGGCATATAGTTTCGGAGAGATGCTGTGGGGAACAAGAATCTTTCTTGTTCCAGCTGCATGAGTCCAGCTGAAGGGAGGGAGGGAGGGTGAGAAAGGTGATGCAATGGTTAAGAGTGCTAAACTTGAAGATAGGAAGACCTGAGTTCACATTCCATCACGAATATCTACTAGTTGGGTGACCCTGGGCAAGACCCTGATTCTCCTCATCTGTAAAATGGAGATAATAATAGCATCTACCTCCTATCTCAAGTGAGATAACATCTATAGTATTTTGCAAATCTTAAAGGGTTATATAAATGTGATTTATTATTATTCTTTTTTATTTATTATTCTTTTTTAATTGAAGTAAGTTTATTTTTAATACACATGTTCCTTTATGAATCATATTGGGAGAGAAAAATCGGAGCAAAAGGGAAAAACCATGGGAGAGTTTAAAGAAACAGAAAAAAAAGTGAACATAGTATATGTTAATTTACATTCAATCTCTTTAGATCTTTTTTTTTTATTAAAACTTTTTATTTGCAAAACATATGCCTGGGTAATTTTTCAACATTGACCCTTGCAAAGCTTTCCATTACAAATTTTTCCCCCATACTCCCCACCCCCTCTCCTAGATGGTAGGAAGTCCAATATATGTTAACCATGTCAAAATACTTGACAAATTGAATACATTGTATATATGTATATAATGTATTTGTATACATATTTCCACACATCATTGTTGTGCAAGAAAAATCGTATCTACAAGAAAAAAAATCTGAGAAGGGAAACATAATGCAAGCAAATATCAATAGAGAGCATGAAAATGCTAATGTTGTGGTCCACATTCAGATCCCTCTCTCTGGGTGTATGTGGCTTTCTTCATCACTGAACAATTGGAGCTGGTTTGAAACATCTCATTGTTGAAGAGAGCCATGTCTATCAGAATTGATCATCATATAGTCTTGTTGCTGTGTATAATGATCTCCTGGTTCTGCCCATTTCACTTAGCATCAGTTTATGCAAGTCTCTCCAGTCCTCTCTGAAATCGTCCTGCTGGTCGTTTCTTACAGAACAATAATATTCCATAACATTCATATACCATAATTTATTCAGCCATTCTCCAATTGATGGGCATCCATTCAATTTCCAGTTCCTTGTCACTACAAAAAGGGCTGCCACAAATATTCTTGCACATGTGGGTCCCTTTCCCTCCTTTAAGATCTCTTTGGGATATATTATTATTCTTAAAATAGTTTTTTGTCTTTTTTCTCATGAAAAGATTTTCTGAGTTGTCCCTTTCTCACATTTTACTTCCTGGTTCATACACTAGACAAATAACTTGCTTCTTCCTCTTTGTTGCTGTTGAAGAACAAAGGGTTTTATGCATGCGATTGTGAGAGACCTGATTTGCTGATCTTTGAATGTGTGAAAAATTCTCTATAGAAGGGATTCTGAACCTTTTTTGTGTGTGTGTGTGTGTCCTGGACCCCTTTAGCAGTCTGGTTAGTCAATAAAAATTTATTCTGTGCTAAGTGCTGAGGATGCAGAGAAAGGTAACAACAGTCATAATCCCCCTAGTTCATAATCTAGCCTGTGGACTCCTAGTCAGAGTAATGATTTGAAATGAACAAAATAAAACACATGGTATTACAAAGAAAACTAATTATGTTGAGATACAGAGAAAGGAAAGAAGGAAGGAAAGAGGGGAGGAAGGAAGGAGCAAGGGAGGAAAAAAAGGAAGGAAGAGAGGAAGAAAGGAAAAAAGGGAGGGAGTGATGGAGGAAGGAAGAGAGGAAAAAAAGGGAGGGAGGAAGGAAGGAAAGAAGGGAGGGAAGGAGGGAGAAGAAAAAGGGAGGGAAGAAAGGAAAGAGAAAGAAGGAAGGATGAAGGGAAGAAAGGGAGAGAGAGAAAGGAATCGAGGAAGGGAGGAAGGAAAAAATTTCAGGGGACACATGCCTAGAGGCTGAAGCTGGTGAATCTTAGGATTGTTTGCTTGATCTTAGGATCTAGCCTAGATCTGATCTCTTTATGTCTTTACTAAATCAGGTAAATCCATGATAAGGCAGTAGATGAGTAAACAGGCTGCCTAAGAAGGAATGAGTCATAGTTTCAGTGCCAGTAAGGAGTAGCACATATAGTTGACTCCCAAACATGATTATGTTCTCTTTGAAGGCAAAAGTGATAGCTGCTGCTTCTTTTTTAGGTACAGTTTTGTATTACTTAAAAGATATTTATAATCCTAGAATTTTAGAGAAGGAAGAAACATTGGAAATTATCTAGACCCAATTTGTTCCATGGTGACTTGCATTTGTTTAATTGAATTCAATACAACAAATATTTATTAAATACCTACTCTGTGCCAGACGATTGTGCTTAGAGATAGAGACATAGCCCCTGCATGCAAGGAGCTCTCATTAGATTGGCAAGAGCTGTGATTCTTGATCTCCCAATAAATCTGATGCCTTATGGTGGTATAAAGGTGTCCTTGGTTTCTCAAATGGAAAACCAAGGAAACACAAGCCTTGGGACCTGCTGTTGAGTAGGTCTAGTTTAGAGAGTAGCCTAGAAATGGATCTGAGGAAATATTATCTGAGGACCAATCTTGCAAATTTCAGAAAGGCTTGTTACTAGATTGGCTAATATTTTTTGGGCCCCCAAAATTCTTGTTGTACTATTAAATTTTTTAAAATAATTTAATATTTTATTTTTTTCTTCAGTTATATGTAAAATCAATTTTTAAGATTAGAAAAAAATTTTGTATTTCAAATTCTCTCCCTCATTCCTTTTCCTCTTCTCTATTACTAATTTCTGCAACTATTAAGTTACAGATTAAAGGGATTATGACATGTTTCATTGGAGGGGAGTGTGAACTCCCAATTTCATGAACTGCTCCAAACATGATTGTTGAAGTATATTAAGAAAGTGCTTCTTGTATCTGGGTGACTTTGCTCATTATATTTGTTCGATAATCCATGGAGCTTGAAGTAACCCTCTGTGAAATTTCTTCCTCCTTCTAACTTTCAACTTCCATCTCCACCCCAGTTCCCAGTAAAATTAGAAGACCTGGGTTTGACTCTTTGGTCTGCTTTTTCATTTATTCGATTAGTATTTATTAGGGACTTGACCTGGGACCTATTGTTGGCCAATTAATGAGAGCCATAGTGATTTGAGTTTAGGGCATAGTCCTTAAGAAACAAATATAGCCGGCAAACCCAAAAATATCTTGGGAGATTTCAACAATCAAAAAAATTTTATATTCCTTTGGGCAGAGCACCCACAGGTAAGAATATGATATGAAGGAAGGAAGAAAGGAAAGAAGGAAGGAGGAAGAAAGGAAAGGGAAGGAAAGGAAAGGAAAGAGGGAAGGAAGAAAGAAAAAGAAAGAGAGAAAGAGACAGCTGTCTGCTCACAGAGGTTGTTTATCCTTTCTCCAAGAGGACCATGACATGCAAGTGAATTGGATTTAAGTGAAAGAAGGCTGTGCAAGGTTGCCTCCCTCACTTTCCTCTCCAGAGCCATCTGGATCTAAGAAGATAGAGATCAGAACAACTAAAGATGGCCCTGAAAGCAGTGATGGACTCAGAGTGATTATAAATAGCAGTTGTTTCTGTTTTGGCTAGAAATCCTGAGGGTTTTTCTTTCCAGTATTGAATTCTCATTTATTTATTTATTTATTTTTGACTAGTTAAAAAGAGGCCATTCCTTGCCTCAATTCTTACTTAGCTTTAATCACTGAGGTTCCGTCAGTCAAACTGAGACCTTTTGAAAAACTTAGCTTAAAAAGACTAAGGTCTCCCACTGCATCTGAGGGAAACAAAGTCACATACCGGAATGAATTAGGTTTGCAAGTGTTCCTTTCTAATAAAGTGAATATAATCATAGAATTCCATTGCCTTCCATGGTTATCATTTTCAACATTTGTTTTCTTGTTTCTGGGTCTTCTGTAAAGGGTAAAATGGATAAAAAGTCATACAGCATAATTTGGCTCATTTTTGAAACTAATTACTTTAGTGTTTCCATATAACTGATTTTATCACATAGGTATTTTATGTTTTTCAGAATTATATTTGAAGTTAAGTTGAACACACCCTTTCCTAGTTCTGAGGAACTCCACAGTTTGAGGAACTTTATGTCATAGATTTAGAACTGGAAGGGACTTCTGTGGCCATGGAGTCCAATTTCTTCATTTTACTGATGAGGAAACTGAGGCACAAAAATGAAACGACTTATAGCTAAATGGTCTAGTGGATAGAGCTAGAGTTCAAATTTAGTCTCAAATACCTTAGAGGTACACACTTTGTGACCCTTGGCAAGTCACTTAACCTCATTTTGCTCAACTGTAAACTGGTAATAATAATAGCACCTAACTCACAAAGTTGTTGGGAGAATAAAATGAGATTATATTTGGTTTTTTTTTTTTTTGTTTTGTTTTGTTTTTTGTTTTTTGTTTTGCTTTTTGCTGGGGCAATTGAGGTTAAGTGGCTTGCCCAGGGTCACACAGCTAGGGAATGTTAAGTGTCTGAGACCAGATTTGAACTCAGATCTTCCTGACTTCAGGGCTGGTGCTCTAACCACTGCTCCACCTAGCTGCCCCATGAGATTATATTTGTAAGGCACTAAGCATAGTATTTGGTATACAGTAGGTGCTTATAAATGCTAGCTGTATTGTTGTTGTCAATGTTCTAGGGATGAATAAACTTTTCATGCCAAGTTCTCCACAGCTTGGTATGAGGACCAGACACCATGACAGCTAATGTAGAGAGATCCAAGGATAATCCATACGCAAAAATTAAAAAATAGAAAGTATATGCAAAGGATTTTTTTTAAAGGCATGAAAGTTGTGATTAGGAAAGATTAGGAAGTAATATTTGAGATGCTCAATATAATCCCCGTCTTAAAGGAGAGGTGGCAGGTGAAAAATGAAATGATAGGAAATAAAGGTTTGAGGTTCTGAACATATGGATTTATTAAGCACTGCATGTCAATTGCATGACAAATAGGTTCTAGTCCCCTCACCTTTGGCACTGGATTTTGAATGTAGGAAGTGAAGATTTTTATAATTAGAAACAATTAATCAAATGTTTTTGTTGAGTCATTTCAGTTATGGCCACTCTTTGTGACCCATTGTGGAGTTTTCTTGGTAAAGATGCTGGAGTGGTTTGCTATTTCCTTTTCCAGCTCATTTTACAAATGAGTAAATTGAGGCACAGAGGGTAAAATGACTTGCCTCGGGCAACCAAGCTAGTGTCCAAGGCCAGATTTGAATTTAGGAGGATGTCTTTGTGACTCTGTGCTAGTATGTTTTGTTTTTTTTTTTTTTTTTTGTGGGGGTTTTTTTTTCTGTTGTTAAAGCTTTTTATTTGCAAAATATATGCATAGGTAATTTTTCAACATTGACCCTTGCAAAACTTTCTGTTACAAAACTTTCTGTTACAAAATTTTTCCCTCCTGCCCCCCACCCCCTCTCCTAGATGGTAGGAAGTCTAATACATGATAATTATGTTAAAATATTTGATAGATTGCATATGTATATACATATTTATACAATTATCTTGCTGTACAGGAAAGGGAAAAAAAAAATCTGAGAAGGAAAATATAATGCAAGCAAACATCAATAGAGAGTGTGAAAATGCTATGTTGTGGTCCAGATTCAGATCCCACAGGCCTCTTCCTGGGTGTATATGGCTTTGTTTATCACTGAGCAGCTGGAACTGGTTTGAAACATCTTGTTGTTGGAGAGAATCATGTCCATCAGAATAGATCATCATATAGTCTTGTTGCTGTGTACAATGATCTTCTGGTTCTGCTCATTTCACTTAGCATCAGTTCATGCAAGTCTCTCCAGGCCTCTCTGAAATCATCCTGT
This sequence comes from Myrmecobius fasciatus, assembly GCA_023553655.1. Classification (NCBI taxonomy): domain Eukaryota; kingdom Metazoa; phylum Chordata; class Mammalia; order Dasyuromorphia; family Myrmecobiidae; genus Myrmecobius; species Myrmecobius fasciatus. Next base: position 140,853 of record JAJPUD010002757.1, read on the forward strand.
TGGTCATTTCTTACAGAACACTAATATTCCATGACATTCATATACCACAATTTATTCAGCCATTCTTCAATTGATGGGCATCCATTCAATTTCTAGTTCCTTGTCACTACAAAAAGGGCTGCCACAAACATTCTTGCATATATGGGTCCCTTTCCCTCCTTTAAGATCTCTTTGGGATGTAGGCCCAATAGAAACACTACTGTGTCAAAGGGTATGCACAGTTTGATAACTTTTTGAGCATAATTCCAAATTGCTCTCCAAAATGGTTGGGTCCGTTCACAGTTCCAACAACAATGTATCAGTGTCCCAGTTTTCCCTCATCCCCTCCAACATTCATCATTATCTTTTCCTGTCATCTTAGCCAATCTGACAGGTGTATAGTGGTATCTCAGAGTTGTCTTAATTTGAATTTCTCTGATCAATAGAAATTTGGAGTATTTTTTCATATGACTAGAAATAGTTTTAATTTCATCATCTGAAAATTGTCTGTTCATATCCTTTGACCACTTACCGATTGGAGAGTATGCCTAGTATGTTTAGTGGATCCACTGCAACACCTGGCTGCCCAATAAATCAAATAAGATCATTTAATTAAAAGGAAACAACAAGAATATAAAATTGAGTAATCAGATTTCTAATTGGAGGAAAGATTAAGGATTTTCTAAGTTGAAAAGGAGTGAATGAATAGGTGCAGTTCTCTGAAATCAGGAAAAGAGCTGTCCCATTCCCCTCAAGTTTCTGTGTTTGATCAAAGGAACAAGGAAATAGTAACTGACTGAATAACACTGGGCTAGTTTTCAGATAAGATGTATGAGTTGTTTGAGATGCATAATTGTAAGAAAGCTCTTTGCATCAGTCTTTGGATCTGCCTGGGTTTCTGGTCAGCATAACCTAGATCTTTAGTTAAGTTAATCCTGCAAGCCATGCAGGACTAAGTTTAAACAATGCAATAAGGTTTTCTCACAATTCGCAGAATCGAATAAAGTCTTCTCATAAGACAGAAGTTGGACTAGACCCATAACTGCATAGGTAGGGAACTAAGCTAGCTCCAGAACTGAATCACAAGATAGAGTCTGTGTGGTTTCAATTCCCATAACCACTTGCAGTCCAGTCCTTCAGAGCTCACCTTTCTTATTTGAAGCAACACACTTATATGCAAATATATAAATAATATATCCACAATGAATACAGGGAAGCTTTGCAAGTACCTTAGAAGCTTGGGAGGGGTTGGAGGTGGGGAGGCACAGATCCAGAAAGGCTTCAGGGAGAAGGTGATAACTGTCTTGAATCTTGAAAAAACCAGGAATTACTTTGAGGAAAGATGAGGAGAAATTGCATTCCAAGCTTAAGGAAGAACCAATGCAAAGGTGTGAAGGCTGGTGATGAAGAAGATATGAAGAATAGAAAGGCCAGTATGGCTGGATCTCAGAGTTTGTGGAGGGGACTATTGTGTAAGAAATTAGGAAACGTAGGAATGGACTGGGCTATGCAGATCTATAAGTGATAAACAGAGTATTTATCTAATGCTAGGGATAATTAGAGAGCCACTGGAGTTTATCAAGAAAGTAGTGGATGTGATGAGATACATTTGTTTAAAAAAATCACTTTGACAGCTGTGTAAAGAGTGGATTGCATTGGTTGGTAGAGACTTGGAGCAGAGAGCTTAAATAGATGTCCAAGTAATCCATGTGAAAAGTAACAAGGGGATTAAACTAAGGCAGTAGTAGGGTGAGCTAAGAGAGCTAAGTGAGCTAAGGGTCTACATGAGAAAAGTTATGAAGACAGATGAGACAACATGTGAAAGATGATATGTGAGCTGAAGGGTATAGAAAACGAGTCTTGGAGTCCATGCACAATTGGTGGCCATGACTTGGGTATTATTCAGTTTTTTTTTTAGTTGTGTCCAATTCTCTGTGATCCCATCTGGGGTTTTCTTAGCAAAGATACTGAAATGGCCTGGCATTTCTTTCTCCAGCTCATTTTACAGATGAGGAAACTGCAGCAAGCAGGCTGAAGTGACTTAACCACAGCTAGTGAGTGATGAGTCTATCCAATTTCATATCTGGCATTCTACTGGGCTATCTAGCTACCATGACTTGGATGATGATCCTGCAAAGGAGAATGAGAAAGAACGATAAGGCAAATGGAAGGAAAATCAAGAGAAAAAGTTATCATAAAAACTCAGAAAGAGGAAGAGTATCTAGAAGTAGTTGAATTGTTACAGAGAGTTTTGAAAAGGTAAAACAATTAAGATATCATGGGCTAGGGAATGGAATGGCATAGCTAAATGGTGCAGTGGATAGAGCATTGTCCCTGAAGTCTAGATCTGAGTTCAAATTTGGTCTCAGATATTTATTAGCTGTATGATCCTGGACAAGTCACCTAAACTGATTACCTTTCCCTAGAAAAAATGGAGAGAGAGAGAGAGAGAAAGGGAGGGAGGAAGGGAGGGAGAGAGAGAGAGAGAGAGAGAGAGAGAGAGAGAGAGAGAGAGAGAGAGCGCATGAGCAAGCATGGGTAACTTTGAAGAGAGACATCTTTAGTTGAGTGATGAGGTCTGAAACCAATTTATTGGGAGTTGGAAGGAGATAAAGTAGGGGAGGCTTCTTTAATCTCTCTCTTTCTGTATAGATGTATGTGTATATGTATATGTATAAAATTTTCCCTAGTTACATGTAAAATTATTTTTTACATTTGTTTTAAAAACCTTGAGTTCCACATTCTCTCTTTCTCCCCCTCCATCATTGAGAAGACATGTTATACAAAACATCTCCATAAATCATATTGTGAAAGAAAACATAGTTTCCCACCTCCTCCCAAAAAAAACCCACAAGAAAAAAAAAGTTAAAAACTATGCTTCAGTTTGTATTCAGACACTATCAATTCTTTCTCTCTGTATGGATAGCATTTTTCATAAGTCTTTCAGAATAGTCTTGGATCATTGTATTGTTGAAAATAACAAAGTTATTCATTCCACAACATTGTCATTACTTTGTATACAGTACATTTCACTTTTCTTGTGCTTACGGAGGATTTTTTCTGAGAGCATTCTGCTCATCATTTCTTTTAGAACAATAATATTCCATCATAAAGTTACATACCACAATTTATTCAGCTATTTCCCAATTGATGGTCATCCAGAGGAGGGTTTTTTTTTAATTAAAACTTTTTATTGGCAAAACATGCATAGGTAATTTTTCAACATTGACCCTTGCAAAGCTTTCTGTTACAAATTTTTCCCTCCTACTCCCCACCCCCTTCCCTAGATGACAGGAAGTCTAATACATGCTAATTATGTTAAAATGTTTGACAAATCGAATATGTGTATATATATTTATACAATTATCTTGCTGTACAGGGAAAAAAATCTGAGAAGGAAAACATAATGTAAACAAACATTAATAGAGAGTGTGAACATGCTATGTTATGGTCCAGACTCAGATCCCACAAGCCTCTCCCTAGGTGTCTATGGCTTTCTTCATCATTAAACAACTGGAACTGGTTTGAAACATCTCATTTTGAAGAGAGCCATGTCCATCAGAATTGATCACCATATAGTCTTACTGTTGTCAGGTACAATGATCTGGTTCTGTTGATTTCACTCAGCATCAGTTCATACAAGTCTCTCCAGGCCTCTCTGAAATCATCTTGTTGGTCATTTCTTACAGAACAATAATATTCCATGACATTCCTATACCATAATTTATTCAGCCATTCTCCAATTGATGGGTATCCACTCAGTTTCCAGTTTCTAGCCACTACAAAAAGGGCTGCCACAAACATTTTTGCACATGTGGGTCCCTTTTCCTCCAGAGGAGGTTTTTTTTTGTTTTGGGGGGGTTTTTTGTTTGTTTGTTTTTAAGAATTTGGTTAGGTGAGGAGGCCAGATTTAGGACATGTTGGCAGGTGTGATGGTATTTAGTGTATGATTTTTTTTAAGGACTGGAAAATTTGGAGTCTGTTTCTAAGAAACTGGTAGATAAGGAGAGATTGAACATAGAGAAAATAGATAATAACAGGGGAAGTTTGATGGAGGAGATAGAAAGAGATGAAATTAAGAGTGGGTGGGAAAGGGTTAATCTTGATGGGACTATCTCTTCATTTGAGTTGCAGGTCAAGCAGAGGATAAAGAATAAATTTCAGAGGAAAAAGAGAAAGGAAAAAATGAAATCATAGGAGGTTTTGAGCAAAAGATTTTCAGAATTCTTAGTCATGAAAATGGAACAAGATCTAGGACAACAATTGTCTGTGTGTGAGATGTAGTTTGGGAAGTTGAATAGATTGAGGACCTGAGATGTTTCAGGGGACTGCAAGGTATATTTATGTTTGTTAAAGTCCCCTGGTCTGATAATAGTGATTCTGATGGAGATCAAGACTATAAATCAAGCACTAAATTCATTGGATAAAGAGGGTAAAGAAACCTGGAGATTGGTCGATTAACAGACACCAAGATCTGGAGAGTGATAAATTTGGAATTAATGAATGAGCATTTGTTAAGCACCTAAAATATGCTAACCAGTGGGAATAAATGCTAAATACTGGGAATAAAAATCCAAAAATAAAGCAAAAAAAATTCCAAAAACAGCAACAAATCAATTCCTATATTCTAATAGGAATGAAAAAATATATAGGAGAACAGTATGGTTTAGTTTGGAGAATGATAAGGATAATAAGGGAATATGCTTTTCAGAAGGCATGGCAATAGTGTTTTGATCATCATGGTTCCCAAACTGGAAAACTTAAGGGGGCAGGGGCCAAAGGAGTGTATGTGTGTAGTGACAAGACAAGAAGATAGTCGGGGGAGAAGTGAAGCCTAACTGGAGCCAGGTTAGATATGGCCAAGTGAGGGGTTCCCACACAGGAGAGTAGGACTCAGAGCAGGCATTCCAGAATTGAAAGGGTTAAGCCCTCTGGGGCTTGATTTCTGGGTCCTGATGGCAAGGCAGCTCTTAAGATGATTGGGGAGTGAGCCTCAATGGGTGAGAAGTTGCTGAATGATAGCAGTACAGGGAGCTTCTGAAAGTTGAGATGGGGAGCAAGGGTAGACCACACTTCCCTTCTAAGACCAATGAGTCAGGAGACATGGTACAAAGGAGGCCTTGGGATGCATTTTTAGAACTTGGAGTTAGAAGAAGCATAAAAGAAAGAGGTCTAAAGCGACAGTATGTTATTTATAGAACAGGATTTCTATAGGGTATAGTGGGGGGATGGCAGATTGGGGAAGGGAATGATAGAGATTATTCTAAAAGTTCTAGATTCTGCACAAGCTTCACCTTGTTTATGAATTTTTAGTGTTATATTTTTTTTAGTGTTTATATATATTTTTTTAGTTTAGTGTTATATATATTAGTTATATATAGTTTTTTTGTTTAGTGTTATATATTTAATGGGTGTTACACCTAAGATTTAAATACATGTTTTTAAGTTTAGCACTCTTTCCACTATATTATACATCTTCCTAAATAAATGCATATAATCAGATTTAGTATTAATGATACTTTAATGATGACAGGATGGTTGGATAGATACATAGGTGATAGGTGGATTAGATAGATATGGATAGATAGATAGATGGAGCATTTAGTAAGCAGTATGTTCTGGGCATTGTGCTAAGCACTGAGGTTACAGATACAAGATAGTTCTTGACTTCAATGAGTTTACATTTTAATGAATAAAGACAGTGTATAAAGGCAGTAAGAAGGGGGGAAAGTGGAAGAGAAAGAGGCAGTGGGATGTGGAGTTTACCAGAAAGTCATATGGAGCCCTGGTTCAGGAAAAGATAAGATAAAACTGTTTTTACAGACTAATTTTTTTTATTAAAGCTTTTTACTTATATAACATGTATATGGGTAGTTTCCCAACATTGATCTTTACAAAGCTTTCCATTACAAATTTTACCCCCAGTCCCCTTCCCTCCCCTAGATGGCAGGAAGTCCACTACATGTTAATAATGTTGAAATGCTTGAGAAGTTATGCAAGAAAAATCCTATCTACAAGAAAAAAAAAGAATCAGAGAAAGGCAACACAATGCAAGCAAATGTCAATAGAGATCATGAAAATGTTACGTTGTGGTCCATATTTCATTTCCCTCTCTCTGGGTGTATATGGTTTTCTTCAGTGAACAATTGGAACTGGTTTGAGACAATTCTTTATTGCAGAGAGCCATGTCCATCAGAATTGATCATCATGTAATACTGTTGTTGCTGTGTATGATGATCTCCTGGTTCTGCTCGTTTCACTCAGCATCAGCTCATGCAAGTCCCTCCAGGCCTCTCTGAAATCGTCCTGCTGGTCGTTTCTTACAGAGCAATAATATTCCATAACATTCATATACCATAATTTATTCAGCCACTCTCCAATTGATGGGCATCCATTCAGTTTCCAGTTTCTAGCCACTACAAAAAGGGCTGCCACAAACATTCTTGCACAGGTGGGTCCCTTTCCCTCCTCTAAGATCTCTTTGGGATATAGGCCCAGTAGAAACACTGCTGGGTCAAAGGGTATGCACAGTTTGATACAGACTAATTTTTATGTTGTGGCCAAGAAGTACTATATTTATAGTCACATACAGATAAATCTAGGAAATAGGCTATAGTCAGGAACAGGGTGACTCAGTGAATAGAAAACCAAATCTGGAGTTGAAAAGACTCCTCTTCCTGGTTTGTAATAATAATTATACAATCACTTGCTTTAAAAATTAAACTTTAAAATTTAACAACCTTGCTGTTTATAATGTCTTATTTTTTCCCTTAGTATTCAGAAAGCATTTTACAAATATCATCTCATTGATATAAAAACCTTGTGAGGTAAACAGTGTACCCATTTTACAGATGAGGAAATTAAGACTAAGAGAAATCTTTTCTCCAAAGAAGGAGTATAATAAATGGCAGAGCTGAGATTAAAAAACAAACAAACAAACATAAAACAGCAGCAACCCAGGAATTTTGATTCTAGGTCAAATGTTCTTTCCATGAAATGCACTATGTGTTGCCCCATGTTGAGATGAAGCTTATTTATCTGTTGGTTCCTGAGTGCCTTTATTGCCTATTTGAGGGTGTTCTATTATGTGGTTATGTTTTTTTACAAAACAAGAGAAGGCAATAAAAATGCATCGAGTTTTATTTATAAAGTGCTCATTGAGATACTGTTTCAGGAACAGTATGTCCTGGAAATACTCAAGATCATCTGTGGCTGGCAATGATTTTATAAGGTTCCTTGACCACCCCCGTGAGCACACTGTCCTTGCAGCTTCTGTAATCAAAGGCATTTTCATTGTTCCTATGTAATCTGTTACAATTGACTCAAAAGAAACCTCAAGCATGGACACACTGAAATTTTAGTCTGTTTCGCTATAGATCGTTTCTTATTTTTAGCTGACTAATCATCACAAATCATGCTTTTCCAGCCATGCAGGTATTTTTTTTTTAATGTTACTGATTTGTTTTTATAAAAGTCATTTCTCAGTCTATTCTCCATTCTTCTCTCCATTTTCCTTCCTCCATTGAGCCTAGCATATACTACACTGCATATCCATAGCCCCCTAACTCCCTGGGGAGGAGAGGAAAGTGTGTTTAATCTGTTCTCTAGGACAGATTGGTCATTTCATGTTAGTATTGTTCTTTCTGTCTTTTATGATAAACCTATCTTTAAGAAGGTAGGTGATGCTAGTAGTAATGGAAAACAAAAATATTCACACTGGAGTGTGTTTTGCCTTAGTTTCCTTTGAGATAGTGGCTAGAGTATGGGACTTAAGAGTTGGGAAGACCTGAGTTCAAATGTGCCTTTTTAAAAATTTTAGTCATTTTTCCATGCGTGTCCAACTCCTTGTGACCTCTTTTGGGGTTTTCTTGGCAAAGGAACTGGAGTAGTTTGCCATTTCCTTCTCTATCTAATTTTACAGATGAGGAAACTGAGGCAGTTAGGGTAACTTGGCCAGGGTCACAAAGTAAGTATTTCAGGCCAGATTTGCATACAGGTCTTTCAGATTCTGCTATCTACTGTACCACTTATTTGCCTTAAACTGGCTAGCTCTGTGATCCTGGGCAAATCACTTAAGCTCTATTTGCCTCAGTTTTCTCATCTATAAAACGAAGATTAATAATAGTTCCTACCCCCTAGGATTGTGGTGAGGATCAAATATTTGTGAAGACTTAGTATAATACCTGTCGTATAATAAACATTCTATAAATGTTGGCTATTATTATTAATACCTTTCAGGATTGTTGGAAGGATCAAATGAGGCAATATTTGTAAAATACTTAATTCTACTTGGCACATAGTTAGTGTTATATAAAAATGCTTATTCCTCTTCCCCGTTGTGCCTCAAACTTTTGCAAAATGCAGTGCCCTTCCTAGCTGTGTGACTCTGGGCAAATCACTTAACCCCTCCCAGCCCCAGTCCCCCTCAACCCCCCCCCAAAAAAAAAGAAAAAGAAAAATGCAGTGCCTTGCTTTTTATTGTGTAGATAAAAGAAATTAAAGTATTGCTAGTATATCTTGCCAGAGAAGTGCTTTGTAAATCTTAAAACTGCTATTAGGAGTATGAATTATTATTTATAAAAGAACTGCTGAACACGGATGAATGGAACCTCGAACGTATTCTTTACTTGCATGATAATAAAATCAACTTCAGTAATTTAAAGATGAGTCCTCCCACAATCAATGCAGATTGGAATTCCTTTTATAATTTGGTAGGCTTTCATTGTGAATGACCTAGCCTTCCTGCTAATAACTCCCTTTAGGAAGGACTCAGTTGGTCCTCAGATGACACACATCATCAATCTGTAATAGAAAGTTTTTCTACCTTGTGCTTTTCTCGCTTAGCTTTCAAGACCTCAGGGTTACCTGTACCCCACAATGAGGCATTGGAGAAAGACTTACCTATGCTATTATTAATATCTCGTGTTGTAATAGCTCTTTATGCACTGTACTCACAATAATCCTGGAGGCCAATAGCATTTGGTATTATTCCCATTTTACAGATGTGAAAATTTAAGTTCAGAGGTAAAGCTACTAGCTCTGGATCAGGTTTGATTAAAGTCAGAATTTAAACTTGCATCCTTCAATTCCAAGGCTAGTTCTCCAAAGCCAATGCTTTAAAAAAAAATCTTATTGATGTTTCTTTTCCCTTCCCACCCAATAAAATAAAAACATCACTGTTATTTCCAAGTAACTCTCCCTTATCATAAAACTCACCCTTGTCGCAATGAAAAACATGTAAGGAAAACAAACTGAAGGTCAGTTCTATCTGATGGAAAATAAGACATTCCATACATGCCTGCCATCAACTACATCTCAATCAAGAAGACAGAAGTATGTTTCATCATCAGCATTCTGGAATCATGAGGGATTGTGACATTAATCTGAATTGTGGTGTTTTTAGTATTGTTCACTTTTATGTTTTTTGGTTATAGTGTCTATTCTCCTGATGTTATTTTTTAATTTTTTTTAAAATTATTTTATTTTTTAATTTGGGGAACAAAACAAGCATTTCCATAACACAGTACAATAAATAAAGATGATTGCCCACAAAAATGCAGATCTACCGTGTACATTCCCTCCAAATATGCAACTGTTATCATGTAAATTTCTTTTTTTCTTCCCTTCCCCCTTCCCTAGAGATGACTTCCATTAGACACAAATAAGCATAAATGTATATATGCATACATATATAATCATACATACTCAATGTATTCACATATATATCCATGTATATACATGTACATTTATCTGCACACATATACAATATGTACATACCTGCACACACATAAATATAAGTACATATATATAGTATACAATGCACATACACATGCATGTGTATGCATACATATATACACATTTGTGTCAAATTATTCTATTATTTCTAAGGTAAATGATTGAATTGGTTGATAGACATTTTTCCAAGTGTCTCTAAAATTCCTCATATTCATTGATCTGTTTCATCCCTAGTTCTTTATAAGTGGAGAGGATAGAAGATCATAGGATTTAAAGCTAGAAAGGGCCTTAGAGATAATCTATTAGAGTCCAACCTCCTCATTTTACAATTGAATGAATAAAGAATCAAGATTCAATTCATTCAATTAAGAGGTCATGGATAATTTTGGAGAGAGCAGTTTTAATGGAATGATTTCGTCAGAAGCCCCACATCTGAGTCAAAAAGAAAATGACAAGAGAAATGAAGGCAACTATTGTAGGTGGCCTCAGAAAATTTAGGCACAAAGGACAGAAGGGATATGGAATTATAGTTAGCTTTGATGCTTAGATCAAATGAGGATTTTTTGAGAATGATGGAGAAATGAGTGTATTTGTAGGTAGCATAGAAGCAACTAGTAGACAGGGAGAGTATATGTTGGTAAGAGAGTAGGGATGTTAGAGAAGACAGAATAGAATGGGATCGCTTGTATAAGTAAAATGGTTCACCTTAGCAAGGAGAAAGACTGTATCTTCATGTGAAATGAGTGGAGAAGGTAGTGGCAGAATGTCTCTGCATGATGTGAGATGAGGTAAGAGAAAAGACAGAACTCTCTTTAAAAAGCCTCAGTTTTTTCAATAAACTATGAAACAAGGTTCTCTTATCAGCTCCCATGATTTCATTTATCATTGATAAACTTCAGGCCATAGGAAGCTTGTGGAGGGATGAAAAGGTTTGAAAGAATTGCTGAAAATGAAATGGAATTAATTTTTTTAAATGACAAAAGTTAGACTGCTGACCTGACTTCAGGGAGTTTATATCCCTAATGGGAGGAGACAGCACAAACATAGGACTAATGATCAGGAAGGGATTGTCTTAGGAGTCCCAGAGACAATGAGAGGATCCATTATGCAGTTGCCTCATGCATTGCCCTTTTCAAGAACAATGGTCATATTAAGCAGACAATCAATCACCTAGCACTTACTAGCATGTGCCAGGCACTAGAGTTACAAGTAATAAAAATTAAAAAGACCTTATATTTACATATATAAGCACATAATGCATGACACATATGTGGTTAACTAACACATGTATTCATGCATGCATATGTGTACATATACATGTGATGGTTGATTTTATTACTGAGTCTAAAGGCAAGAGTCGTAAAGTTAGGAGAGGAAATGACAGGAAACGTGGCAAGATGGTGAAGGTAGGCAGCTCAATGGGATACAAAGAATTGTCTCAGCTGGGGATAGATATAGTGAGCTAGTTAATTTTGCACTTACTCTCCAGTCCTTCTAGGCAGAATAGCCAAAGCTGAGTGGATATCTTCCCCAAAGAGAACTGGATATATTTTTTTCTGGTGGTCCAGTCCAGAGGCACTCCTCTAAGACAGGGAAAAGCAGCAGAGACACAGGGTGGGTGGTGGATGGATGATACATTTAGAACTGGAGGGGGCCTTTGGTTGGCCATAGAGTCCAACTGCCTCTCTTTACATATCAAGAAATTGAGTTACCTGCAGGGTAGGTAACATGCCAAGGGTCATACAGTTAATAAATGGGTGAAGTGGGTCTTTAATCTGTCTTCCTGCCTCAAAGTTCATTGCTCTATCTATTATGCTATGATAATTCTCCAAGAACTTGATATATAAGAAGCATGGTTTGGATCAGGAAAATGGGGCTGGGTCATAGCACGGAGCCAAGATTTCAGCCCAAGTCCTGTGACTCCAACTTCACTATTCTTTTCATTGGATCACCTATCTCTTATTTTAAAGAGATTCTTAGGTGACTGGATAGACTAGTTCCTAAGCCAGAAAATCATAGCTTTTAAATGTTGGGGCAGTGATCCCTAGAATGGTTAGTTCCTCCAGTATATTCTATCCTGGCCATTTGCCACTGTGCTGTCCTGGGGAGCTTAACCCTTTATTGGGAACTTAATCCTAGAAACTCCTAGTCTGGGACCTGCACTGTCCTGGTTCATGAATATGTCTCATGGCTGACCTCAGCCATATTTCACAACCCACTGTGGTCATTTTCTTGCCAATCAGTACTTTGTCTTTGTTCTTTAGTATCATAAGATCTTGCCCTCTACCTTGTCATCATACATAGTATGTCTTCCCACTCCTTACCTTCCAGCACTGGAATGATAATGAAACCAATATTGCCATTGCTCTTAGAAAGGACATTATCAATCAATTTCCCTATGGCTCCAATTGTGGTCATTTTGGCTTCCCAAACCAAAACAATTGCACTCTGGCTCTCAGCTTTTAGATATTCCACCATCTTCCCTTAGGAAGATCCCCATTTACCTTTACCACAAAGACTTGCTCAGGTTTTTTTT
>JAJPUD010002757.1:153112-173955 GCA_023553655.1 Myrmecobius fasciatus
TCCTTCCTTCCTTCCTTCCTTCCTTCCTTCCTTCCTTCCTTCCTTCCATTGGCAGCAGTTTTCAAAAGTGGTATGAAGACTGCAGAATGTGCAAATCAAGGACTTTTAAGGGGTAGAGGGAGTCCATTCTTAATTATGCTCTTCATTTCTGTGTAAATGAGAAGTTTCTCATTTACAGTTTATCTAGTACAATTGTTTGTACTAGATAAACTGAGGTCCTTCCACCTCTTAATTCTCTAATTGACCATACTACCCTCTGCACAAGGCTGTTTTGAGGTTTAAATGAGATAATCTGTATGAAATATTTTACAAATCTTAAAGTGCTATGGAAATGTATTCTTGTGGTGGTGATTGTTATTATTACTATCATGTCTTATACAACTCAGGGTCTTTCTACAGTATATAGTTTTAGATCTTGGGCTTCTGTCTTGGATGCCCAGTATATAATCTCTGGATAAGGGGAAGACTTTCCCTATAAGCACAAGTCTCCGGGCAGAGCAGACTTGTGGTCAGTCATCTAGAATGCCTGTGACTCCATCTCCTTGTCTCTCCGGGTGAGCTCATAGGCGTTCTGAATTTCTTTGTGTCCACGCAGTCTATTTATTGGTGATGCATTTAGATGCCTTTTTGATTACCACGTGTCATTTGAAAGAGAAGCCAATTACTTTTATGATCTTGTGGTTTTCGGGGTTGCCTTGAAAGCTACTGTTTCCCTCTGGCTCGATTCAATAGGTGACTGTGTGTGCCTGGGTTTTCTTCCTCTTGCATCAGTCAGTCTTGGTGAGTATACAAGAGGTTATTGATGGAAAAGATAAACAGATTACTTAGACCACAAGCTAATAATTGCCTGGTGTTTTTTTTTTTTTTTTTTTTTTTTTTAACATGCCTTTCATCATTTAGTAAATTGTTTGTTTTGCTGCCTGAGGCCTGGTTGGAAGTACAGAAGGTGTGGTGGGCATCTGTTGTTGTGAAGACTGTGTGCCATGGGAGCTGGGCTTTTGGAAGCAAAGTCAGTATAAGGAGGCTTGATAGAGATTTTACTGAAGGAGAATCCTAGGTAAAAGTGACCACCATGTGCTGTTGGCTCCCTCCTCCCCCAAACACACACATTGATGAAATCATAGACATTTTTTAGGTAGTTAGCCAGAAAAAGCATTTATTAAGCTGTGGGCAGTGGGTGGCACAGGGTGTAGAGCACCAGGCAAAGCATTTATTAAGCGCTTGCTGTGGGGAGCTAGAGGCACAGGGGATAGAGCACCAGGCAAAGTATTTATTAAGTGCTTGCTGTGGGCAGCTTGTGGCACAGGGGAGAGAGAACTCGGCAAAGCATTTATTAAGTGCTTGCTGTGGGCAGCTTGTGGCACAGGGTATAGAGCACCAGGCAAAGCATTTATTAAGTGCTTGCTGTGGGAAAGTACTTGCTATGTGTCATGTACTGTGCTAAGCTCTGATGATACAAATCCAAACCAGCAAGCAATATTGGGGGGGAAAAAAAAGCCCACAATATTGTTATTATATAAAATGTTCTCCTGGTTGTGCTTACTTCACTCTGTATTATTCCAATGAATAGTTTCTTGGAAACTATCTTCTTTATCATTTTTTGTAGCACAATAATATTCTATCACATTCCTATACTATTTGGTGGATGCCCCTCCCCACCATTTCTAATTTTTTGCCACTGCAGAGAAAACTGCTGTACATATGAGTCTTTTTTCCTTTTTCTTTGTATCCTCGTTCCTGTATCACTGGGTCAGAGGGTATGTACAGTTTAATAGCTTTCTGGGCATTAATCCAAATTGTTTTCCAGAATGACTAGACTAGTTCTTGGCTCCACTAACTTTGCATTAATGTACCTGTTTTCCCACAGCCACTCCAGCATTTGTCATTTTCTTTTTCATCATCTTTGCCAGTCTCATGGGTGTGAGGTCAAACTTCACAGAGTTGTTTTAACATGCATTTCTCTAATTTCCCCTAATAATGTGTCACAAATCACTAGCATTTAGTTTTCAAAAGCCCATCATTTGCCTTTTGCTCAAGTGCACCGGGGCATAACCTTTATCCATGAATGATTGTGTTTGCTTTAGAGTCTGGTGGCCACTTTTTTGAATCTTTTTGTACATATCTCCACCTCGAAGTTATATCTCACTTTCATTGGTAATGAGTTATTTGATCTTAGCGCGGTGCTTCTGATATTTTGATCCATCCCAGCTCTTAATTTTGACCTTCCATTTTGATGATATATTTATCTTTTTCTTCCAAAAGTACTTTTATATCTGTGATTTCATTTGATCCTTCAGGTCAATCACCTAGAAGCAGTATTAGCTACTGATGAAGAGCAGTGTGGTTTAGTAGAAAGCATACTGGACTTATTTAAGAGGTCTGAGTTTGAATCCTAGCTTTGATGCTCATCCTGGCACATCTCTAAATCTTTCTTTCTTCCTCTTTATATGGGGGAATGAGATTTAGATAATGTAACTCACAGATGGCTATGAGAAAGGCATTTCATAAAATTTAAAGTGTCATAGAAATATGAACTGCTTAATCCTGATGTATTTCACTCACTCTCTCCTAATGCCTTCCTATTCTCTTTGTACAGATCCAGTCCTGCAGGTTCCCACCCACGTTGAAGAGTAAGTTTCCTGATTCACTTCAACTTTTTTGTATGTATGGTTTGTCTGAATTTGTTGCCTCCTACCCTACTTTTTATATTCCTCCTCTTTTACTAACAAAGGGAAACAGTTTGAATTGAGAAACTCCCAAGCCAATGAAAAGACTGATTCCCCAACCAGCATTGGGTGTGTCACTGTGATCTGAGATGAAAATGACCTTTTCCAAGTACATAGGGTTAGAGATAACAACTGGACCAGGGATTTCTTCAGGAATGAAAACTATTGAGGAAATTCCTGCTGGTATTTCTTCTGCAACTTATATTTATCAGATTGAAGCCTAAAGCAGTCAAAAATTCAATGAGATAGCTAGGTGGCACAATGGTTAGTGGGCTGGGCTTGGAATTAAGAAAGACCTGAGTTCAAAATCAGCCTATAATGACTTGCTTAGAGTTACACAGCCAATATATATTATAGTCAGGACTTTTGTCCACTAAATTCAAGACTAGTTCTCTGTTCAGGATGCCATCCTCCCTCATTTCTATATGAGTTGTAAAATCTTTGCAAATCAAATGCAGACTATCACTTCAGGTAAAAAGAGAACTTGAAAACTGAAAAGAAAAAAAAAATCACTGTAAGGGGATTCTGTATGACTTCAGTATGATCAAAGAGCTATTTAGAATTATTGATTAGCTCATAGGAATTCCCTAGATGCCTGCTTTGGCAATCCTTTTCCATCTGCTTTGTGTGTCTCAGACACACGTCTTCCTTTCTGTTTCAGTGTCTGAATATTTATTATATGTTCAGAGTCTTGCTATTAGTTTAAAAAAAAAGAAAAAAGAAACAAACACTCAGAGAAAAAAAGCTGGTGTGATCTAGCTGAGTTTATGTATTGTTCCAACTGGATTTTTAAAAATATGTGAAAGTTGGACATGAAAGGCAAGTTGGAAAATTTTTAATAGATTTTCCTTGTCCTTGTTCATAGAATCTTAGGGTTTGTAGGGATCTACAAGGTCCACCTAGCTCAGCTTCCCACCCAGTACAATTGCTGGGACCTCCTTTAAATCCCCAGCACTTAGCACAGTGCCTGGTACATGATAGGTAGTTAATAAATAAATATTTATTGACTGAATGGTGGGAAAAGCACTATGCTTTTTGTCAGAAGTTCTAAGTTCAGGAGTCTTTGAGTTCAAATCCTAGCTCCCAAACTAACTAACTGTGTGACTGTCAGGTTACTTAACCATTATGAACTTGTTTTCTTATCAATTTTTTTTCTAAAGGAATAGAATACTGTGTATTTTAGAAAAACATAACCTTAAAAGAAATATAAACCTAATTCTTATAATTCTAAATGTGAACCAACTAAACAGTATAATAAAAGAAAAAGAGAAGCAGATTGGATTAAAAAAAAATCAAAACCCCACAATCTGCTGCTTGTAAGAAAGACATATTTTTTTTAAAAAAAAAAAACATGCACAAAATAAAACCAATAGGATGGGGAAAAATTTATTATGCATCAAATAAATCCAAAAGTATAGGTGTTAGCATGATGCTATCCAGCAAAGCAAAAACAAATATTCACAAAACAGAAAGGGAAAAACAGGGAAACTATATTATGCTGAAAGGAACCATAGACAAAAGCAAGATCATAATAAATGTATATGCCCTACATGCCTTAGCATCCAAATTCATAAAAGTAAATATTATGTTTCAAGAAAATATAGTGATACATTGGAGACAGATTTCAATATCAGTTTTGAATAAATCTAATAGAAAGAAATTGTTACCTTTTTAAAAACAGATATAGTCATATTTGTACTATCTTCCTGCTTCTCTTGTCATGCTGCTATATTCCCTCTTTGATTATCTTCAGTTTTTCATGTATATATTTTGATTGTACATAATTGTTGGCTTTCTGTGAGCTCCTTGATATTAGTATCTATCACCATGCAGGAGCCCATCCCTTTGATTGACTGCCAGTATGTATGTACACAGCTATCAATGATTTTATTTTTTTGCCCCCCCTCTTCTCAGGCCTGCATTCCTTCCAGACCCCAATGATGGAAGCCTGTATACACTTGGTGGTAAAAACAATGAAGGTTTGACGGTAAGTATCCTTGACTTCACTCCTGGAATCTCTAGACCTTCAGATTGGCTAGATATTTCCATGTGGCTTTACAGTTTGCAGGATGCTAGTGACAAAAATTGGTGAAGACATGAAGGATCTGCCACACTTGTGGAAGTAGCATTCCCCTTGGATTTGCGCACTTCCCACATTTCACTTCACGTCATGATTTAGCTTGTAGCCTGCAAAAATTTATCTGCAAAAATGATGGCTTTTGGACATTAAAATGTATCATCGGTACTTAGAATAGCGGTGTTCATCAGTGGGTGCTAGAGTGGGAAGGATTTGAAGGATATTGCCTTTATGTCCCCAGTGCTTAGTACAGTGTCTTGCACATAGTAGAGTTGGGGAAAGATATGTTTATATATAATTTTTAATGTATCACAATATATAATGTATTTTATATGTTTATGTATTATATAAATATAATAGAATAAAATATATGAATATAATAAAATAATGTATTATAATATAATATATAATAATAAATGCATATATATAATGTTCAAGTATCTCATGAACTTCATAATTATCTGAATGGGAAGAGAAGTATGAACACATACACATATATATATAGTTATTATAGAAATACATTAAAATCAGTAGAGAAATAGAGACAGGGATGAAGGATTAAGAGAGACAGTAGATTTGGAGAGGGAAGTTAGAAGCAAAGCATTTTAATTATGGTGGACAGATTATAAAGAAATGATTATAAAAAAAGAAGTTAGAAGACTTCTAACATAGCAGTCTTAAATACTTAGCAGTTTAAGTCCAGACTGCATGAAAACAGGAAGAGGAGGGGAATAGGATAAGAATATTCTAATTTTTAATAGTGATGAATCCACTTTTGTCACCTTCCTATCTTTTGTAAAATTAATGGGATGAGTGCAAAGGTAGATAACATCATAGTAACATATGATGGAGGGAAATACACAATTGTCTTAGAAAGATTCTGAAGATCACCTGGAAGGATAAGATACCAGACAATGAGGTCCTTTCTCAAACTAAACTAGCAAGTATTCCAACTCTGCTGCGGGGAGCACAGTTCTGTTGAGCTGGTCACATTGTTCAAATGCTAAATGTACACTTGCCAAAAAGATTGTTTTATGGAGAAATGAGACAAGGTGAGTGCTCTGTGGTAGAAAAAGGACACCCTTAAGGTCTCTTAAGAACTTTAGAATTGATTGCACTGAACCACCCAGCATGGCATTCCCTCATCAGAAAAGGTACTGTGCTCTGAGCAAAAGAGAATTGAAGTAGCTTTGAAGAATTGTGAGATGCACAAAGTTAGAGATTCTTCCACAAATGTCTATATGGACTATTTGTGTCTGACCTGTGGCAGAGCATTCTGAGCTCATATTGGTCTGATCAGTCACAATTATTCACAATATAACTGGATTCTAACATAGTGGTGTCATTTTGGTCCTCTTCAAGAACAAAGGACAACAACCAGCCAAGGTTTTAAGAAATGTTCAAAAATATATGAAATATGAAGATTCACATATAGTTAAAGTGAGGGACTAGAGTATAATTGTTTATATCTTAGATAAATTTAAAATAGCAGGGGTATCAGTCATAATGTAAGAAAAGTTTATGGCAAAGATATACATAACTAAAAAGAAATAAATAAGAAAGTTCTATTGCATTTAATAGCATCCTAAATAATGAAATGAGGTCAGTTTTTATATATGTATACAGACATGCACTGAATGGTGTGGGTGTGGGTGTGGGTGTGTGTATGCAGGTAAAAATGATTGAACTACAGGTAGCAATGCATAGCAAAAACATACTTATAAGAAACCTAGAAGAAAAGTTGAAGATCTGAGTAGATTTTTAGAATAATTAGATGTGATAGACCTCTTGTGACTACTGAATGGGAAATATAGAGAGTTTACATATTTTGTCATTTTGAATGGCACCATTATAAAAATTAATCATGTTCTAGGGCATAAAGAAATAGAGAAAAGCTGAAATAATGACCATATTCATTGCTAACCAAATGCAATGCAAAAATTATCAGTAAGGGTAGGTAGAAAAAAAAGGATATATATTTAAATGAAGATTTAAACAATATCCTAAAGACTTTGACCCAGCATTACTGGGTCTGTATCTGAAGGAAATCATAAAGGAGGGAAAAGAACCCACATGTGCAAAAATGTTTGTGGCAGCTCTTTTTGTGATAGTAAAGAAATGGAAAAGGAGTGGATGTCCATCAATTGGGGAATGGTTGAACAAGCTGTGGCACATGAAGGTAATTGAATATTATTGTACTATAAAAATGATGAACAAGCTGATTCTAGAAAGGCCTGGAAAGATTTACATGAACTGATGTTGAATGAAACAAGCAGAACCAGGAATACACTGAACACAATAACTAGAAGACTATACAATGATCAACTATGAAAAGCTTGATTCTTCTTAGTGATTCAGTGATCCTAAGCAAGCCTAGTAGACTTTGGACAGAAAATACAATCTTCATCCAAAAAAAGATCTAAAGAGACTGAATATAAATCAATACATGCTATGTTCATTTCTTTTTTCTGCTTTTTTATCTCTCCCATGGTTTTTCTCTTTTGCTCTGATTTTTCTCTCCCAACATGATTCATAAAGCAAAGCGTATTCAAAATTTAAAAAAAACAACAAAAAACTTACCACCTAATAAATAAATAAATAGAAGTCCTAAAGAATATATGGGTCAATATGGGTCATATATAGGTCAATATAATGAATCATAGAAACGACAGATAATTTTGCCAAAGAAAATTACAATAGTAGAGCATTCCAAAACTTGTGGAATGTAGCCATTGTGGTCTTGAGAGAAAATTTCTCTACCTACACATATTCAGGCTTTGTGGTATAGGTTAAACTGTGCAATTCTTCTAAACACTTCTATATTCGTAATGCTAAGCAAAAAATAATAATAATAAAATCAAAAAAGAAAAAAAGAAAAAAACCAAGCTAACAAATAACAACAAAAAGATGAAAATACTATTCTTCAATCTACATTCAGTCTTCATAGTTCTCTCTCTGGATGTGGATGACACTTTCCATTACAAATCTATTAGAATTGCCTTGATTTACCTCATTATTGAAAAGAGCCAAGTCCATCCCAGTTGATCATCACATAATGTTCTTGTTACTGTGTACAATGTTCTCTTGTTTCTGCTCATTTTACTCAGCATCAGTTCATGTAAGTCTTTCCAGGCTTTTCTGAAATCAGCCTGCTTACCATTTCTTACAGAACAATAGTATTTCATTGCATTCATATATACCATAACTTATTTAGTCATTTTCCAGCTGAGGGACATCCACTCAATTCCTAGTTCCTTGCCAGTATAAAATGGGCTACTACAAACATGTGAATCCTTTTCCCTTTTTTATGATCTCTTTGGAATACAGATCCAGCAGAGACACTGCTGGACCAAAGGATATGCACAGTTTGATAGCTCTTTGGGCATTGTTCCAAATTGCTCTCCAGAATGGTTGGATCAGTTTATAACTTCACCAATAATGCATTAGTGTCCCAACCACATCCTCTCTAATATTTATCATTATATTTTCCTGTCATCTTTGCCAATCTGAAAGATGTGAAGTGGTAATTCAGAGTTGTCTTAATTTGCATTTCTCTAATCAATAGTGATTTAGAGCATTTTTTTCATATGATTAGAAATGATTTTAATTTCATCACCTGAAATTTATATCCTTTGACCATTTGTCAATTGGGGAATGACTTGTATTCTGATAAATTTTGGTCAGTTATATGTTTTAGAAATGAAGCTTTATCAGAAACATTGAATGTAAAATTTCCCCCCCAGCTTTCTGCTTCCCTTCTAATCTTAATAGCATTGGTTTTGTTTGTACAAAATTCTTTTAATTTATTGTAATCAATATTATCCATTTTGCATTTCATAATATTTTCTAGTTCTTCTTTGGCCATAAATTCCTTTCTTTTTTAGAGATCTGAGAGGTAGACTAAATCTTGTTCTTCTAATTTGTTTATAGTATTGCTTTTCATGTCTAAATCATGAACCCATTTCAATTTAACTTGGTATAGGGTGTTAGATATCTATCAATGCCTACTTTCTGCCACACTATTTCCCAATGTTTCCAGCAATTTTTGTCAAATATTGAGTTCTTATCCCAGAAGCTGGAGACTATGTGTTTATCAAATCCTACATTACTAAAGTCATTGACTTAATCTTATTGTTTTTAAAGGGAAAAAAAATCAAATCTCCAGCAACAATGAAATCCTAATAGATAAAGTGTTAGAAACTGTTTTGCTTCATTATATGCAACAGAATTGACATTTAAAGGAATACATAATAATTACAAAAACATATTCAGGTAAATGGAGTAAGCCACAGAGAATTTAAATAATCTAATCTCAGAAAAAGAAATTGAACAAAGTAGGAAAAAACTCTTAGAGGAAGAAAAAAACATAGCTCCAGATGTATTTACAAGTGAATTGTACCAAATATTCAAAGAACAGGGGCAGCTAGGTGGCGCAGTGGTTAGAGCACCAATCCTGAAGTCAGGAGGACCTGAGTTCAAATCTGGTCTCAGACACTTTCCTAGCTGTGTGACCCTGGGCAAGTCACTTAACCCCAATTGCCTCACCAAAAAGCAAAAAAAAAAAAAAAAAAAAATTCAAAGAACAATTTACCTAGTGACTACAACAATAATGTTAGCAGTAACAATTCTGAAAGATCTCAGAAGTCTGCCCAACTATCAAAATATTGGTGATGGACTAGAGGTACAAACTGAGATATTCATTCTCAGACACAGCCAATGTATTGACATAATTTGTTCAACTATATGTATTTGCTGCAAAAAAAATCTACTTGGGCTATGGAGGGAAGGTAAATTAGTGGGCAGTGATATGACATGGCAAAATGATCATCAACAAAACATTTTTTAATATGCTGAGGAAAAAATGTTCAGAAAAGAGATATAGAAATTTTACTACCTTCTTTTTTTTTTTTTTTTGCTTTTTTGCTGAGGCAATTGGGGTGAAGTGACTTGCCCAGGGTCACACAGCTGTTACGTGTCTGAGACCAGATTTGAACTCAGGTCCTCCTGACTTCAGGGCTGGTGCTCTATCCACTGTGCCACCTAGCTGCCCCAATTTTACTACCTTCTTAAATAATTATTTCTTTAAAAAAACCCAGAACTAATAAAGTTTACAGTTTCTTATAAAATCCTCTTTCCTATTCTTTTACTCAGACTGTGTTTAATGAAGATTAAGTTCACAATTTTACAAAAGAAAATTTAAAAAGCAATCTGTAAACCAAAAAAAATTATCCTGCCTGTCTGTATAGAAGTATTGGACTACGATAGGAGCATCTAGCCATGTATTTTCACACCTGACCTATGGACTGATTTGCTTCATTTGACTATTCTTATTTATCATAGTAAAGCAGTTAGATGATGCAGAGTGCCTGGAGGCCATTTCAAATCTGGCCTCAGTTATTTACTACTTGTAAGATCCTGGGCAAGTCACTTAACCCTGTTTGCCTCAGTTTTTTTTCATTGTAAAATGAGCTGGAGAAGGAAATGGCAAACCACTATAGTATCTTTGCCAAGAAAACCCCAAATGTAGTCATGAAAAGTCAGACATAACTGAAAAAAGTCTGAATACATGTATCAGAATGGGTTACTCCAATAGAATTTAGTGTGAGGAGGGGGGAGGTTAGTCTGTGGGAAATGAGTGTTTGTTTTAAGAAAGAGAAGAATATCAGTAAAACATTTAAAAGAAAAAGCCCTTTCATATCCATTGTAATCTGGAACTAAGAAAATTTTTCAGTCTTTGACAGAAAGAGCCTCTTTTATTTGTGTTTCAAAAATACTGGGGATTCCAAAAATAAAAGAGAAACAGGTGCTTGCGAAAGGAGTTTGCAGATGTTAGCTGTGGACTTAATGGAGAAAAAGCAGTTTTATGTTGAAACATAGTTTTGAAACTTTTGACTTTTTATGAGCTTCTTTTCTTGGTTCCCATCATTAACTTTTTTTTTTTTAAACCAAAAACTTTGAGGCAAACAGAAGTAGGGTGGGGGAAAGATTTTGGAACTGAAAATAACAATTTTAAAATAAAAAGAACCCCTGCCTAGATAAAAGAAGCTGGTTCTTACAGGGGACAGGCCACCTGGTGACTGCTTTATGTGTGTAGCAGAAGTGAGAATGGAGATGAACCCCCCCCACCTTACTTCTGTTTGTCTCCAGCTGCTAACCATTTTTCATTTCAGGATTTCAAATTTGAGTTGAGGAAGTAGTCAACAAAACTTTTCTCTTTTTAGCAAAATTGCATAACTGAAACAGACTGCTTAGTAAGATTGTGAAAATTTCTCGAGCTTTTAAAGTTAACTTGTTTTTCTTTATATATGTCTTCATCTTTCTAGAAACTTCCTTTTACTATCCCAGAATTGGTGCAAGCATCCCCATGTCGAAGTTCAGATGGGATTCTCTACATGGGTAAGAACTTTCTATCGAAAATTAGCTTAAGCAAACAGATGATTAGTTATCAAAAACAAAGATGTTTCATTTTCCTTTTTGGAACTGGTTTTCTTGCCTCGAATTGCGGGAGACAATGCTGTTGAAGCCATTGGCTCAGTTAAATTAGTCAAGTGGCACTAGCAAATAGAATGCTGCACTTAAAATCAGGAGGATCAGAATTCAACTCCTGCCTGATATATTTGCTAGCTGTGTGACCCTAGGGAAATCATTTAACCTCTCTAAGTCTGTTTCCTCATCAATAAAATGAGAGAACTGGTTACTAAGATTCTTTTTAGATCTAAATTTATGAGATCAGTCGAGGAACTTGGGTTCCTTACATGGGAGGGGGTAGGGAAAGAAGTGGGAGATATTGTCCATCAACATGGTTGCACACAACAAACTTTAAATACTAATTTCTGAATGAATATATATGTATATATTAATTTGTGAATGAATATACATATATTCAGAAATTAATATTTAATTTAATATATGAGTATATATTTATATAAGTATATTATATATACTTAATATTATCATTATACTTAAATGCATAACTTAATTCATATGATTAAATATAATTGGGGTTAAAATAAATGTTTACATTCATTCAGGAATTGGTATATAAATGTTATATAAAATGATACATACATAATCTATATGTTTATTCCTAAATTAATCTCATATATAATTATTATAATTTTTATATAATTAATATACACATTTATACATATGTGATATATATGTATGTATATTAGTTCTCCCTTTTCTTATCTAGTAAAACTTTTCTTGTAAGGTTAAAAAAGAAAATACAATTCAAAAAAACCACTTGAAGATAATGATTATGTCTGACAGCATATATGGTATTTAATAGCCCTCCATTTCTCCAGTGAAATAAAGCTTTTAGCTGCTCTATTGGCCTTTCTGGAGTGATTTAAAGATTATGTCATTCTAGGAAGAAATTGTCTGAAATTTAAAGTGGGTAAAATCATCTGAGCCAAGAAAAGGAAAGCATATTTTGTTTGTTAAAGGATTGTCTTAGTATTTCCTATTATCAGAGGGGAGAACTCCCCCCCCCACATACACATGCATACATATATGCATACACATATAAATATATACACATTAGATAGATAGATGATAGATAGCAAGCAATAACATAGCACTTAACAGCTTATCCAGCATTTAGCTTGCCTGAATTTCAGTTCCTAGAAAATTCAGCTTTTTCAGAGCATCAGATCATCTTATCTTGCTATCAAGATGACAATAAAAAAATAATAAAATAACAATAACTAGTATTTATGTAGTGCTTTAAGTTTTCAAAATACTTTCCAAATGTAATCTCATTTTATCCTCACAATAATCCTGAGGAACGATTGCTATTATCTTCATTTTACATTTGAGGAAACTGAAGCTAAGTTAAGTGACTTGTCCAGTAAGTGTACATTAGTAAGTATCTAAGGCAGAATTTGAATTCAGGTCTTTCTGACTTCAAATCCAATGTCTTCTTTACTATGTCATGGAGAGGAAAACTGCATTTAGCTGGAAATGGTGGTAATATTAAGTGATTCCTGCTACTCTTACAAAATTAGTATTTTTTGTTGTTGATGAGTGACCAAAAGCATTCCTTACTTGATTCTCATTATGGTGCTTTTGATATTATCTAGTTCTGTGTCTGAGATGAAGGATGTGGCCAAGGCTTTCAGTAGTAACCTTGCTTCCCTTTGCTTCCGTATCTCTGGGAATGACCTTCTAGACTGGCATGTCCTTTTTATGACAGAAAGAACCTATTTTGTTTGTGTTTCAAGAATACCGAGGATTCCAAAAATAAAATAGGAACAGGTGCTTGCAAAAAAGAGTTTGCAGGTGTTAAAGGCAGACATAATGGAGAAGAAACAGTTTTATGATGAAATTACTATCTCATTTCCATAATTTTAGATAGGGTGGAGATAATGATTCTATGTCACCAATTCTTCTATCTCAGTGATATTCAGAATCAGCAGATTTAGGCAGGATCTGACTGATTAGGTCTGAGATCATAGAATTGTTTTTGTTATGTTTTGTTTTGGAGTTGTTGTGGAGGCAAAGGAGGTCAAATGACTTGCCCAGGTTCATTTAGCTATGGCAGATTTGAACTCAAACTCTTTTAACTCCAGGATCAGTGCTTTATCCACAGCGCCACTTAGCTGCCTCTCAAGATCACCTACTAAAGTCTCATCTCTCACATGGCTCTTAGAACGCTTCCCAATCACTTTCTCTAGTGTAAGTGCTTCCTTAAATTAAGTCATTCAGTGGTTACTTGAGAGTTTGATGGTTGCCTGGTTCATCTCTTGAAGAAGTACACATAATTGCGATTTTCCTCAGAGCAGCCAAGGGCAAAGACCTTTGTCCCAGTTCATTGCCAAGGCTTTGAGGGAACCTTGGAGCTTGTCACAGAAGAGCAACCCAACCGATAATTCTAAAAGCTTTTATCATGCATGGATGCAACTTGGCAAGGAGCTGAGCTCCAGGCCCCTGGAGGTGGGATGGATGAGTGAGAAACTAGGGATGCATCAGGATCATTATTACTCTAAAGACAAAGATACAGCCACATCTCTGGAGAGATACAATACCATCTGTAGTTCAACAAACATTAATTAAACATTTACTAAGGGCCAGATATTGTCCTAAGTGGGGGATACAAAGAAAGTACAAAACATTCCCTGCCTTTAAGAAACTCACACTCCAACAGGAGAGACAAGATGTAAATAATCAGTTTCAAATAGTAGGTGGAAAGTAAACTCAGAGGGGATGGCACTAAAAACTGGAGATGGGGGAGTAGAGAACCAGGCCTTCTATGGATGGTGAAATTTGAGCTGTCTTTTTTTTTTTTAATGATGAATTTTTTCCTGATGAAATCCATGGCCAGGATGAGATGGAGATAATGATTCCATGTTACCAGCCCTTCTATCTCAGTGATGATCAGAATCAGTATATTGGCAGGGTCTGACTGATTGGGTCTGAGATCATAGGTTTTTTTCCTTTTGTTTTAGAGTGGTTTTTTGAGGTCAAATAGTTGACTTGCCTGAGGTTATAGGGCATTTCCCTAATCAAAAATGATCTAAAGCATTTTTTCATATGACTATAAATTGTTTAGATTTCTTTTTTAAAAATTTCAATAATACTTTATTTTTGCAAATACATGTAAAGATAGTTTTCAACATTCATTTTTGTAAGACTTTGTGTTTTTCCCCCTCCTCAAGACAGCAAGTAATCTGATAGAAGCTAAATATGTGCAATTCTTTTAAACATATTTCCATACTTGTCATGTTATACAAGAAAAATCAGACTAAAAGGGGGAAAAAACCATGACAAAGAAAAACAAACAAAAAAGGTGAAAATACTATGTTTTGATCCACATTCAGGCTCTCTAGTTCTTTTCCTAGACGCATATGGCATTTCCATCTCAAGGCTATTGGAATTGTCTTGGATAGCCTCATTGTTGAGAAGAGCCAACTCTATCATAGTTGATCATCACCTAATCTTGTTACTGTGTACAGTGTTCTCCTGGTTCTGCTCACTTCACTCATCATTAGTTCCTGTAAGTCTCTCCAGATTTTTCTGAAATCAATCTTTTGAGCTGAATCTTGAAAGAAGCCAGAGGAACTGAGGGGTAGAGAGAAGTGAGCAGAAAGCATCTGAGGCACTGGAATAGAGCCAGTGTAAAAGAAGGAGTTAATACACAGGATCCCAGCCTTGGATGCAGTGACCTTCAGATCTGACAGGAGAAGGAAAGTGACTGATGATCTAAGGGAAAGGTTCTACTTTCCCTGGCTCCTAAATCATGTCAGATTCTTGACCCTTTTCCAGTCTTTGGTATGGGACTCCCTATAAGAGGGCCATTTTGTTGTTCAGTCTTTTTCAGGGTGTTTGACTCTTTGTGACCCCATTTGGGGTTTTCTTAGCAGAGACTGAAATGGTCTACCATTTCCTTCTCCAGCTTATCTTATAGATAAAGAAACTGAGGGAAACAGGGTTAAGTAACTTGCCCAAAGTCACACAGCTAGTAAGTGTCTCAGGTTCAATTTCAACTCTGGGCCCAGTACTCTATCCTCTGCAGCACCATCCAAATATGCCACCAGGCATACCAGTCAGAAAATGGGGTATCTTTAGAGAAGAAACCTCATGTCAGAAAAAGGCTAGAAATATTTTAGCTCTATTACAGTGATATCGGCTATAAAGAGTCCACAAGTCCTGTTATTTGACAGATTCTCCTTATGGTTGTTCTCCTTTCTCTTGTTCTTGCTCTTGTTCTTCTTGTTCTTCTCCACTTCCTTCTCCTCCTCTTCCTTTCTCCTCCTCCTTTCCTTTCTCCTCTTCCTTCTCTGTCCTTTCTCTTTTCTTCTTTTCCTCCTTTTCTTCCTCCTCCTTCTCTCTCCTTTCTCCTCCTTCTCTTTCTCCTCCTCCTTCTTTCTCCATCCTCTTCCTCTCTCATCTTTTCCTCTTCCTCATTTTTTCTCCTTTCTCCTGCTCTTCCTCCTCCTCTTTCTTCTTTTTTAACTTCCTTGTCCTCCTCCTCCTTTTTTGTCTCCAAGTTTTAATGCCAAGAAAGAGAAATGTGATCTGTGGACAGATGTCAAGCTTATTATTAACATAATAAAAATAGGATGGGGCACAGTGGCTAGAGCAGGAACTCGGTAAGACCTGAGTTCAAATTTGGCTGTGTTATCCTGAGCAAGTCACTTCATCTTGTTTACCTCAGTTTCCTCATCTGTAAAATGAGCCAGAGAAGGAAACGGCAAACTACTCTAGTATCTTTGCCAAGAAAACCCCAGATGGGATCATGAAGGACTGCACTAAACTACTAAACACAAAGTACAGAATGCTTATGAAAGCCAACTACGTCTTTTAACAGGTCAAATGATTCATGCACTTATAAATCCCCACAGTGTATCTGGGTGTTCCAATTCCGGGAACCTCATGAAATAACCAACACTCTGGCTAAATTACACAGGAAGCAAGTGACACAGGCTCTGCTTTGCTCTGTGATGAAGGAAACAGGCAAATAAACAGAAAGATTAAGACATGTAACAAATATCCAAAGAGTTTTTCTTCTCTTAAATTTTAATTTTAATTTCCTCTTTTAAATTTAATTTTTAGTGATGCTTTTGTTAAACTTGCCAAACTTTTCCTTCTCTACCCACAGACCCCTCCCTTATGGCTTAAGAAAAATAAGCTAACACATTGGTCAGTTGTTAAAAACATATAGGCCAGTAGTCTGCCACCTTTCTACTCAGAGGAAGAAAGTATGTTATACTTAATTAATCCTCTGGAGTAAGAATTGGGCATCTATGCAGTCCTTTCTACAGAATAAATTTGTTTAATTTATTTAACTAAGATGTTTTTTTCTAGGAATGAGAAATGCTTATCCAATCACAGATACCATGCTGTGAAGGTGAAGCTTTACTCATCAGACTAGCTTGGAATCAAGAAAACTCATTTTCCTAAATTCAAATTCAGCTTCAAAAACTTACTAGCTTTGTGACAATGAACAAGTCACTTAGCCCTGTTTATCTCAGTTTCCTCATTTGTAAAATGAGCTGGAGTAGAAAATGGCAAATCATTTTATTGTCTTTGCCAAGAAAACCTCCAAATGGGGTCGTGAAGAGTTGGACACAACTGAAAAAATGAATAAAAAAGAGATACCCATTGACTATCTACTAATTAACTAAAGGAAGCTAACAGCCATATTTGGGAAAGGGTGTTCAGAAAGGATACAGCATTTATTAGAGGCAGCTAAGTGGGAAAAGTGCTAAACCTAAAATCAGAAAAACCTGATTTCAGATCCAGCCACAGTTATGTGACCTGGAGCTTCACTTAATCCCTGCCTACCCCAGTGTCCTTATCTGTAAACTGGGAATAATAATAGCACCTGCCTTCCACATTTGTTGTGAGGATAAAATGGGGCAGTTAATTTAAAGTTCTTTGAAGACCTTAAAGCACTATGTAAATGTTGTCTGTTATAACTGCTATTAGTGATTCAGTTGGGGACAGCTTCCTTACTTCTGCCTTAGCCAGTGATGACGTGATGGTATCTGTAGAAAAGCTCTCAGCTCCTTGTTCATTGGTTTCTGTGTGTAGACCACCAGGAAATTACATCAGTGGTTCAAGTCTGAGTCCT
Organism: Myrmecobius fasciatus; assembly: GCA_023553655.1. Lineage (NCBI taxonomy): Eukaryota > Metazoa > Chordata > Mammalia > Dasyuromorphia > Myrmecobiidae > Myrmecobius > Myrmecobius fasciatus. The sequence continues at coordinate 170,493 of JAJPUD010002757.1, forward strand.
CCGGACATTTAAATGTCCAGGATTTTATTATCTTTTTTTTTTTTTTTTGGTTGAGGCAATGAGGGTTAAGTGACTTGCCCAGGGTCACACAGCTAGGGAATGTTAAGTGTCTGAGACCAGATTTGAACTCAGGTACTCCTGACTTCAGGGCTGGTGCTCTATCCACTGTGCCACCTAGCTGCCCCGATTTTATTATCTTTTAAGGAAAAGCTAGTACAGTCTCTATGGCGTAGGACCTAAGGGAAAAGCTAGCATAGTCTATGTGACAGTAGCCTTGGCAGATAATATTCTATTCTCATCAGTAAATTAGGTGATTGAGGTCAGAGTGTCGTCTGAAGCCCTGAAAGAAAATTAGTCTCTCTGGTTTGTAAAGGGTCATCTTCTGTGCTGTCTTATAGTCAGTTAATGTCTTATTTATTTCAGCATTTTTTGAGCACTCTGCTGTATATAGTGGCTATGCTGGGCCCAGAGGGAGATACAAAGTTAATAAACTCTCTGCTCAGAGGATACAGGATCTAGTTCTAGGCTTCAGCAGCATAGGAGTCATGGCTCAAACCCTGCTTTGGATATGTACTAGCTATGTGATCCAGGACATCACTTAACTGCTCAGTACTCCAGGCAGCTCTCAGAACAAATTTCAGAGAAAATTTCAGTTTCTTTGCCATGATTTCTCTATGCCAGTGAAATAAGAGGTATAATACAAAATCTGAAGGTATATATATATATATATATATATATGTACATAAATACATACCTATGTAAATATATTAAAAGTCATCTCAGATACCAGTTCTAGTTATATATGTATTTGTGTGTATATCTTTATGTGGGTGCATATATATATATACATATATATATAGAGAGAGAGAGAGAGAAAAAATATGTGTGTTAGTCATCACAAACAATTCCAGTTATGTATGTATGTGTGTAGTAATCACAGATATCAGTTCTAGTATATGTATGTATATGTATATTTTATTTATATATATATACATATAGATTCACACATATACACATATGTGTGTGTAGTAGTTATCGAGTATCAGTTTCAATTATGGATGTATGCATGTGTATATACAAATGTATGTAAAGCCTTCATAGATAGCAGTTGTATATATATAAATGTGTGTGTATATCTGGAGAGAGAAATAAATATATGTATATATATATAGAGAGAGTGGTCATAAGAGATATTACATCAGTTAGTATGAATGTGTGTATATATACAGAAATATGTATGTATAGCAGTTATCACAGATACCATTTCCAATTTGTGTGAGTGTATGTCTGCATAGGAATCATCACAGATACCATTTCCATTTTTTATGTATACTTGTGTGCATATTAATTACCACAAATAACAGTTCCAGTTGTCTATATGTATGTGTTTTGGAATATAAAAATTGTCTGTATGTGTATAAATGTGTATGAATGAAAAAATATGTATGTATGTATGTATATATGTATTGCTAGAGAGAAAGAGGAGAGACAGAGAGAGATGGATATGGGTATATATATTCATCCACAAATGTGTGTATATGTATATACACACACATATAATATACACACATAGACATATGAACACCCACATATAACATGTGTTTTAGAATATATATATATATATATATATATAGAGAGAGAGAGAGAGAGAGAGAGAGAGACGTAAAGATTATAAATATGTATGTGTATATATATATATGCGAGAGAAAAAAGGAAAGAGAGATGTACTGAGTATATATATTCATTCACATATATGTATATTCACATACATGTACACATGTACACATATAGTAGTAATCAGATAAATACCAGTTCTGATTGTAGAAAGTATTGTCTCTTGGGGAGGAAGGGTGGAGGCAGACATATAGTATAAAGAAGTCCCAATGTAGAAGTCCTCTGCACTAATACAGATTGACATCTCATCTACAGTTTATACTATAAAGTCACTGAGAGGTTGTGACTGACCCACAGTCAAACAGAGGTGGGGTAACCTCCTCTAACCTTCCCTCAAACATATGAAGCCTCTAGACTGATTTTGAAGTCAAAAAATCCACAGTATCTGGAGGACAACACATTTCTAGAAGAAGATACTCTGGAAGAACTTCAAAACAGGTCTGTTTTAATTGGGCAGGGGGGTAGTCTGCTGAACCCAGACTACAGCACAGGAAGACCTGGGCAGGGAGCTGGAACAGGAGTGGGAGCTTTGTGCTTTTCACACACCTGGGAGTCTTCTGTGGGCCTCTTGAGCCAATTTGTCTTGATTGTAAGCAGGTGGTTTGGAGGATCTGCCTTTTGTGGGGGATAGATTGTGAACTACTGAACCCCTGAAGACCACCGGACCTAGCTGCCATTACACAGCATCCTAAAGCAATCAATCAATCAGCAGAACTGCCCAGCACCTGAAATAACTCAATCAGCAGAACTGCCTCAGGGCAAATTAAAGCAGCTGTCCCTCCTTTGTCTTGAACAGACCTCACACCTTTAAAAAAAAATGAATAAAAAACCAAAAAGAGCTCTCACCATAGACAGCTTTTATAGAGAGAGGGAAGAACAGACCTCAAATCTTGAGGCCCCTAAAGGTAAAGCAACTCCAGAAAAAGCCCCAAAGAGAGACATAAAGCCACAAGGCTTTCTTTGAAGATTACATAAAGAATCTTAAAAGAGAATTAAAAGAAACATGGGGAAACAAAATGAGATCACTGCAAAATAAAATGGAAAAAGAATGCAATGAACAAAAAAATGTAAATGGTCAATTGCAAAAGGAACTAAAAACAGTAACTGAAGAAAATAAGACATTAAAAATTAGAATCGAACAAATGGAAATTAATGACTCATCAAGACTTCAAGAATCAGTTAAACAAAAACAAAAAAATGAAAAGATAGAAAAAAAAAACATGAAATATCTCCTAGGAAAAACAACTGACCTGGAAAATAGATCTAGGAGAGACAATCTAAGGATTATAGGGCTTCCTGAAAGCCATGATGAAAAAAAGAACCTAGACCCTATCTTCCAGGAAATCATAAAAGAAAACTGCCCTGATTTTGTAGAATCAGAAGGCAAAATACTTATTGAAACAATCCACCGATCACCTCCTGAAAGAAACCCCAAAATTAAATCCCCCAGGAATATCGTGGCTAAATTCCAGAACTATCATACCAAGGAAAAAATATTACGAGAAGCCAGAAAGAAACAATTTAAATATCGAGGAGCCACAATTAGGATCACACAGGACTAGCAGCTTCTACTTTAGAGGATCGAAGGGCCTGGAATCAGATATTCCGAAGGGCAAAGGAACTTGGATTACAGCCAAGAATAAGTTACCCAGCTAGAATGAGCATTATCTTCCAGGGAAGAAGATGGTCATTCAATGATATAGGAGAATTTCACCTAGAACTGAACAAAACTGAACTGACCAGAACTGAACAAAAAATTTGATCTACAAACACAGAACACAAGAGAAAC
>JAJPUD010002757.1:178955-214028 GCA_023553655.1 Myrmecobius fasciatus
AAAAAAAAAAAAAAAAAAAAAAGGAAATGAGGATAGCCTAGCTGTACCAGATCTGAAACTATATTATAAAGCAGTGGGCATCAAAACCATTTGGTACTGGCTAAAAAATAGAGTAGTGGATCAGTGGAATAGGTTAGGTTCACAGGACAAAAGACTCAAAAGACCACAGTTTTGGGGATAAAAACTCACTATTTGACAAAAACTGCTGGGAAAATTGGAAACTAGTATGGAAGAAACTAGGCATTGACCCACACCTAACACCATATACCAAGATAAGGTCAAAATGGATTCATGATCTAGACATAAAGAATGATATTATAAACAAATTAGAACAATGTAGGATGGTTTACCTCTCAGACCTATGGAGGGGGAAGGAATTTGTGACCAAAGAAGAACTAGAGATCATCATTAATCACAAAATAGATAAGTTTGACTATATCAAGTTAAAAAGCTTTTGTACAAACAAAATGAATGCAGACAAGATTAGAAGGGTGGCAATAAACTGGGAAAATATTTTTACATTCAAAGGTTCTGATAAAGGCCTCATTTCTAAAATACATAGAGAATTGACTCAAATATATAAGAATTCAAGTCACTCTTCAATTGACAAATGGTCAAAAGATATAAACAGACAATTTTCAGATGAAGAAATTGAAATTATTTCTAATCACATGAAAAGGTGCTCCAAATCACTATTGATGAGAGAAATGCAAATTAAGACAACTCTGAGATACCACTATACACCTGTCAGATTGGCTAAGATGACAGGAAAAGATAATGACAAATGCTGGAGGGGATATGGGAAAACTGAGACACTGATACATTGTTGGTGGAACTGTGAACGGATCCAACCATTCTGGAGAGCAATTTGGAACTATGCTCAAAAAGTTATCAAACTGTGCATACCCTTTGACCCAGCAGTGTTTCTACTTGGCCTATATCCCAAAGAAATCTTAAAGGAGGGAAAGGGCTCCACATGTGCAAGAATGTTTGTGGCAGTCCTTTTTATAGTGGCAAGAAACTGGAAATTGAAAGGATGCCCATCAATTGGAGAATGGCTGAATTAATTATGGTATATGAATGTTATGGAATAGTATTGTTCTGTAAGAAACGACCAGCAGGACAATTTCAGAGAAACCTGGAGAGACTTGCATAAACTGATGCTGAGTGAAATCAGCAGAACCAGGAGAACATTATACACAGCAACAAGACTATACGATGATCAATTCTGATGGACATGGTTCTCTTCAACAATGATATGATTCAAACCAGTTCCTATTGTTCAGCGATGAAGATAGTCGTACATCCAGAGAGAAGCCTGAGGGAACTGAGTGTGGACCACAATACAGCATTTTAACACTTTCTGTGAATATTTCCATGCATTTTGTTTTCCTTCTTAGGTTGTTTTCCTTCTCTCTTTCTAGATCTGATGTTTCTTGTGCAGTAAGATAACTGTATATACATATATTGGATTTGTCATATAATTTAACATATTTAGCATGCATTAGATTACCTATCATCTAGGGGTAAGGGGTGGGGGGAAAAACAAATAAACAAACAAAAAAAAACCAAACAGAGGTGGGATTTCACCTCACCAGTCATGACTGATTTTCTAGCTACTCCTTTATATAATAGCTAAATACTCATTGGGATTGTGGAAAGGTGAATGATTGAAAAGTTGGGGTCCTGCATGTTCCTTTTTTTGTATCTCAGAGTTCATTGGAAAAAAGTCACCCATTGTAGACCCAAGTTGGCACACTTAAACTTTCCAGTCAGTAAACATTTATTAAGCACCTGCTGTATGCCTAGCACTGTGTTAGGCACTGAGAATCCAAACAAACACTAGAGTAGTCCTTGCTCTCAAGGAAGTTACTCTCTAATGGGGGAAGACTACAAAAAGAAGCTGAACGAGGAATGGGGTGAATGAAAAAGGGAAGGTACATGGCAGAGGTAGGGAAGTAAAGGCAGGATGGTAGGGAAGAATTATGATCAGGTTGGGAATGAAGAGATTGCTGACCTGGATACCCTCCTTAAATGGAGTTTTTGGAAGGAATCCTCCATCCTGCATTCAGAGGAAAGGGCCCTGGGGTGCAATTTAGTAAAGATCCAGGACTACAATGATGTATGAGGATGAGAAGGTTCTTGGGGCATGATGTTGGGCTCAAAGAAGTACAGCCAAGAGGAAACAGTGACAGCTCCCCTCAGAAGTCTCCCTACTCCACTGAGCTCTCCTGTTGTGGCTAGTTCTCCTATTGTAGAGTGGTGATGATAGGGAATTAGCTAAGAGTCTCCCACAAAAATATGGCCTCTGGGTGTCATGGAGACTTGGGTCCTCTGACCGGGATGAACCTAGGGTTCAGGGTGGTGATTTCTTTGGACTGCAGGTCTCCATTTCTGATCACTTTTATTTTTTTAATTTATTTTTTGCAAGGCAATTAGAGCTAAGTGTCTTGACTAGTAAGTGTTAAGTGATTTAGGTCAGAGTCCTTATTCCAGGGTCAGTGCTCTATCCACTGTACTATATAGCTGATCAATTTTTAAATTAAGAAGGCTTTGTGTCTTTTCAGGTAAAAAGCAGGACATTTGGTACGTTGTTGACCTTATGACTGGAGAGAAGCAACAGACTTTGTCTTCAGCATTTGCAGAAAGCCTCTGTCCATCCACCTCTCTTCTGTATCTTGGACGCACAGGTAATAATAAATAATAATAATAATAATAGCTGCTAATATTTATGTAACACCTACTATGCATTAGACTCTGTGTTAAACACTTAACAAATATTATCTTCTTTGAGTCTCACAACAACCTCATGAATTAGATGGTCTTATCCTCATTTTACAATTAAGGAAACTGAGGCAAATTGAGGTTAAATGAGTTGCTCAGGGTGTCTGAGACTGGATTTGAATCCAGTTCTTCCTAACTCCAGGCTCAGCACTCTATCCACTTTGTCATCTACCAGGGAGGTAAGAAAATTTTAGGTGTTTTTAAAGATAGAATAGATTTTTTTTTTCTTGCTGTTTTAATAAGAAGGCATGGGCTAACTTTGTGATATGTAGAAGTTAACTTATATTCTTTGCAGCATATTTTGGGAGGTAAGGCTTCACTTGCACACAATGATCATACCTGTGGGGAAGAAAACTATTTAGTTATTCAGATATTTAGACTCTTGTAACATAATGACATTCTCACATTTACAGTTTCTTTGTTTTTTTTCCCTTCACAATCAACATTAAGTGCTTTTTATGTACCCAACATTGTGCTAAATTCTGAGGATACAGAGAAAAGCAAAAGACAGTTCCTGCTCTCAAAAAGCTTACAGTCTAATAGGGAAATCTACAGTTTCTTGTGAAGATGATTTTCATGGCTAAGGCAGAGACATTCAAGCAGGCAAGCTGGGTTTGAGGGAGATTAGGGGATTTGTAGAAACCTTGGCAAAGAGATATTAGTGGAAAGAACAGTGAATTTGGAGGACAAATACAAAAAATTCTGGCTCTGTTACTTACTGTCTATTAGATTGGATGAGTCACTATTTTTTTTTTTTTTTTTGGAAGGGGTCTCAATTTCCTCATCCTGCAAAATTAGGAAATTAGATCAAAGGCCATATAAAGTTGCTTCCATCTAAATCTGAATCAGTGATTGATTTTTTTTTTTTTAAAGAAGGCAATGGGGTCACACAGCTAGTAAGTATATAAGGCTGGAATTGAACTAAGGTCCTGACTCCAGGATCACAGCTTTATCCATTGTGCCATTTAGCTGCCTTGCCAATGAGTGATCTTGAGAGTCAGTCATGGAATATAGTGGAGAGGTGGCCAGGATTGAAGTCAAAGAGATTGGATTGAGGTTCTATATGGGAAAGTCACTTAATTTCTCAGCATCCTACGCCACTCTCAGTGACTTTAAATTCTAGGGAAGTTAATGATCTGCATCCCTGCACCTCCATCCTTACCCCATACTGATAAAAATCACTCCTACAATGCTATCCCTTCCCTAAAAAAGGTGATCTTAAGTCATGGCTTTTGTTATCTTCTCTGTGGAGAGCTATTTATGTTTTTCTTATTCCCATTCTCCATCCTTCTTCCACATTTCTTTAGCTAAATCTGCTGGGGCAGTGCCTTGACTCTTGGGAGTAGAGTTTCTTATACTCTGAATAGTTGAGAAAGGGAGCTGTATATCAGTGAGCTCTTATTAAGGTCTCAAGGGCAACTCTGAACTCAATTAAATCCCTCCTGGCCCATAATCACTTTTGGAGGAACCCTAGAATAGGAATAAGCAAGTTCCTAGAAATGATTTCTAGCTAGATTAGGCATGGAGATATACATCTTTGTCCATGGATAGAACTGTGAAATGAGACTGTAAGAGTGGGGTTCCACTGATTATCCCACCCCATTTTGTTATGTAAGAATACTTCTTAATTAAATCAGTCCATTAGAACTGAGTATGAACAGGATCTGTGTATTTCATTCAGAATCAATTAAAGTCATAGTTTGAGAGTCTTGTCCAGGCCCTGTGGAGCTTGTATTTAAAAAGAGGTGCCACTACAAACAGGGCTGCCACAAACATCCTTGCACATGTGGGTCCCTTTCCCTCCTTTAAGATCTCTTTGGGATACAAGCCCAGTAAAAACACTGCTGGGTCAAAGGGTATGCACAGTTTGATAACCTTTTAAGCATAGTTCCAGATTGCTCTCCAGAATGGCTGGATCCGTTCATAGTTCCACCAACAATGTATCCCCTCCAGCATTCATCATTATCTTTTCCTGCCATCTTAGCCAATCTGACAGGTGTGTAGTGGTATCTCAGAGTTGTCTTAATTTGCATTTCTCTGATCAATAGTGATTTGGAGCAACTTTTCATATGACAAATGATAGTTTCAATTTCTTCATCTGAAAATTGTCTGCTCATATCCTTTGACCATTTATCAATTGGAGAATGAAAGTTTCTATTGCCCATCAGTTGGGGAATGGCTAAATAAATTATGGTATATGAATGTTATGGAATATTATTGTTCTGTGAGAAATGACCAGCAGGATGATTTCAGAGAGGCCTGGAGAGACTTGCATGAACTGATGCTGAGTGAAATCAGCAGAACCAGGAGATCATTGCACATGGTGACAACAATATTAAACAATGATCAATTCTGATGAATATGACTTTTTCCAACAATGAGATGATTGAAGCCAGTTTCAGTCATCTTGTGATGAAGAGAGCCATGTACATTCAGAGAGAGGACTGTGGGAACTGAGTGTGTATCACAACATAACATTCTCACTCTTTTTGTTGTTGTTAGCTTGTATTTTGTTTTCTTATTTATTTTCTTTCCTTTTTGATCTGATTTTTCTTGTGCAGCAAGATAATTATATAAATATGTTTACATATATTTGATTTAACACATATTTTAACATGTATAATATATATTGGATTGCTTGCCATTTAGGAGAAGGGATGGGGGAAGGACAGGAAAATTTGGAACACAAGGCTATGCAAGGGTCAATGTTGAAAAATTATCTGTGCATATGTTTTGAAAATAAGCTTTAGTTAAAAAAAAAAAAAGATGTGCAATCTCCTAATTAGATTTAGAAGGTCTGGAAAGGATTTATATCTTCATACCTAATCCAGCTAGGGATCATTTCTAGGAACTGGCTTATTCCTACTCTAGGGTTCCTCCAAAAATGATTCTGGGCCAGGAAGAATTTAATTGAGTTCAGAGTTGCCCCTGAGACCTTAATAAGAGCTTACTGATATACAGCTCCCTTTTTCAACTATTCAGAGCATAAGAAGAGGAATAAGGAAAAGGAATCACATAGGTTATATTAGACTTCTCATTAGCCCTTAGGGAGTTGGAGCCAAGATGGTACAGTCGAAGCAGGAACTTGCCCAACTTCTCCCCCAAACTGCTACAAATTCCTTTAAATACTGACTCTTACCAAATTTTAGAGTGTCAGAACATGCAAAAAGATAGAATGGAACATTTTCCAGCTGAAGACAACTTAGACACTCAGCAGAAGAATAAGCAGCCCTTTACAAAAATATTATTAAGGGAAAAAAAAAAAAAAGACCAGCAGCTTAGGGATAGGTATTCAAAGGAGAAAGGAAAGATAGTACTGAGTTGTATCAGAAAAGATTTTGAAGGGGGCCATTGATCTTCTGGTACTTCAGAGCACAAGACTCAGACTGACTACCAATTGTACCCACTTACTCCATAGCTATGCAAACTTCCAATAAAAAGGTCTTCTCTTTATACAACTTCCCCTCTCAATGCCTGTATAACTGATGATACTATTTTATCATCTATTTTTTTAAATTACCCAAACATTTCTGGAAACCTGAATATTGCCACAACCACAAATAGGTCATGGATTGGCTAGAGATAATTAGAAATATAAATTAAAGAGCCTAAATGTTAGGAATTTTCCTAACTGGGAGCTCAGAGCAATTGTGGTTGTAGGTATAACTTTTTATTCATTTTATTTTCCCTAAAACCATTGAGGTAGATGAACACCACATGGACCTTAGAGCTCATCATATTTTTCTTGGGTATAGCATGATCTAACTATCACAATTATTAAAACAACACTGATTTGTTTCTGTCAATAAATATAAATTACATAGGATTTTAAAAAAAAACATTGTTGAGGGTGATTAGCAACTGAATTCTTTTCTAATGTTTCCTTGTGGAATAGAAGTAACTGGGTTCTCCAAAGTCATGCTGGTGGAGTATAAACCTTAGTAGATTTTACTAAGCTGGAAAGTATAGGCCTACTAGATTATTCAGTTGTGATTTGAGAACTAACCTAGCTAAGTTCTGATAGATTCATATATCACCAGAAAGTTGGGCACATCTCAGTTTACTGACTAAGGTATATGGAGGGAGAGATTTTGATCTTTGATTATTGAAAGAATATGCACATGAAAAGAATCACAGTTCTTCTGAGTTGCTTTCTAAATGTAGGATAAGAATTATGACTGTCTCTTTTATTAAAAAAAAGTTTTATTTATATACTTTATTTCAAATATGGCAGTGATACTTGGTAATCTGTTCCTTCCCTTCTTCCCATCCCTGAACTTCTAACTAGGAAGAATAGTTAAATAAGCCAATAATCATGACATAGTAGTTGTGCCTGACAGCAAGTTTGAGAAGGGGGGCACGCTTTATCATTTGGTTTTCTATAACCAAGATTGGTTATTGGATTCTTATGCCTCTTAGTACTGTTTTCATTTATAGTATTGTAGCCATTTTGCTTATTGTCCTTCTAGTTCTGATGAATATTTATTTCCCCAGAGTACACCATCACCATGTATGATACAAAGAACCGAGAGCTTCGGTGGAATGCTACCTATTTTGACTATGCGGCTACTGTACCAGAAGAAGACATGGAGTACAGTAAGGGTTGGAGGTCCTAGGAGAGAGAGAGAAAAAGAGAAAGAGAGAGGGGGGGAAGAAAGAAAGAGGGGGAGAGAGAAAGAGAGAAAGACAGAGACAGAGAGAGAGGGAGAGAGGGAAAAAGAGCCAGAGAGAGGGAGAGGGAGAGGGAGAAGGAAAGAGACAGAGAGAGAGAAAGGCAGAGAGAGGCAGAGGGAGAGAGAAAAAGTCAGAGAGAGATGGAGGGAGGGAAGGAGGGAGAGAGGGAGGAAGAGAAGAAAATTAATTTATTAAGTGCTTATGATGTGCTAGGCACTGATGTGCTAGGCATTGTATATATACATACTAGTAAGCAATACAATCCCTGCCCTCAAAGAGCTTACCTTCTAGTGGGTGTAAGAAGTACAGAGGGGAAGGAAAGACAACACAAAAAGGGAAACTAGAATCTGGGACTGTGGGGGTGTGTGGCAATATTGGGGTGTGAAAATGACTGGGAAGTTATGAGCAAGCTTAGTTTTCCACGATGGAGATCAAGGTGTGTAGTTGGCTGAGAGATGGGTTGGGAGGGATGGTTGCAAGTGAGATAAGATGAGAACTTCCTTATCAGAGTCTAGCTTTCCAATATTCTGGTTTGGGCTGGCATTGGGGAGGGAGAGCTGAGAATGGCAGCTGCAGTCCAAGCAATATGGGGTAGAAATATCCCAGAAGTGGAACTTGGGATACTGGGTTTTCTATTTTGATCCAGGAAGGAAAGATAGCTTCCAAATACAGAAAAATGGGACTTCTTCCACATCCCCTTTCTTGCTCAAATTCCCAAATCTTGTGTAGTGAATTAGTGCCAAACAAATAGAAATGGTAGCCATTAAACCATACATAATGATCCCTGGGGACTACAGCGTCACTTAATTTTAAAGATGATGCTTTCAGGGGTTGCTAGGTAATGCAATGGATAGAGAACTGGCCCTGGAGTCAGGAGGACCTGAATTCAAATGTGAACTCAGACACTTGACACTTACTAGCTGTGTGACTCTGGACAAATCAATTAACCCCAATTGCCTTATGCCCTCTACCCTCCTTGTAAGTACTTTGATTAAAAAAAAGTACCAGGCAATTTTATGGGGGAAAAAAAAGGGAGGGCGTGGTTGTTATGCAGAGTAGTGCTTATATTTAAGTTGAATCAGAAATGAGAATCACTATTGTTTTCTTAGCTTGTATCTTGGACAAGTCCTAAAGTTTCTCTGTTTTTTTTTGGTCCAAGAGAGACTTGCCTCCCTTCTCCCTTCCCGGATGTCTACTTGTTTAAATGTTATCCCTTCTGGACTATTTCTATGCAGAATGTTTTGCCATGAGTCCTATATATGCCTTTCATTTTGCTTGCAAAGTTTTAAAAGATTCCCTGCATAAATCAAAGACCAATCAGACTTCCCCATCCCTGTTACCTACTTGACATCTACCTTTACTTGTTGAATAAAACAATTAAGAACTTAGTCTGAAAAATTGGCTTTTGAGAGGATACCTCCTCGGTTCAGTATTTGTAGACATTTCTCAAGTTTTATTTGTTTGGTGTTTTTCTCCTGAGAACCAAGCAGCTTTCCAAATTTTATGGACTTGGTGGGGCTCATGCCAATCAACGATTTTCTGGAAAGATAGAAAAATGTCCACATTAGAGTGGATAAAATTTTTTTAACATTATAATATGGTAACTGATAGATTAGAAAAGAAGGGATTTTATTGACCAAGTAGTCCAATTTTTCCATTATGGAGAGCAAAGAAATTAAGCAGCTTACCTAAAGTCACAGAGGCAGTAGGAAAGGAAGGAAGGAAATAAGCATTTATAAATCTCCTACTCTTTGCCAGGCACTAAGTGCTAAGTGCTTTGTAAATATTATCTTCTTTGATCTTCACAATAACCCTGTGGGGTAGGTGCTATTGTCAGTTCTGTTTTTCAGTTGAGGAAACTGAGGTTGAGAGTTGTTAAAAGACTTGCCTAGGGTCACATGGCTGCAGGATTTATATATTCTTAACTTTAAACACTGCACAAGCCAGTAGCCTCATTCAGCAGTAAGTAGAAGAGCTATACTTTGTCCCCAGATTTGCTATCTCTAAACCCAGGACACTTTGCACTGCTTCCCCATATCTTTTGTTTTTTCCCAACTGGTAGCTACCAACATCCAGTAGTTATCAACAAGAAGGATGTGGGTGCAGAGACGGCTTGAGAGTCTGCGTGACTTTGTGTGTGTTTCTACCTGCTTCAGAGATGTCCCACTTTGTGTCCAATGGGGATGGGCTGGTGGTGACCGTGGACAGTGAATCTGGAGATGTCTTGTGGATTCAGAATTATGCCTCGCCAGTGGTGGCCTTTTACATCTGGCATCGGGAGGGCCTGCAGAAGGTGATGCACACCAACGTCGGGGTGGAGACACTGCGCTATCTGACTTTCATGTCTGGAGAGGTGGGGCGTATCACCAAGTGGAAATATCCCTTCCCCAAGGAGACCGAGACCAAGAGCAAATTGACGTGAGTCAGGGTAGGAGGTATGGGGGTTAGGTTCAGATTTCCTCTGCTGGGAAATGCTGCTGCTGCTGCTGCTGCTGCTGCTGCTGCTGCTGATGATGATGTGTGATGCTGCTGCTGCTGCTGCTGCTGCTGATGTGTGATGCTGCTGCTCCTGATATGATGATGATGATGACAATAATGATGATAGCATTTACCTTAGCACTTAATCAAGTGCTATATAAAATACTTTTTATTATCTTATATTACATTAGATTTGTGTTGCATTTATTAATAATAATAATAATAGCTACCATTTATGGCAGCTGGGTGGCTTAATGACTAGAGCATTGGCTTTGGAGTCAGGAGACCTGAGTTCAAATCCAACCTCAGACATTCATTAGCTGTATGATCCTGGGCAAGGTACTTCACCTTGATTACTTTCCTCTCAAAAATTAAGGAAGTGTAATAAATATCATACCGATTGTGTTTGTGCTTTGTATTTTGGAGGAAATTACATTTCTTCTATATTTTTTTCTCCCAACAAATAAACATTTATTTTTTTACCTGGCAAATTAATCATTTAAATTGCTGGTGTCAAAAACTGAAATAGAAAAGGAGAAACAAAATACAAAAGAATTCCTGAGGGCCATGAATTGATTTATAAAACCGCATGTATACAGGCACACTGCACACAGCTTCATGTGTATATATTTACACATGTACAATACACGTACATATATATCTGCATGCACAATATAAATGTATGCATATACCAATACACATGCACACATGTATGTGTGTGTATTTACACACACGAGCACCACATGCATGCTTATATCTATACACATACACACATGTGCATACATATATTGATATGTATGAGCAATACACATGCATGTATATATCTATATGCATGATCAACATGCATGCATATATCTACCTGCATGCACACATGCACATATATATCTATCTGCATGCACAATGTGCATGCATGCATATATCTATACACATGTGCCCATATACATGCATGCATATGTTGATATCCATGAGCAACACACCTACATGCATATATCTACTTGTATGCATGCATACACATGCATGAATGTATCTATATGCATGCACAATACACATGCATGTATAGACCTATATGCATGAGGATTGTGCATGCATGTACACACATGCATATTTCCACACATATGTGTGCCACATACATGTATATATCCATATGGATACATAGTGCATATAGGTTGTGTGTGCACATGTGTGCATATGCAGGTATACATGTGCATACATATGTATGTGTGTGCAACACATATTTATGTGTTTTTAAACAGTGTGTATTGTTTAAATGCATGCATATATACATGTATGTACATGCATGTACGTGTGTGCGCGTACACACACACACGGCAATTTGGGTTGACTTGCCCATTATCACACAACTAGTAATTGTTAAGAGTCCGAGGCTGCATTTGAACTCAGATCCTCCTGACTTCAGGCTGGTGCTCTAGCCACTGTGCATCTAGCTGCCTGTATCTATTTTAAAAATTAGTGTTATTGTTTAGATATTTTTCAGTCATGTCTGACCCCTTTGGGGGTTTTCTTGGCAAAGGTACAGGAGCGGTTTGCCATTTCCTTCTTCAGCTCATTTTTACAGATGAGGAAACTGAGGCAGACAGGGTAAAGTGACTTGTCCAGGGTCTCACAGCTAGGAAGTGTCTGAGTCCATTGAACACAAGATGAGTCTCCTTGACTGAAAGGCCTGATACTCTGTAAACCATGGCGCCACCTAGCTGCTTTTTTATTAGTACAGCAACACATTAAAATCAGATAGGAACTATAAATTTTAATCTGGGTCAGGCCACATTTAAAAGTGTTATGGGTTTCCCAGAGCCTGGAGGCCACGTGCTTGACGCCTGTGACTTAGATCTGCCTTGTATTTCTGTGTTCTCTCCCCTGCCCCTTCTTTTCTCCTAGACCCACCCTCTATGTTGGGAGATATTCCACCAGCCTGTATGCCTCCCCATCAATGGTCCATGAAGGAGTCGCTATTGTGGTGAGTGAGTTCAGCATCTAACTCAAAGCTGACTTTTTTCTTTCTTTCTTTCCTTTTTTTTTTTTGAGACTGGGTCTCCCTATCTTACCAAGGCTCAAAGTATAGTAACTACTCAAAGGCTTCATAATTATTGCCAACATTTGCATAGTGTGATTAATGTACACAATTATCTCTTTACAATTATCTCATTTGATCCTTACAACAACCATAGAGGTTTATTCTTCATTCAACTTCAGCAGTGTCATGACCCTATTTATTTGGGGTTTTCTTGGCAGAAATACTAGAGCGTTTTGCCATTTCTTTTTCCAGCTTATCTTAGAGAAAGAAACTGAGGCAAGCAATTAAGTGGCTTGCCCAAGATCATGCAGCTAGGAAGTGTCTTTAGGCAAGATATGAACTCAGGGTATGTCATTTGTTCAACCATACTTTATCATCAGCATTGCACAACATATATCATTTTCTAACAGCAGCCTGGGTCAGTACAGGATACTGACATGCCTTTTAAATAGAAGAAAATCATGTCCAAGCTTGAAGGAAGATTGGGAAGAGACCCACTCCAACAAGAAGCATAAATTCTGCCTTTGGAACATCTCCTATCTTTTTTTGTTTTCTAGATGAAGAAACAAAGCCCAGAATGATAGTGATTTGCTCAAGAACCCAGAGCAAGGCAGGAGTATCAAGGACAAAAATTGGGCATCATCCCACTAGGCTAGTGTGTGGCCAATGAAAGATTAAATGTGTCCAGTGTAGTTTTAGTCTTGTTTGTTTTATTGGACTTTAATTGTTGAAGATTAATAATCAGTGTCTAACAACTCTCAGTTAACCACAGCACCCAAGTCACCGACTAGGCTGGAGTTGAATGCATTTACTTTAGTGATGTCAAATTGTTCTAACAATTAATACTTTTCTTTTCTTTACTTTTTTTTTGGGGGGGGGAGGCAAGCAGGGTTAAGTGGCTTGCCTAAGATCACAGAGCTAGTAAGTATCTGAGGTCTCTTTTGGACTCAGGTTCTCCTGCCTCTTCTGAGCCACCTAGCTGTCCCTTATAAATTACTACTTTCACTAGCAAGATGTGGAACATTGGAAAAGTTCAGTTTTACCCAGGGAATATGGACCTGAAATAAATGAGATAAAGTATACAAAATCACATTAAAGCATTGTATAAAGTCTGCCATTAACACTATTGTTAACTATTTCTGCAGGGATAGGATTATAGATATAGAGCCAGAAGGGATTGTAAAGCTCTTCAAATCCAAATCCCACTCCCCACCCTTATTTTATAGATGTGGAAACTGAAGCCAAGCCAAGTTAAGTGACTTGCCCAGGGTCATATAGCTAGTATCTTGCTGAGGCAAGATTTGAACTCAGGTCTTCCTGTCTGTAAGTCTACTACTCTATTAAATATAATTCCTGCCAGTGTGTATGACACCACTTCCGGATTTTTTTTCCCCAAGAGGTTTGACATCTAGGCTGACCTACTTGTCTCTGCATGAAGAGTCAGGGGGGAGAGGACTCATTTCCCTGAGTTCAAATCCATTCTCAGACACTAGCAGCATGACCCTGGGCAAGTCACTTAATCCATTTACCTTAGTTTCCTAATCTGTAAAATGGGCTGCAAGAAGAAAATGGCAAACCACTTCAGTGTCTTTGCCAAGAAAACCCCAAATGGGGTCATGGAGAGTTGGATATAACTAACACAACTCAACTACAATAACAAATATGTTGTTTGTTATATGTAAGAAAATGAATGGGGTAGTGGAAAGAGTGCTGGACTTAACATCAGAAAAATCCTGGGTTTGAATCCCACCTTTGACATTTATTATTTGCTGTGTGATCAAAAGCCAAAAATCACTTTACCTCTCTGAGACTTAGTTCCCCATCTATAAAATGAGTTTAATAAAACCTATAGACATTACCTCCTAGGGTTGTTGTAAAGAGCAAACAAAAAGGAGGTCTCTCAGGTGTTTTAGAAGCCATAATGAGAGATAGTACCAACTGTCAAGTTAAGAGAAGCTGGGTCCAGATTTCATGTCTGATGCTTATTGCTTTTGTGAACTTGGAGAAGTCATTTATGTTCCCTGGGCCTTGGTTTCCCCGTTTGTAAAATGGAAGCATTGGACTAGATGGCCACCAAGGTCTGTTCCAGTTCTAGGTCTATGATCCTCCTGTACTTTATACATGCCAGAGATGACAGATGTTGAAAAAGGTAATAATAGCAATTGACTTTGAAGGTAGTTAGTGGAAATGCTGTACAGATGAGAAGACTAAGACCTAGAGGGTAAGTGCTTTGCCCTCTATTGTGGACCTTTTCACTTCCCTCAGGACTTATAGGGGTTCAGTGATTAACTCCCATGCCTTGGGGACTCTTTGTGTGTTCTGCACAGTTGTGCCCCAATCCCCACCTCCTGCTCCTCTTCTTCACAGCCTCGAGGCAGTGCCTTTCCCCAACTGGAAGGCCCCCAGACAGATGGTGTCACGATCAAAAGTAATGAAGAATGTGTGATTACCCCCAGTGTAGACCTGAACATCGATTTTGGAATCAAAGGAAAGAACAAACTCAACTATTGGACCAATTATTGGCTTCTCATTGGTAAGTAAGAAGCGATATCTTAGTTCGGTAGTTTTCAAAATTGTTTATATTGCACATTTCATCAGTCAAAAGTAGTGGTGTACTTTCCCATATTTCTGTCTGTATGCCTGTTTATCATCTTTATCTATTTTTCATTCTCTTTTTCAATCTGTTTTTCTATTGTCTGTCATCTATAGACATCTCTATCCGTATCTACATACCTCTCTCTGTCTATTGCCTATCTATCCAACTTTCTTGGTTTTTCTTTACCCTTTTACCTTGTTTCTTATCTATATCTATTAATCTATCTATATATTGCCTATCATCTCTATATTTATAGACTTGTCTGTATCTTTCTATCCATCATTTATGTCCACTCGTCTCCATCTACCTATCCAACTTTCTTTTTAAAATTTCTTTTTCTCTATTTTCTATCATTCATATCTATCTGTTTTTCAATCTATTTTCTTTCTATTGTCTATCAACTCTATCAATCTCTATCCATACCTATTTCTCTACCTGCTTCTATATTTTTCTATCACTTATATCTATTCATCCATTTATCTTTCAAGCTTTCTTTTTTCTTTATCTTTTTATCTATTATCTATCATCTACATCCATCTCTATTCATATGTACTTGTCTCTAGCATCTATACCTATCTTTCCAACTTTTTTTTCCCTTTATATCTTTTTATCTATTGTCTATCATCTATACCTGTCATCTATAAATATCTAGCTATCTAAATCTATTCACCTCTATCTTTTTTCTTTTTGCCTTTCTATTTTCTGACTTTCATCTCTATTTATTTATATCTGTATCTTTCTAACATCTATTTATCTATCATCTAGACATATCTTTAAGCACATATTTATAAATATTTACATAAGTTTCTATATTAATCATTACATGCATTTTAAAGCATATATTAAAATGAGAATATTTTATTCTAGAAATATATATTTTGCTGAGGCAGTTGGGGTTAAGTGACTTGCCCAGGGTCACACAGCTAGGGAATATTAAGTGTCTGAAGTCAGATTTGAACTCAGGTTCACCTGATTTCAGGGCTGGTGCTCTATTCACTGCACCACTTAGCTGCCCCTAGAAATAATATTTTTAATTACTTAAAATTGCATTTATCAACAGCACAAAAAATCTTTTTGTTCTTGAATGCATTTCACTGTTTTTGGAAAAAATGTTTGTGTTGAAGGACAGACCTACAAATAATTTCTTTTCAGTAACTAATTATTCAGTTAATTTGATCAATGTAACTAACTAGGTAAATTTTTTTTATAAAGGCATTTTTTATTGAAAGATAGCTAGTATAATAATCATACAATTGGTCACAATATAACAGTCAAAGAGTTTATACCAAATGATTTATCTTAAAGGTCAGTGAACACAGCAGCTTTTCACCAAGACACAACATTTTTCATGTGGTTAGCTATTCACGTATACAATGCAGAGAAAAAAAATGAGCAAATATCATCTCACATTTCAACTCAGAAATCTTTCAATATCAATCTACTGCTTGCTCTTTATATTATTCTGCTTAATGAATGTTATCATATATTAAATCCCTGCTCATGCCTGGAAATGTAATTATGTTTTTATATGAGTTTGTGCATCAGCAGAAGGTCAGGTTGGCCTTGTCATTGAGCATACTGGAAAGGGAGTAAAAATACAAGGTGTCCCAAAAGTCCTGGAGTAATTTAAGTTTTAATAAGCTAAAAACTGCACTAAGACTTTTTGGGATATTTTTTATAAAAAGACTGGGAAAGTAACTTGGATTTCTGATGGCAAAGAGCTTTAAGTGTCAAACAGAGAAGGTCTATTTGATACCAAAATATTAGGGAGCCTCTGAATTTTATTTCAGGGGAGTAGGCAGGAGAAATTATGTGACATGGTTAAACCTTCACTTAAGAAAAATTTAATAGTTGTATGGAGGATGGATTGAAATTGGAAGGGACTTGAAGCAGAAGGGTTAATTAGTAAGTCAATAAGCATTTAATATTCAGAACACAGTAGTTATGTTAATATATAAATAAAAAGAAAATCCCATGGATAGTATAATTTCTGGGATCACAAAGAGTAAGACACAGCTGAACAACAACAACAGAACTGGGGAGAGTGTATAAAAAGAAAGGCAAAAACACAGCCCTTTCTTTACCTTATGGAACATACAGTATAGTGGGAGAGGCAACATGTAAATAACTCTACAAACAAGATAGACAGTGTAGAGGGAAGGGAGTCTTGGAAGAAAGGCACTGGGGAAAGGGTAACAGATGGGGAAATCCTCTGCCAAAAGTGGTTTAAAGTTGTCTTAAAGGAATTTAGGGCAGCCAGGAGGCAGATGAGAGAGGGCAGAGTTGGATATCCAGTGCAAGAGAGATGTTTAAAAAAAAAAAAAAAATGGAAGATCTGGCAACTGCTGAGCTCTGTGGGGCGAGTGAAAAGTGGGATGGAGCAAGAATTCTGGAAGGATCTGCCTTCAACAGAAAGGGAGATGTTTGAAAGAGGGGTGGTTTTGGGGAGGAAAGATACAGTAAAGAGATTTGCTATATAGACTGTAACACATTTGTGCCAGTTCATCTTGACTGACAACACAAAATGGAAAGTGGGAGGGGGCTTTTACTCATTGGTCATTGCCCTTACCTGCCCAGGGAGTGCCTGGCACAGGGTGATGGGGGAGAGAGGCGGAATCTCCAAATGGCATCAGGTGCAGCTGTTTGGGTGATAACTGCCCCGAGGTTGGGAACGGACCGGTATGATAAGTGGAAAGTATTGGGTAATCAAAGGACAGGACAGACGTGCTTGTATGGGAGAAAGGCCCCATGACTGACTATGGGAAGGAAGGGTGAGATGAAATCTGTTTTCCCATTTTTCTCTTCCCCTTCCTTCAACTTTGAAGATCTTTGCTTTATTTAGGTAGTAACATATTGACCCCTGGTGGACAAAAGCAGAATTGTAGACTGGTTGGTTACTGGTCATTCAGACCTCAACAATAGATAATTAAGGATCAGTCAAGGCCTCTCCTTTTGTGTCATGGATCTCTTTGATAGTTTGATGAAGCCTTTGGCCCCTTTTCAGAATTTTGATGTTCAGTTGTGTCCGACTCTTTGTGATCCCATTTGGAGTTTTTTTGGCAAAGATATTGGAATGGGTTTGCCATTTGCTTCTCCATCTCATTTTACAGATGGGGAAACTGAGGCAAACAGGGTAAAATGAACTAGAGAAGGAAATGGCAAACCACTAACTGTGTGATCCTGGGCAAGTCCTTTTACCCCACCCATTTGTGATTTACAGCACAGAAGTCCTTGTTATACTAGGGATTCTAGTTTTTTACAAACATAAAATAAATTAAAGGATTAATCAGAAGTTGAACTCTAACCAACTCAACAAAAGCTAATGCATAGAACTAGAACTAAATTGCACTTTCTTCCCCAACTGGCAATTAGAAGAGGGGGAGGAGAAAGAGAGTTGGAATAAAGAGCCTTCAAGCCAGGGAAAAAGATATTATTTGTGCCTTTTGATAATTATATTTATCAAATTGCCAAAGTTATCTTTGACATTGTTGCTGTTCAGTCATTTTTCAATTGTGTCTGAACCTTCATTACCCCATGTGAGATTTTCTTAGTAAAGATACTGGAATGGCTTGCCATTTCCTTTTTCCAACTTGCAGATGAGGAAACTGAGGCAAATAGGGTTGTGACTTACCCAGGGTCAGACACCTAGGAATTATCTGAAGTCAGATTTGAACTTAGGAAGCTGAGTTTTTCTGACTCCAAGTCAATTGCTCTGTTCACTGCACCATCTATTTGCCCCTTCTTTGTCATTATAGATGGAAGATAATTTTTATGATCTTACAATATTCAAGGGAGACTTTTTGTTGAGTCTTTAATTGAGCTACTAAATAAAATTCTTTATTCTCTTTTTTTTTGGTAATTAAAATTTTTTTTAAACTTTAACACAAAGTAAGAAAAGAAAAAAAATGGCCATGTGCACAGTAGGTCATAAGAGAAGATTCAATATAAAACAAATTTTCATTTCAAGAAAACCTATACGTTAAATGCTACATGTTAAATCAAAGCTTCCCAGTTTTTCTTTGCTTCTTTCCTTGTTGGTTTTCTTTTGTTCTCTGCTGTGTATTATTTTTTTTTCCTCCTTCTTCCCCTCTTCCTAATTTAGTGTGCAGCACACACATACACACACACATATATATATGTAGATATACATGCACCTTATATATAAGACTCTGCTATATTTATTTCCTCCTATCATCTGTTTCTCTGAAGGTAGATAGCATCTTCCTTCATAAGTTCAAATCTTTCCATGTTTTTCTAAATCAACCAGCTCATCATTTCCTGCATCACAGCAATATTCCAACCAAATCACATCCTGACAGATTGTCTATGAAGGTTTTTCTACCAGTTTTCTGCATCCCTTCTGTTCTTGGCTACTTACATCTTACTTATAAAAGAAAATTTTGATTTGAAATAATTAAAATTATCCTTTTTACACTTCAACAATGCTCTCACCTTATAAGGTGGTTTAAGGTTTGATATTGCTGAATCTACTTCCTTTACATCTTTTCCCCCTGCTTTCTTTGAAGTTCCTGTTCTTTTGTTCTTCCAAATGAACTTTATTTTTTTTTAACTCAATAACGTATTTTTTAAGTAATTTAATTGGGATGACATGGAATACATAGATTAATTAGGTAAAATTGTCATTTAAAAAAAGTTTATTGGCTTTACCTACCCACGAACAATAAATATTACTTCAGTTACTTAGATCTGAGCTCATTTGTATAAAAATTGTTTTGTTTATGTTCACATAGTTCCTGCGTTTGTTTTGTCAGGTAAAATGGTCAGGTATTCTATACTGGTTAAGTATTTTAAATGGTCTAAAACAATATTGAATAATATTGCTGATATATAGTGTGTTTTCTCCATTTTTCACTTTTGATTAAATCTATTTTAACTTTAACTTTGTCTGGGAACATCATTACCATCCCTGCTTTTTAAAAAATTCCATTCCTGCCCTTTATTTCATTTTTGTGTATATCTCATGTTTATGTTTCCTGAAAGTAATGCAAAGGTGCAGTAGTGAGTAAAGGGAAATCTCCTCCTCTCTGTATTGCAATGCTTCTAAAACAATGAATCCATGCAACTTCTGCACTCCCAACTCTTGTTTTTAGCATAACAAAGCTTTTTTTCATTGCATAAAGACAGTGGCGTTGAATGACTTCAAAAAAAGAGCAAAGTGAAGAAACTGCACAGATTATATTTGATACCACTTCTGATATTATTTTCAAAGCCTGAAATCATATTTCTCACATTGATTTCAATACATCTCGTCAGGTTATTTCTTTCCTTTGGTTTTACTTGCAAAATGTTCTTGCAAATTCTGCAATGATTCTGAACTTTGCCTTTGCCACCAAAGACTTTTAGGACAACATTACATTGTGTGGTTGTTGCCATGGCTTCATTGTTATAGATGCAATATGGCTCTTTTCCCGTTTTTCCAAGTGCGTTTTGAAATGTTAGAAAAGGCATTGCTTTGTCCCATAAAAAGTGCCCAAATTTCATTCTTCTCACTGGAAATCATCACGCTATAGTATCTTCTATACCTTTCAAGCTAGATCAGATTCCAAAGCAGAGGATGTGTCCTAAGGAATCAATGCATATGTGTGTGAGTGTGTGTGTGTGTGTGTGTGTGAAATTGAGAGATGAAAGTTTTCAGACCTACTCCATCACCTTCCCAGCTCTCCAAATGCTTTATTTATTCATTCATTTGTTCCTTCCTTAATTTGTTTGTAATGAACAGGAGGATCTTGTACTTTATTCTCCACTCCTTAGTCCAGTGGTTCTCAAAGTGTAGTTCAAGAACCTTAAGGATTCTGAGCAGTCACAATTATAATAATATAGTAAAACTATAATAGTACATTATTTGCCTATAAAATATTTTTGTTTTCTGTCTCAGGACATCATGAGATCCCCCTATCTGCTTCTACCACAGTTTTGGAAAAATTTCCCAATAAACTGCCTAGACATCGTGAAAATGTGATCCACGCTGATTCAGAGAAGAGTTTTGAGGAGGTTGGTGAATGAAAGATTCAGTTAGCACATATTTTCTGCATATCTATCACGTATACACTACTGTTTGAGGTGTAGTGAAATATAGACAGAAGCAAAAAAAAAAAAAAAAAGCTAATATGTAGCCTTTGGCCTTGGAGCCCCAGATTGTTTGGGGAGAGAGAGAGACAAGTCTTGGATCCACAAAAACATGACAAAGAAAATGGATGGTATCATATCAAAGGTACACAGACTTTAAGCACTGCAGGAGATCAGAGGAGAGGATGATTGATGAAGGTTGGGACATGCAGGGAAGGCTTCCTGGAAGAGGTGAGATTTGAATGATGCCTTGGATATGACTACATAGAAGAGATAGAGGAAGCATTCAAAGTGGAGGAAATAGCATTAATAAAAGCAGGTGGGAATGAATATATTGTGTTTATAAAACAGTGTAAAGATAGATCTGGCTAAGGAAGAGGATGCTTATTGTGGAATAATAAGAAATAAAGTTGGATAAGTGAAGGGTTATCCACTGCTAAAAACTAGATTTGAAGTAGGAGGAAATAGGGGGAAGGTTTTTGAAGTGGGGAGTGATGTGATAAAAATAGAATTTGGGGAATCTGATCCTGACAGCTGTAAATAGGATGATTGAAAAGGAGAATTGGACCACTGTAGTAATGCAGAGGAAAAAAATCTCATATTATTCTTTGTTGTCACCAGGGAAAAATAGCTTGAGAAAAAACATTTGTTAAATAGGTTACATTTAGGTGATGCTTTAAGACTTGGAAAGCACTTTACACAAATTATCTCGTTTATCCCTCACTGTATTGGAGATAAATGCTATGGATATTATTTTTTACATATGAAGAAACTGAGGCATTCATGTGCCTTTGGGACACAGCTAGTAAGCATTGGTGGTGAGAACTGAACTCAAGCTAATTTGACTTTTACCCAGGAGACTTATTTCAAGATGTCTTGCCCATTTTTATCTGCAAAAAGTACCAATTAAAATTAGAAGCAGGCACTCTGCTATGGGCAAAGCCTGGTGAGCGTGAGAATTGTGTTGGCTAGCATTGAAGTCTAGTATTGGAGTTGGTCAATGGCTAGAAAATCAAATTCTTATAATTTAAAAATAAAGGGTGGTAGTAAGGTTTAGTTTCCCCCAAGAAATTAAAAAGCCCCAATTGCTAGTAAGATTCCGGAGCATAGGTTGAAATCATTTATTTTGTGATGTGCAATTTTTAAGTTTCTATAACCTATGAAGACAGTAAATAGTCAAGTTGCAGGGAAACCCAAACTCTCAGTGTGTTGTTGTTAGCTCTCAAAGCTTTGGTGCTGGGAAAGAATTTTTTGCAGTGAACTAAACCCTCTCTCTCATAGAAGGTTATCAAAATAGTTGACCGGGACACAGAAGAACCAACTCCTGCTACTCATCAAGATATTGAATTCACTCGAACCCCAGTAAAAACAGAGGCAGCTGTGGACTCCATATTAAAGGACATGGCTACAATTATCTTGTGTACCTTCCTTCTTATTGGATGGGTTGCCTTTGTCATCACATACCCAATGGTAAGGCCCTGTTTTGGGGGCTCAACTCTTGCTATTTGCTCTGTTTTTCTAACTGGCAATTGATTTGTTCCCCAAAGCATCAGATCAGTGACTGTTGTTTGCTTCATGAATGAATGAATGAATGAGCCTGCCTTAGAGCTTTGTGATCTCTCTCACTTTTTATTTTTTAAAAATTATTTAGTGTTTTATTTTCCTCTCCTCCCAATTACATATAAAAACAATTTTTCACATTTTTTTTTTAAATTTTGAGTTCCAAATTCTCTCCTTCCCCCTTATTGAAAAGGCAAACAATTTGATATTGGTTATTACTAGTACAGTCATACAAAACATATTTCCATATTAGTCTTGTGAAACAAAACACAAACCAAAAAAAAAAAAAAAAAAAAAAAAAACAAACAAAAAACAAAGTTAAAAAAAATGCTTCAATCTGCCTTCAGCCTCTATTAGATCTTTCTCTGCAGATGGATAACATTTTTCATCATAAGCCCTTTAGAATTGTCTTGGATCATCATATTACTGAGAATAACTGTCATTACAGTTGATCATTGTACAATGTTATTGTCTTACAACATCCCTGAGGCAGGATGATTACCTCCATCCGAACACCTCCAGGGACATGTTGCTCATTTCTCCCTGGGCTAACCTCTCAAATTATCTGCTTGTTTTTTTCTTTTTAGGGTAGGGATAGAACCTGGACCTAGGATTTCCCTGGCCTAGGAAATTCCCAGGGAAGGAAAATTCCTTTACCAACATAGGTTGGCGCCTTCTCTAAAACTTAAAGAGTTTCCTAGATCACTGAGAGATTGTGTCTTACACAGGACCCTTCAGCCAATATGTATCAGAAGGAAGACGACCTTAGCTTCAGGATTGGCTTTTTTGCCAGTCACCTGCCTTTATATTGAATATGACTCCATAACTCCTGCCCATGAGTCCTAGGTGTGCCTTCTATAGCCACAGAGAGTCTCTATTCCTTCTTCCATACAGTAGCCCTTCTCAGTTTCTCTAGCAAGGATCTGGGGTGGGGATAAATGGATAACACTGTCCTTCTTAGCCCTGGGGCGTTCATATGTTTCTCCCCAGAGCATGCACCAGCAACAGCAGCTCCAGCACCAGCAATTTCAGAGGCAGCTGGAAGAAAAGATCCAGCTGCTACAACAACAGCAGCTTCCTTTCCAAACTCCTGGTGACCTGGCTCAGGACTCGGATTTCCTGGATACTTCTGCTGGTTTGCATTCAGAAAGCTCGGCTCCCAGCAGCCCCAACATGTCCCCCAAGGGCTCCAACCACTCCCAGCATTCTAGCAACTCAGCTTCCAAGGTCAGCAGCAGCATCACCACTGAGCAAGATGAGGACGGTAAAATCGTGTTTCGTTTTCTAAGTTACATCTTTTGTAATCAGGACCAGCTAGGGGGAAAAAAAGGGAACAGAACGCCCGTGTTCCTGCCTATAGCCAGTATAGAATAAACTATAAAATGTCATTCTCCAGTGGTTATTCAGAATAGCCTTACTTTTGTAATTTGGGAATTCATTCTTCCCCTATTTTTTCCATGAGTCTTCCTAGGAACAAGTCAGCACTAGCATCTTCTTCTGTTATCTTGTTCTCCAAGGACTGGAAATTTGTTAGAAACTGGTTATCTTGGAGCACAGTGTAGGGAATCTTCTGGTGAAAAAAGTACTAGAAGCATAAATAATAGCAATTTAGGGCCATAAGGAAGATCATCATCCATAGTCCTTAACCTTTATTGTGTCATGAACTGAAGCCTATGAACCCCTCACTCAGAATAACGGTTTTAAGTGCATAAAATAAAACATAGAGAATTGCAATGGAAATCAGGTATATTTAAATAAAGATATATATATATATTTTTTTTTTAATACAGATTCCTCCTCCTCCTCACCCCCCTGAAATATATCCATGGATCCCTTGGGAGTTTATGACCTCCAATCAGAAATCTCTAATCAATCCAATCCTCCCATTTTATACTTGAGAAAATTGAGGCCAGCAGAAGAAAATTAACTTATCCAAAGTCTCATTGCTGGTCAGTTGGTGTGAAAGACAGAACCAATCTCATCCAATGATGAATGATGTCGATTTTTATTATTATGACTATTATGCAGTTGATCTCATAGAGTAAGAGTTAATAAGTGCTTATTGGATTGTAGTAAGTTAACACAATGCCAAGTATTAGGAACTTAAAGGGCTTTAAATCTCAAATTAGAAAACCCAGTTGCTTTTGTCCCTCTTTTCCCATCTAACTTCTCTACTGGCTAATAGCTTAAAGTATGTCAATGAGTTAAAAGTTAAACAAGTACTTCATGCCAGGCACTGTTCTAGGAGAAGGACTTGACCTTTAAAGAATAAACATTGTTTTAGCTGAGGGATTTTCTTTAGCTTTGTTTAAAGTAATATTTTCTTATCATGATTTTGGCACAGATGAAGAGACCATCATGGTTGTGGTTGGGAAAATTTCCTTTTGCCCAAAGGATGTTTTGGGACATGGAGCTGAAGGCACAATCGTATATCGGTAAGTGATGTGGAGAGAACCATACCTGTCCACAAAAACAAGTGTTACAGAGTCACAGAAGCTAAGAATTTCAAGGCACCTCAGTGGTCCACCTAGTCTGGCCCACATCTAAAAGACATCCTCTACTAGAATGTAGCTGATAAGTGACCATCTAGCATCTGTTAGAAGGCCTCTCCAAGAATGGGCCTTGAAGCAATCTATTTCATTTTTTGGACAGCACTATTTGCTGGAAAAGTTTTTCTGACATTAAGCTGAAATTGTTCTCTTTATAATTTCCATCTGTTGTGTCTGGTTTTGCCTTCTGGGACCAAATAGAATAAGTATAAATCTAATCCCTGTTTTGATTGAAAGTGCTTTTTTAAAAAAGAACAATAGGTTTTTTATTTTCCAAAATACATGCAAAGATAGTTTTCAGCATTAGCCCTTGCAAAACTTTGTGTTCCAAATTTTTCTCCCTCCCGTCCCCCTGGATAGCAGATAATCCAATATAGGTTAAACATGTGCAATTCTAATTGAAAGTACTTTAGATTTTCATGTGTCACCACCACTGCCACTAACCCAGGATCTTCTGTAAGCTTAACATCCTAATTTCTTCAGCCAGTTCTCATATGATATAGACTCAGAAGCTTCTCACTATCTTACTTGCTTTCTTCTGGACACTCTCCATTTTACTATCTTATCTTGTCCTTAAACCGTGATACCCCAAAATGAACATAATACTTCAGGCATAGTCTAGGGCAGAGTACCCAGGGACTCAGTCTTATTTCAGTTGAGCATTTCCACTCCCATGGATTCAGTTCTCTCTCTGTAGATGATTCTCTTCTCTATTATCCAGCCTCTCTCTGTACTTGCAGTCTCACACTTCTAGCTTCCTATTGGATGTCTTGAACAATACGGCATGTCTAAAAGTTTGTAAATTTTAGCTTTGTAGCATCTCTTTCATGCTCTCCCTTTTCTCCTTTAACACCATCACTCCCCTGGTTCATGCCCTTGTCACTTTATGCTTGAACTAACAACAGACTTCTGCTGGGTCTCCCTGCTCAGGTCTCTTTCTATTCCAGGCCATCTTCCTCTCAACTGTCAAATTGATTTCCCTAAAGTGCAGATCTGACCATTTCACTCCCCTATTCAATAAATGCTAGTGGCTCTCAATTACTTCCAGGGTCACATATACAATTTTGAAAGCCCTTCAGAACCTGGCTACTTTTCTGATTTTCTTATGCCTTATTGTCCTATGTGTACTCTTTGATTCAGTGACATTGGCCTCCTGACTATTTCACAAACAAAACACTTCATCTCTCACCTCTGGACATTTTCTCTGACTGTTTCCTATACTTAGAATGTTCTCTCTCTCTCTCTCTTTTGTTTTTTTTGTTTTTTTTTTTTTTTTTGCTGAGGCAATTGAGGTTAAGTGACTTGTCCAGGGTCACACAGCTAGGGAATGTTAACTGTCTGAGTCCAAATTTGAACTCAGGTCCTCCTGACTTCAGGGCTGGTGCTCTATCCACTGCGCCACCTACCTGCCCCGTAGAATGTTCTTAATCCTGTATACTGATTTTCCTGCTTCTTTAAAGTCTCAACTAAAATCCCATTTTCTACAAGAAACCTTTTCTTAATACTTTTTCATTCTAGCCCTGTTCCTTTGTTAATTATTTCACATTTATCCTGTATATGGCTTGTTTGTACATATTTGTTTACTTGTCATTTCTCCCATTAAATTATAAGCTTATTGAGGGTAGGGAATGCCTTTTATCTCTTGTTCTCTGTTTTTTCTTTTTATCCCCAATGTTTAGCACACTCTCTCTTTTTAATCCCCAGTGGTTAGCACTCTCTCTTTTCTTAATCCTGGGTTTAGTTCACACTTGTGCTAGCTCTCTCTCTCTCTCTCTCTCTCTCTCTCTCTTTCTTAAAAAAAGAGCCAGTGCTAAACACTAGGAATTTTAAAAAGAGAAAGAGTGCTATACACTGGGGATTAAAAAAGAGAGAAAGTGCTAAACATTGGAGATTAAAAGAAAAAAAAAAAGGCTAAACACTGAAGATTAAAAAAGTGACTTACCCAGGATCACATGGCTAATTAGTGTTTAAGGTCACATTTGGACTCAGGCCCAGCACTCTATCTACTGTGCCACCTAACTGTCCCACCGTTCTTCCAAGGGGGAAAACCTTGTACATTTTTTTCTCTCTCCAGGGGAATGTTTGACAACCGAGCTGTGGCAGTGAAGAGGATACTCCCAGAATGCTTCAGTTTTGCAGACCGTGAGGTGCAGCTGCTTCGGGAATCCGACGAGCACCCCAATGTGATTCGCTATTTCTGCACGGAGAGAGACCGCCAGTTCCAATATATTGCCATTGAATTGTGTGCAGCTACTTTGCAAGAGGTAGCTCAACCCCCCCATACCTCCACCAGGGAGATTTTCAGCTTTGCCATCCACCCAGATACTGTTTTTTAAAAAAACTGTATCATAAGTTTTGTTTTTATATTGTAAACACAGATTAACTCTCCATTAGTTCTATGAGAGGCCTCTTATATCAACAAAGTAAAACAATCAAGTAAAACCAACAATATGGGCAGCTCATCTGAAAGTGTTTGCAACATTTCACATTCATAGCACCCCCCCCTTCATCTCTTAAAAAAAAATTTTTTTAAACAAATAAAAATTTTATTTTCACTCCCACCTACTGCATTGGAAAAACAAAAAAGTATCCCCATTTTTTTTTTCATTTTTAAAAAAAAAATTCATTTTCATTTGTTTATTATTGACATCATTGAACAATTTGTTCAGTCTTTTTCAATTGTTTCTTACTTTTTGTGACCCTCATTGGGGTTTTCTTGACAGAAATACTAGAATAGTTAGTTTGCCATTTCCTTCTGCAGCTTATTTTACAGAAGAGGAAACTAAGACAACCAGGGTTAAGTGACTTGCCCAAAGCCATACCACTACTAAGTAGTATTTGCTAATCTTAATTGTATTATAGTATTCCATCAGTATGCTATAATTTATTCAACTAATCTTTTCCATTATAAGTAATGCTACTATGGAAATTTTTAGTAGCAAGATTAAACAACAACAGCAACAAAACCATTCTTCCTGACATATTTCCAAAGATTTCCTCCTTTAGGCGTCTATTAAAAGTGCAATGTTGCATCAGTTAACACCTGTTTTGATTGGCCCCTTCCTCAGCTGCCATTTTTCTTTGTTCCTCTCTTACTGCCCATAGAAGGTTGGAACAAGATCCTTTTTTCTGGTTTTATGAATGGAGAATTTAGCATGGCTTGGAATATGGCAAAATGGTGGCCAAGCTTCTGAGGGAGACCTATGAAACAGAATAGAGACCACTGACTTTTTAAAAGGGCTTAGCATTCTTCTTCTGGCCTAAGGGCTGTTCAGATCTACACAAAATGGCAAATGAAACCTGAGTAGGTCAGCAGGAAGGAGAATGGTGCAGCGCTTCTGTACTGATGCCATTTCATTATTCCTAAGAGAGATAGTATATAGCATGTTGTGTAAGAGGGAGGATGATATAGTAAAAGGACTGAATTAGAGGACCTAATTTGGACTCCTAACTGTCATTTAGCAAAAGCCCCTTAAGCATCCCTAGTTTTAATTTCCTCATGGATGATTTGGGGTTATTATTCACGTAATCCCTAATCTCACAAGGTTGCCGTGAGAATCAAAGAAGATATTGTATCTGAGATTGTTGTTCGTCCTTCATTCTTGAAGAACATCAGGAGGGTGATGTTTTGACTTGCAAGTGAATTGGATTAAAATGAGATAGAGTTGTTCGAAGTCTCACTTTCTCCTCCAGAGTCAAGCCAGGATCACTGGTGATGGCCCTGGATGCAGTGGGAGATGTTGACCTTTTTAAGCTAACGTCTTTCCCAGGTCTTTGTTTGTCTGAGACAATGCCCATTCAGTAATTAAAGGCTAAGTAAAAGGCTAGGCAAAAAATGACCTAGTTTGCCTTCACAAAAGAATGAATCTGGGAAGGGAAGACTTCAGAGTTTCTGAGCAAAATAGAAACAATTGCTATTTCTACTCACTCTGAGCCATCAAAACTCAAACAATGAGCAAGTGAATTTTGGGTTGGTCCAGTCAGTGAGAAACAGAGTGATTTGGGTTTAAAGGTACAGTCAGGTAACTCCATTTGAATCCCAATGGGTTTTATCAGAACCTGCAGTGAAAGCCATAAGACATTGTAATAATAATTATCATCACCATCATCATCATCATCATTATTATCACTACAGTACGTGGAACAGAAGGACTTTGCTCACCTTGGCTTAGAACCCATCACCTTGTTGCAGCAGACAACTTCGGGACTTGCTTACCTTCATTCCCTCAGCATTGGTGAGACTCCCTCCTGAATGTACTCAGTGTCATATTGTTGGGGGCCTTTCCTCAATGCATAGTTGTCAAAGTGGCCACTCTGAGTTATTCTAGTTTGACCTCTTTGCCACATTGCTGGTGAAAATCTACTCCAGAAGGGGAAATGTTGTTCTGAGCATCATGGAGAATTTAAGGTACTAGGAGAAGGGACAGAAAAAGGAGATGAATTATGCTCCTAACTTCATTTTGAAATGGTTTACCCTAAGTCTAAGTCACTTCCCATAAAGGAGTCATACAATATTAACAGCCAGGGCATCTAGAAGTGATTGATGGTGCATTAGAAAGTTGGTGAGGGGGATGGAGCTAATAATAGAGGAATAGTAAGGGCAGGAAGGCCTGTGAACTCTCTCGACATTCCCTCTAAACAATTTTAAAATAACTCCTCAAAGAAAGTGGGAGAGGGGGATTCAATGCTATATTGCTGTGGGATGGTACCAAATGTTGTGATTGATAAAAATTGGGCTGACCTAGAATTTTGCATTAGTTCACAGAGACCTGAAACCCCATAACATCCTCCTTTCTATGCCCAATGCACATGGCAAGATCAAAGCTATGATCTCTGACTTTGGTCTCTGCAAGAAGCTGGCAGTTGGAAGGCACAGTTTCAGCCGCCGCTCTGGAGTACCAGGCACTGAGGGATGGATTGCTCCAGAGATGCTGAGCGAAGATTGCAAGGAGAATCCAGTGAGTAGCAGAGCTTCTTTTTCTAAACACGCAGGACCTACATTAGACTACCCCATTTTTTTGAGGGGGGGGGTAGAGATTTCTTAAATACAAACTCAAGAATTCTCAAATATTAGAAACTCAGGTTTCTGCCTGACTTTCTAGCTGGTACTTGAGCTGGGTTTTGGAGGAAGCTTGAGATTCTGAGGCTACTGTCTGAGGAAGTTGGGGCTTTCCAAGTGCCCAATGAAACTTCAAAATATTTAGTAAAAATAACAGATTTTGTCTCCACCAAGCTTTAATTCAATCATACTCTTTTTCTGTATCTGGGTGGTACAGTAGATAGATGCTGGACCTAGATTCAAGAGGAGGGAACTCAGGAAGACCTAAGTTCAAGTCCAATCTTAAATACTTATGCTCAGTTTATCTCATTCTCCTCATACTTAAAATGAGAATGATTATAGTACTTACATTCCAGGATTATTGTAAGGATAGAATGGAATATTTGTAAAGCACTTTAGAAACTTGAAAGTCCTATAAAAATGCTACCTGTTATAATAATTATGATTTTGT
Organism: Myrmecobius fasciatus; assembly: GCA_023553655.1. Lineage (NCBI taxonomy): Eukaryota > Metazoa > Chordata > Mammalia > Dasyuromorphia > Myrmecobiidae > Myrmecobius > Myrmecobius fasciatus. The sequence goes on from JAJPUD010002757.1 coordinate 209,226, forward strand.
TTTAAATAATAATAATAATCCAGTACTACTTCAAATAGTGTCTAGCACTTAGGAGGTGCTAAATAAATATTGATTAATTAATAATAATTACTACTGCTGATACTGTTACTACTATACTTTACCCAAATATTAATAAAACATTTAATAAAGGGTTTCATGCCCATTCTTATGGAGAAGGAGGAGAAATAGGAGGCAGAAACTTAGCTAAGTTTACAACTAGTTGACAGATTGTTAATAAGTCAATCTCGAGGCAGGTAGGTGGGATTTTTCTGGTTTTTGTTTGGATTGGTGTTTTGTTTTGTGTTTTTTTGAGAAATTACAATTATTTAAGTAGTGTTTTAATACATTTATCTGGTACTTTATAAGAATCACATTTAATCCATTGAATACATTTAAGATATCAAAGGAAATAATATATATCTTAAATATTAATGTAATTAAAATATTTGGTTCTTATACTTAACATGAAAGCAACTGACCCAGGGTGCTGATATTTTCTTCATATATGCACTGTTTTGTCACAATATGTGAGTAAACATTGATGTTTTATGGATTAAAATTCTTTAATCCATAAGTGTAATGGAGTATCCCAGAAATCTGTGCTTGGTTCTGTGCCTGTTGATCAATGCCATCAATGGCTTGGGTAAAGAGATTGGGGCACTATCTTTCATCTTCCTGTGGAATTTGTGGCAGACTTGGAAAAGGTTGTTTTTTTTTCATAACAGGAAGCTTCTAAGAGAAATTTGACTTACTGATTTCTTGCACCTATCCATATTGCTTCACTGTACTTTAGAATTAAAGGGGAAGAAGGTTTTAGAATTTAAGGAAGTAGATTTGGTGATTGTGCACAGAGTTTTTTCATGATGTTGAAAGGTAAAAAAGGAGAGAGATGGATCCAAAAGTGTCCAACTTAGGATAAAAGAAACTGAGGGAGAGTTTCAAGTCAATAACATTTTATTAAAGGATCCATAGCCCCTTCTTATAAAGTAAACCTCAGATCGTTCTCACAGCTGGAGAAGCCCCCTTTTTCCAAGGCCTTAGTTTTCTAGTGCTTGCTATTCAGATGATACAGAAGAGGCACAGTAAAAATGGAGTCTTGTTGGTAGATATATTTTGGCCAGGATTCTCTAGGAGCGTCTACACAAAATACAGAATCTCACTGATCCAAAGGAACAGATAAGCAGATTTTGATTGATCTATCTTGACTTTTCAGAAGGTCCTACTGAGCCGAAGAGCAGACCCATGGGCTGACTGAAAACCAGATGTCAAAATATCTACATAGGTCAATGGATTGCTAGATAGACAGATCACAGACTGGCAGGGTCACTTATTGGCCAAGCACTTATGGCCACTTCCCCATATTGGGCAATAAAGGGATGATGAGGGATGGAGGGGCAACAAAAATAGCTGGGATATTTTCCATGTCATTGAGTCACCTCCCCCACACTGGGCTTGGTCACTGTAACAAGGCAAAAACAAGGGTGGAGGTCCTCTAGTTAGCTTCCTGTGATTAAGCAAGTAAACTTAATTTGTGGTTCACAGTTCTGGGGCCTAAAATACAGGATTTATAATCACTACTGCTATGGAATTATATCAAACTGATTAAAACTGATTGGAATAAAATAGGGGCCTGATTAATTATCTGTCATAGAGGGGAACAAGGATTAGGATTCCTCCTTTTCTCAATCACTCTATATCAAGTTCAGCCTGGGATTTCTAATGAAAAAACATTAAAATTGGCATCAGAAGACCCAAATTCAAATCCCAACTAAGACTGCATGATCTTGAATAAATCATTTTCTTTTCTGGATTTTAGTTTCCTCATTTTTAAAATGAGAAAGTTGAATTAGATGATCTTTAACTGCCCTGATATTCTATAGTTTTGTGGTACCCTGAAAAACAAATAGGGTTGTATAGTAGATAAGAGCTCTGGGCCCAGCTGGAGTCAGGAAGACTCCTTTCTGAGTTCAAATCTGATCTCAGACACTTACTAGCTGTGTGATCCTGGGCAAGTCACTTCACCCTGTTTCCTCATCTGTTAAATCAGCTGGAAAATGACAAACCATTCTTTTGCCAAGAAAATTTAAAATAGGGTCATGAGGAGTCAGATATGATTGAAAAACTACTGAGCAGCAAAAGGACAAATAAATATATGTTTATAAAGACTTACACCTGAGTTTCTAGTGAAATAAATTGGCCTTGAATTTTATAGTATATAAATTCTAATGGCCCTTATTGAATTGAGTTGGAGGTAAGGTCCCTGCCCCACTTGAAGAATTCATAAGCTCTATCTCCTTTTTCAGACTTATACAGTGGACATTTTCTCGGCGGGCTGTGTCTTTTACTATGTGATATCTGACGGCAACCACCCATTTGGCAAGTCCCTGCAGCGGCAAGCCAATATTCTCCTTGGTGCCTACAGCCTTGATTGTTTGCACCCAGAGAAGCATGGTAAGTTATGAGAATAGCCAGAGTGTGTGGTTTATTCAGCTGCCCGCCTGCCCTCTCCATCTGACAAGGAGTCATGGGTGGGTCTACTGCTCAGAATTGTTCTGGTCACCCTCTGACCCGTCTGTTGTGCAATGTGCACATTTAGAACCATCTCCACTCCACGTGTTCATCCCATGGACCATTTGTGCATGGCTTGTGGTAGAGCCTTTTGTTCTGATTGTTCCTATTGTTCTAATCAGCCACTATCGGCCACACTGTATCATGACCCCAAGACAGAGATGTCATTTTGTTCCTCAGCAACTAATCTTTCACAGAATGCTCTTGACCACATTGGTCTAAGGCAAAGGTTCTTAACCATTTTTGTTTCTTGCACCCCTTTGGGAATCTGCTGAAGCCCATGATTCCTTTCTCCAAAAAAAAAAAAAAGTTTTTATATGCATAAAACAAAATATATGGGATGACAAAAGAAGCCAATTAGATTGAAATATCATTATCAAAATATTAAAAAATCAAGCCCATGAATTTCAGATTAAAAACCCCTAGCTTAAGTAGACTCTAACAACCCTGTCTCATCTCAGTGCTTGTCGAGTCAGCAAATCTTTATTAAATACTTATTATGTGCTAATCACTGGGCTAAGTGCTGCTTAGCAGAATTATAGGAAAGAGAGTGTTATGGTCTACAGTCTAACTTGGAACCTAGGGGACATTGCCCCAACTTTGTAACTGTGCAGCCCTTTGTCTGATAGCTGAGTTTCTCTTTTCTGATCTCTGACATGCCTTGGGACTATGATCTTTATCTGGCTTAGCAAGTGGCACCCATGGGCACTTCAAATTGGTCACCCAATGAGCAGTGATTGATTTGTAGGTTTCTTTTCCTCTCATGTAGAAGACATCGTTGCTCATGAACTAATAGAAAAAATGATCGCTATGGATCCTCAGAAACGACCCTCAGCCAAGCACGTGCTGAAACACCCATTCTTCTGGGGCTTAGAAAAGCAGCTACAGTTCTTTCAGGTATTGGGGTGTCTGTGTGTGTACCTGTATCTGTGCCTATGTTTCTATTATGTTCCAGTCTTCCAGATGAAAATCAAACTTAAAAACATTGGAACACCTCTTTTGACTGAAAGGTTGAAAGCTTTCACTCAGAATAATGATTTTCTCTGCGTCCTCAGCTCTTAATTTTGCAGTTTAATCCAATTCAACACACATTCACTAAATACTTTCTTTGTCAGGGTCTGTGATAGGTACATTCTCTGTATCCAAAGTATATGAAGAAACCTGTCCTGAAGAAGCTTACATTGTACTGGGGACAGCAAACTGTATATAAATATAGACAGAATAAATAAAAAACAATTTTATGGGTGGGAGGGGAATCACAAAAAACATGAGAGACAAAGTACTCAATGGTACTTCAACTAAATCTTGAAGGAAAGTATGGCCTTCCAAGGGACACAAGTGAGAAAGATGAGCATTCCAGGCTGGAGATGGTGTGCCATGTACAAAGACAGCAAGTAAGTCACCTTATGGTTTTATGATCCTGTACAAGTCAGTGGACCTCTCTAACCCTCAGTTTGCTCATCTATAAGATGAGAATAATAATAGCACTCATCTCACCAGAATATTTTTTTTACTTTTTTTAAATTTAATATATAAAGCTTTTTATTTACAAAACATATGAGTGATTTTTCAACATTGACCTTTGCAAAAACTTTTTTTTTCCCCAAGCTTTTCCCCTCCTTCCCCCCAACACCCACCCCTAGATGACAGGTAATCTAATACATGCTAAATATGATAAATTATATGACAAATACAATACATGTATACATATCTATACAGTTATCTTACTGCTCAAGAAACATCAGATCTAGAAAGAGAAGAAGAAAAAACAACCTAGGAAGGAAAATAAAATGCATGGAAATATTCACAGAAAGCGTTAAAATGCTGTGTTGTGGTTCACTCTCAGTTCCCACAGGCCTCTCTCTGGATGTATATGACTATCTTCATCACAGAACAACTGGTTTGAATCCCATCATTGTTGAAGAGAACCATGTCCATCAAAATTGATCATTGTATAGTCTTGTTGCTGTGTATAATGTTCTCCTGGTTCTGCTGATTTCACTCAGCATCAGTTCATGCAAGTCTCTCCAGGCCTCTCTGAAATCCTCCTGTTGGTCGTTTCTTACAGAACAATAATATTCCATAACATTCATATACCATAATTTATTCAGCCATTCTCCAATTGATGGGCATCCTTTCAATTCCCAGTTTCTTGCCACTACAAAAAGGGCTGCCACAAACATTTTTACACATGTGGTTCCCTTTCCCTCCTTTAAAATCTCTTTGGGATATAGG
>JAJPUD010002757.1:223402-245768 GCA_023553655.1 Myrmecobius fasciatus
GAAATCATCTTGCTGGTCATTTCTTACAGAACAATAATATTCCATAATATTCATATACCATAATTTATTCAGCCATTCTCCAATTGAAGGGCATCTATTCAATTTCCAGTTTCTAGCCACTACAAAAAGGGCTGCCACAAACATTCTTGCACATGTGGGGCCTTTTCCTTCCTTTATGATTTCTTTGGGATATAAGCCCAATAGAAATGCTGCTGGGTCAAAGTGATGTAGATTATTTATGTGCAATCATTTTAAACATTTTTTCATATTAGTCATGCTGTGAAAGAAAAATCAGAACAGAAGGGGAAACTCATGATAAAGAAAAAAATTTTTAAAAAAGATGAAAATAATATGCTTCGAACTGCATTCAGTCTCCATAGTTCTCCCTGGATGTGGTAGCATTTTATATGCTGTGTCTGGAGTGGAACAGTAATGTTTTCCCTCCAGTCCATTGTGACCATTCACAAGTCTATTGGAATTGTTCTGGATCATTGTGTCGCTGAGAAGAGCTAAGTCCATTACAGTTGATCATCGTGTAATCTTGCTGTTGCTATGTACAATGTTCTTCTGGTTCTTCCTACTTCACTGAGAATCAGTTCATTTAAGTCTTTCCAGGCTTTTCTAAAATCAGCCTGCTCATCATTTCTTATAGAATAATATTCCATTCATTAAGTTAATATAGCATAACTTATTTAGCCACTCCCTAACTGATGGGCATCCACTCAATTTCCAGTTTCTTGCCACTAAAAAAAGAGCTGCTACAAACATTTTTTACACATGTGTGTCCTTTTTCCTTTTTTATGATCTCTTTGGGATATAGACCCAGTAGTGCCACTGCACAGATTTATAGTCTTTTGACTATATATGCCCTTTTGGGCATAGTAATTTGGAACACTCTTTCATATAAATATTGATGAATTTATATTTCTCTTTTTTTGAAAACTGTTCTATCCTTTGATCTCTTGGAAAATGGTTATTATTCTTATATATTTGTATCAGTTCCTAATATACCTTGGAACTTCAACCTTTATGAGAGATATTTGTTATAAAGACTTTTCTCAATTAACAGTTTTTCTTTTAATTATTGCAATTCATTTTGTTCTTGTAAAAGCTTTTGAATATCACATAATCAAAACTGTCCATTTTATTATCTATAATCATCTATTTTACATGTCATAATTTTGCAAATTCCCATTCTCTAATTTTTTATGATATAATATTTAGGGCCATAAATCAGTTTTAGGGCTGATGTATATATGGTATCAGATGTTGGTTTAAACCTAATTTCTTCCAAACTGATTTCCAGATTTTTCAGTTTCCAGTGTCCCTTTTTTTTTTTTTTTTTTTGAATAGAGAGTATCAGTGTCCTTGGCTTATTGAACACTAAACTTTAAATTTGATTGGTTCTAGGTCTTGCTCATTTAGGCTGTTCTATTGATTAACTTTTCTTTTTTTTAACCAGTACCAAGTAGCTTTAATGATAATTGCTATATAATATAGTCTGATATTTGCTTATGCTATGTCTCCTTCATTTCTATTTTTAAAAAATTATTTAAGATTTTTAACTTTTATTTCTGTAGATGAATTATTATTTTTTTTTACTATTTTGTCTGATATAAAATATGCCCTTGGTATTGATGTGGTACTAATTCTACATAAATAAGTTATGTAGTATTATCATTTTTATTATATTGGTACAGCCCAACCACGGCACTGAATATCCCTCCAATTACTTGTCTTCCTTTATTTCTGTAAAGTTATTTTGTCATTGCAGTTATGATTCCTGAGAGTGTCTTCTAGATGTTTTGTGCATTTTGTCATTAATTTGAATGAAACTTCTTTTATTTTCTTCTGCTGGATTTTGTGGGTAATATTCAGAAATGTTCATTTGAAGAGATTTATTGTATATAATACTATTCTACTGAAGTGACTAATTATTTTGATTAATTTTCCTCTTGATCTCTGATATTCTCTAAGGAACCTATCATGGCATCTACAAGTAGAGATACTTTTGCTTCTTCTTTAGGGTTTATTTCTTCAGTTTCTTTTTCTTGTCTTATTAAATAATAAAGAGTGGTGACAATGGACAATGCTTTACCTCAGTATAATATCTCCTTAATACAGATTTATTCAAGCTCTTAGCTTTTGATATACTTTTTCATATATTAAGCTTCTTTTCACCATTGTGTCTTTTTTCCTTTTTAGATCTTCGAAAATTCAGAACCTATAAAGGGGGTTCTGTAAGAGATCTTCTTCGTGCAATGAGAAATAAGGTAAAGGGTTTGTAAAGGGAAAGATGGTCAGATTGAAGAAAGTAGACATAGGTCTCTCCTTTTCCCAGATTGCATGTTGGCATCAGTGGACCTGCCAAATCTTTGATATGCTTGGCGAAGGAGAGAAATTATTTCCTTCTCTAAATTATCATTTTCTCCTGTAGAATTGAAACACATAACTAAGGCATTATAGGGTTGGCCTTTCTGATGCTTGTGTACTTAGCAATAACTATCCCTTTGCTAAAATTTTTATGACTTTTTCTAACCATATGTACCTGTAAATTTGAATCCAAGGTCAAATACCTTCACAAAGTTGGCTGAGCAAATGTTTATGATGACAGGGAACTTAATAATGTTTCTGGGTGCTCAGTCCCTGGGAAAGTACAGAGATGCCAGTTGTCCGATTGGCCATATGTTGCAAATCTCTCCTTGAAAGGTTCATGATTTTTTCTCTGTATACATATAAAGAGCAACCATGATATTGAAGACTTAGTAGAGATGGAAAACACAAATTTCTTAGTTAAGTATATGTTTCCTAAGGCTCAGTAATCCCCACATCTTTGGCTATTTTCTTGATTAACCTTGGAGTCGACTGGAATGCTGTTGAGTCTTAATTGTTGAGGCCATCTGCTCCATTCTTAAATAAGGACTGATAGGCTCTTTTGTAGCACAATTCTTTCTCTTCCTGTTTTTCCCAAAGTTGCCTTGTCCAACACAAGACAGCCTCTGGGAATGGCCTGGGAAAATCAAACAAGGCCAGAAGAGGGATCAGTTGCTTATTTTTTCTTTTTCTTCTGCCTAGGAATCTAAGAAAAGGGGTAGATTTTTTTTTAAGGTCATTAACTTTCCTTCTCTATATATAACAACAAGAGCCTTTCCAAATGTCTCTCAGAGCAAATGATACTTGTCATTGGTTCCATATTAACTTCATGCACCCTATATTCCTGCCAAATTCGTCTAGCTGATGTTTCCTCATTTGAGAAAGCTCATCTTCCACCTCTATACCTTTGTTTAGGTCTTTCCCTTTGCCTGGGGGACTCCATCCTCATTTCTACCTTTTGGAGTCCCTTTTTCTCTTTAAGACTCAGCTCAAGTTTTATCACCCATCACTCTCTTTTTTTTGATTTCATTCCACCTCCTTGATATAATAATGATATAGATATATATTTACTTGTACATAAATATTTCACATTTTAATTTTCATATGTTTCTATATATTGTAGAGAGCTATTTTTAAATTGTCTTACCTGGTGTTTTCCCTTAGTAAAATGTAAATTTCTTGAAAATAGAGCCCGTTTTTCTTTTTCTTTTTTTTTTTTTAATTTTCAGTGCATTGTACATAAAAGGCACTTAGTGGTCTAGTCTAATTTGCAGCTGATAAAGAGTCTAATGGTTAAAACTTTTAAAGATCTCTAAAATAATTTCAGTTTTGTGGGGAGAACATTCTGATCTTGCAAAAAGCTGGGCTTCAATCAGAAAATTATAGCTGGGCTGATCAAATTCAAGGGAATTCTCAATTGACAAAGCCAAATGCTTTTCTCTTTCTGTATTCTCTCCACAGAAACACCACTACCGAGAGCTCCCTGAGGATGTGCAGGAGACATTGGGCTCTATCCCTGATGATTTTGTCTGTTATTTCACATCACGGTTCCCCCACCTCCTCTCCCACACCTATCGAGCCATGGAACTGTGTAGCCATGAGAGGCTCTTCCAGCCTTACTATTTCCAAGAGACCACAGAACTGGACCCTCCAGTGACGAACGATGGCCTCTGAGAAAGGGAAGTCCTCTCTTTTCCCAATAGAGGGGCCAATGTGAGGACTAAAGAATGGCCTTTGTGACCCAGCATTTGGAATCCCCTTGGCTCAGAGAGCCATGAAAGAGAAGCTGTGCTTCTGATATTAAGTGCCTTGGACTGCCTGCCCTGTTCTGCAGCCAGAGCAGGGGCATGCTGAGCCCTTTGAAGTGGAAGAAGTGGTTCTTATAACCAAAGGGAAATTGAGAGGATCCAGGCTTCTGGGGCCCTTCGTCCATCAGGGCTCCCAGTGTAAAATGGGCAAGGGTCATGAGACCTTGAAAGAGGCTGTATCTGCCTTCATCTTTTCTGCTGGAGAAACCTCTTTTGGACTTTGGGGTTCCTGTTCATCTGCTGTTTATGATTGATATATAGGATTTTGGAAGGTCCCAAGAAGGGAGAAAAGAGATTGAGATAGTAAGGAATCCAAAGATCTGTCATCCAACAGGAGTTAACAGTGTCCCCTTCCTTTTTCCAGCCAGGTTTGAATTTGTACTGACTTCCCTGTAAGACAGTGGAGTTGGAGAGGGACTAGGGCAGAACTAGGACCATTGGGTAGAAGGTAGAGTGAAGTAGGTTTCTGCTTCCTAGGAGAAAAAAATTTCCCAACAATTTGAACTATCTTAAAGTAGAATGGGTAGAGAGGGATCCCTGGTCATGTACTGATCATATTACATGACCTGTAAAGTTCCTTCCAACTTTTAGATTCTTTGAGGATTGAGAAAGACTCCAGTATTCAAGGGTTATTGAAATGGAGGTTTTATGGTGTCCTTGAAGACAGGAAGCATCAAGTAAATTCTTTATCCATTGAGCATGTCCTAGACAACTCATTACCAAGTGCCTGTTTTAAATATTGGCCAGATATCTTCTGAAAGGCAGTGATTTGAGAACGCACTATTGGGAACTGATTGACTCTATATTGGAGAATGGGGATAGGGTCACTAGAAGAGGGGAGCTGATGAAATCAGAGATCTCTACTGGTTTTATAAATTTTTTAAAATGTCTCTGGATCTAAGTACAGAAAGGTTTCTATCTTGGTTTCAATCTTAAAAATTTAAGTCAAGGTATAAGAAAGCTATTCAGAAGAAATGACATGTTTCCCCCACAGAATAGAACTCAAGAAGGCATTTGAGCTCCTGTGCCAAATTAGCTACATGAGGCCTAAAATCCTTTATATTCTGATGTTCTGAGTCTAACCAGAAAGAAGGAAGAAAGTGCATCTTGGGGATTCTAATTAGAACAGGGCAAATTCTCATGTTAACTGTAGCCCTATTTGATCATTTTTGGTTTAGAGCTTCTTAAGTCTGGCCTTAGAATTAATGGAAAACTTTTTTGTTGGTTTATTTTTTTTCCTGACATAAGCAATAAAACTTCATGCTGTGTATAGCAGGGAACCTGGGGACAGCTCAAGCTTGGTGCCTGCTCTGTAGCGAATTTCTCTGCAGTATTCCTGTTCAATGTCCTCAAAGCTGTGACTGAAAAAAAATCCCTTCATACCTGAGAAGCATTAACATGTTCTGACATAGAACTTGTGTGGTATTCTTTTGCAATTATCTATTTATTTTATGTGTATTTATTTAATTTTTACCCTGAAACTAAAACTGGTTAAAGTGTGAGGGCCACAGGCAAATTTACACTGCTAACTATTTTTAAACTGGAAAAGGAAGAAATGCTATTGTGTCTTTTGGTGGAGTGAATGAATCGTAATTGTTTTTTGTAGAAAGACAGATCACTTGGTCAGGTAAAATTTTAAAGTCTTATGTCATTTTTTTTGTTTGTTTAAAAAAAATTACATTCTCTGCCACTGTCTTATTTGCTAAATGGACGGTTAATTGAGGAAATGTTGTGTGTTCCTTGTTTATTACAGTACTTTCTCTAGAGTATAAATTCCTGTTTTAGGTTTATATTTTTATAAGAACCATTATCAATGTCAAAGGCCAATGTTGTGCAAATCTTTTGTGTATTTTTAAAGCTTAGTGATTCAAAAGTTCATTGCCTAAAGCAAACTGCATATTTTTATACTTGTCTGGTACAGTTCTTTTATAATTCTGCATATTGATGATGATAAGATGATGACAATATTGATGACTTGTACTCAAGCAAACTTCAAATAAAAATAGATTTAGATTTAGATTTGGACTTGATTCTCTCTTAGATGGAGACCTGTATCTTATGAACTGTCTTCTCTATTATGGGAGTTCTTTTTTTTTCTAGAGAGGAAAACTGGTACAATGAAGACTACTCAAAAGTCTCAGCTTTGCTCTTTATTAGCTGAGTGACATTGGATAAATTACTATGTTTATGGGCTTCAGTTTTGATATCTGCTGTTTAGTTGTTTTTCATTCATTTCTGATACTTCATGACCCCATTGAGGGTTTTCTTGGCTTTGCCATTTCTTTCTCCAACTCATTTTACAGATGACAGAAATGAGGCAAATGAGGTTAAGTAACTTGCTTTGGGGTCACACAGCTAGTAAGTGTCTGAAGGCTGATATAAACTCATGAAAGTGAGTCTTCCTAACTCCAGGCCCAATGCTCTATCCACTGTGTTAATTAGCAGCCCTAATTCCTATATTATATAAATTATTTTCAAAAATAAAAACAGAACATATTTTATCAAATACTTTCAATGAGACAAATATGGTCCTGATATCCAAATCAGGGAAAGAGAAGAAGAGAAAGAAAACTATATAACAATATCACTAATGAATATTGCTGCAAAAATATTCAATAAAATATTAGTGAAAACACCTCATAATACATTAAAAAGATTACTCACTATAGCCATGTTTGATTTATGCCACAAATCAAGGGATAGTTCAATCCTAGAAAATGTATAAGAATAGGCTTTATTCATAACAAAACAATAAAAATTATAAGATTACATCAAAAGATGTTACCAAAAAAATCATTCAACAAGTCACTCATTTTTTTTTTCATCCTCTGGTTGTTGGTTGTTGGTTGTTGTTTTTCAAGTAAAAGAGGACCAAAATGACAGCTGGAACAAAAGTATATTGTCCAGCTGTGGCTGATCATACTAATATGAACTTGGAAGTCTCTAACGCAGATCAGGCACAAATAGTCCTTATGAACATTTGGAGTGGAAATGGCTCTAAATTTGGGCTTTTCACATTCCTTTTGGGCTATTGCAATTCTGCTTTGCTCATGGAGCAAAGTGCCTTTTTTCATGCAGGCACACCAAGCTGGGTGGTCCTGTGCCAGTATTTCCCATGTTTTTCAGAGAGACTTTGAGAGCATCCTCAAATCTCTTCTGACCTCCATGTGAGTGCTTGCCTCATGTCAATTCTCCCACAAAATAGTTTTTTAGGCAAATGTAAGTTTGGCATTTGAACATGGTCAGCTTTTCAGATTTGTGCTCTTTGCAGGAGAGTTTTGAATGCTTGAGAAAAGCCCTCCATGTATGGTACCTTATCCTGCCAGGTGATCTTCAGATTTTTCCTAAGACAATTCAAATGAAAGCAATTCAATTTCCTGACATAGTGCTTGTATATTGTCCAGGTGTACAACAGTGAGATGAGCACAGTGGATCTGTAGACCTTTAGTTTGGTGATCACCTAATACCTCTTCTCTCCCACACTTTTCTTCAGAACTTCCCAAACACTGAGCTAGCTCAGGCAATGTATTTGTTTTTATTTATTTATTTTTTTAATTAAAACTTGTTACTTGTAAAACATATGTATGGGTAATTCTTCAACATTAACCCTTACAAAGCTTTCTGTTACAAATTTTCCCCCCTACTCCCCACCCCTCCCCTAGATGGCAGGATATCCACTACATGTTAATTATGTTAAAATACTTGATAAATCAAATATATGTATATATATTTCCACACTTATTGTGCAAGAAAAATCGTATCTACAAGAAAAAAAATCAGAGAAAGGAAACACAATGCAAGCAAACATCAATAAAGAGCATGAAAATGTTATGTTGTGGTCCACATTTCACATCCCTCTCTCTGGGTGTATATGGCTTTCTTCACTGAACAATTAGAACTGGTTTGAGACATTTCATTGTTGAAGAGAACCATGTCCATCAGAATTGATCATCATATAGTATTGTTATTGCCATGTATAATGATCTCCTGGTTCTGCTCATTTCACTCAGCATCAGTTCATGTAGGTCTCTCCAGGCCTCTCTGAAATCATCCTGCTGGTCATTTCTCACAGAACAATAATATTCCATAATATTCATATACCATAATTTGTTCAGCCATTCTCCAATTGAAGGGCATCTATTCAGTTTCCAGTTTCTAGCCACTACAAAAAGGGCTGCCACAAACATTCTTGAACATGTGGGGCTCTTTCCTTCCTTTATGATTTCTTTGGGATCTAAGCCCAATAGAAACACTGCTGGGTCATAGCTCCAAATTGCTCTTCAGAATGCCTGGATCTGTTCACAGTTCCACCAACAATGTATCAGTGTCCCAGTTTTCCCACATCCCCTCCAACATTCATCATTATATTTCCCTGTCATCTTAGCCAATCTGACAGGTGTGTAGTGGTACCTCAGGGTTGTCTTGATTTGTATTTCTCTGATCAATAGTGATTTGGAGCAACTTTTCATGTGACTATAAATAGTTTTAATTTCATCCTCTGAGAATTGTCTATTCATATCCTTTGACCATTTATTGATTGGAGAATGGCTTGAATTCTTATAAATATGAGACAATTCTCTATATATTTTTAGAAATGAGGCCTTTATCAGAACCTTTCAATGTAAAGATGATTTCCCAATTTATTACTTCCCTCCTAATCTTGACTGCATTAGTTTTGTTTGTACAAAAACTTTTTAACTTAATATAGTCAAAATTATCTATCTGGTGTTCAATTAAGAGTTCCAATTCTTCTTTGGACATAAATTTATTCCATCTCCACAGGTCTGAGAGGTAAACTATACCATGTTCTTCTAATTTACTTATAATACCACTTTTTATATCCAGATCATGAACCCATTTAGATCTTATCTTGGTATGTGGTGTTAGGTGTGGGTCAAGCCCTAATTTCTTCCATACTAGTTTCCAATTTTCCCAGCAGTTTTTGTCAAATAGTGAGTACTTATCCCAGAAGCTGGGGTTTTGGGGTTTATCAAACACTAAATAGGCAATGCATTTGTTAACTTCATCATCTAAATGTACTCGACAGCATTTAAAAATCCTAAAAAGAATAGGAAGTAATGGATCTTGCCTTAACATAATTAACCATATTTATCTAAAACCAAGAACTAGCATTATTTTAGCACTATTTATAGTGAGGAAACAGAGAGGCAGTAACTATATCTGTGGTAAAGGGTTATTTTTGTAATCCCATTATGTGTCGAGCTATTATTTGATATAGTTCTGAAAATGCCAGCTACAGCAATATAGCAAATTCAAGACATGGGCTGCAGGTGGCATTGGGGAGCTAGGTAAAATTAGCTATCAATGTGAAACTAGCATACCTTTTTTTCCCTCTCCCTTCCTGTGACTTGACAGTCCACCCTATTTTAGGAACATGACTTTTGCTTTCCAAGGATATATCTCATTTCCCATATCTTTGCAAGGTGTGGCTTGCTTTTCAAAGGCCAATGAGGCAAATGGATGCTGCCAAAACCATGAAAAATGAAAGGAAAAATGATTGCACTATAATTCCTTCAGAGTTTGCTTTCCTAATCAGCTCATGATTTTATTTCTAGAGTTTTCTGAACTCATTGCTAGGCTTATACTATTCAATACCAGTATCTCTCTTTTGCACATTATCTACAGTCTCTGTCAGAGAAACATCCTTTTTCTACTTTTTTATTAATATTTTATTTTCCTTCAATTATGTGTAAAAACATTTTTAACATTTTTTTTTAAATTTTGAGTCCCAAATTCTCTTTCTTTTCCCCAATCTCCATTGAGAAGGCAAGTAATTTTATATAGGTTATACATGTACAGTCATAAATAAGATATTTCTATGTAAGTCATGCAGTGAAAGAAAACACACACACAAAAAAACCAAGAAAAATAGGGAGAGTAAAGAAAAAGTATGCTTCAATTTGCATTCAAACTTCATCAGTTCTTTCCCTGGAGATAAACAGCATTTTTCATCATAAATCCTTCAGTACTTTCTTAGATCACTATATTACTGAGAATAGCTACGTTATTTATAGTTGGTCATCATACAATATTGCTGTTTCTGTGTACAGTATTCTGGTTCTGCTTATTTCACTTTACATATGTAAAGTCTTGCCAGATTTTTTGAGAGCATCCTGATCATTTTTTTCTCAGTTTTTCCAAATACATATAATGATAATTTTCAGTATTATTTTTGTAAAATTTTATGTTCCAAATTTTTCTCTCTCCCTCCCTTATCCTTCTCCTCTCCAAGACAGAAATCAGTCTGATATAAATTAAATATGTGCAATCCTCTTAAACATATTTCCATATTTGTCATATTGTGCAGGGAAAAAAAAACAAAAGGGAAAAAAGCAAGAGAAAGAAAAACAAACAAGCAAACAAAAAAGGTGAAAATATTATGTTTTTATCCACATTCAGTTTCTATAGTTCTCTCTCTGGATGCAGATGGCATTTTCCATCCCAAGTCATTGGAATTGCCTTGAATCACCTCATTGTTGAAGGGAGTCCATTACAGTTGATCATCACATAATCTTCTTGTTACTATAAACAATGTGCTCTTGGTTCTGCTCACTTCACTCAGCATCAGTTCATGCAAGCCTTTCCAGACTTTTCTGAAATTAGCTTGCTCATCATTTCTTATAGAACAATAATATTCCATTACCTTTATATGCCATAACTTATTCAGCCATTCTTTAACTGATGGGCATCCATTTAAATTTCTAGTTCCTTGCCACTAAAAAAAAAGAGCTGTTACATTTTTGCACACGTGAGTCCTTTTCCCTCTTTTATGATCGATCTCTTTGGATATAAGCCCAGTAGAAACACTGCTGGATCAAAGGGTATGCACATTTATATAGCCTTTGAGCATAGTTCCAAATTGCTCTCCAGAATGGTTGGATCATTTCACAATTCCACCAACAATGCATTATAGTCCCAGTTTTCCCATATCCCCTCCAATATTTATCTTTATTTTTTCCTGACATCTTAGCCACTGATCATTTTTATAGCACAATAATATTCTTTTTTTTTTTTTTTTTTGCTTTTTGCTGAGGCAATTGGGGTTAAGTGACTTGCCCAGGGTCACACAGCTAGGGAATGTTACGTGCCTGAGATCAGATTTGAACTCAGGTCTTCCTGAGTTCAGGGCTGGTGCTCTATCCACTGTGCCACCTAGCTGCCCCAGCACAATAATATTCTATCACAATCATAAACAATGACTTATTCAGTCTTTCCCCAATTGATGGATATCCCCTTAATGTTCAATTCTTTGTCATGTGAGAGAGACTATTAAAGCTTTTGTTACACTATGTCAAATTTTCCAAATGTTCTTGTTCCTATGTTACATTGTACTAGTTGTATTGAGGATTGAATCAAAATGGCATCATGACTCATAGCAAGGTTAAAATAAGGGAAGGGTGATATAGATAGAGAATGGGTGATTGGGTAGTTGTATCATAGCAGCATGGTAACCTGTGCTACCTTTTGGGGGCATAATAAGGAAAGGCCTCTCACTGAGACAGAAAGGGAACCTCCCACCCCCACCCCATGACCCAAAAGGATTAGCTCAGTGAATACTAGAGAAAGTTAACAGGGTTGGCAGAGAAAATGCAAATGAGAATATCCCAAGATTAATGCTAATGATCTTAAGCTAGATTGCCAGTTTAAGGAAAATAAAAGTAAACTAACCCAGCACACTCATCAACTAAAGATTGATCTCTTGGTTTTTAAGGACTATAGCCCAAAGGCCACAGGTAATTGAGAGATTTAGCAACAAGCACAAATAAAAAGGAATAAAACCGATAGTCTGCTTGTGGGAAAGGTGGTTTTTTCCCTAAGTTTTGCAGGAAAACTTGTTTAATTCTGCTAGGATAAAGGAATGAGAATGGGAGCAAGAATGAAGATGAGAATTGAGAACAGTCATCAAAGGTAAGAGCTTCTGTTGAAGAAGCTTCTCCTCTTACTACCCCCTAGAGTCTAGAGCATGATTTATTCTGCAGGAGAAATGGTGGATAGGCAGGCTTTCACCACAAAGGAACTTGGGACTTTGCAGAAGTTTAAACAGCAACAAGATTCACTGGGACAATGGTTGCTGAGGGCATGAACCAAAGGGAGCTAATTCAGAAATTCTTTCTGTATGCAGAATCCATCAAGGAGTTTATAGAAGAATGACTTTTGCAAACCTAGTTAATAAACTAGAGGCCCTTTGTCCCTTCTTAACATGGAGATTTGTGTGTACCTGTTTCCATAAAGATAAGTTACAATTGTGGCCAGTTCCTCCATTAGAGTATACAGGGAGGGGATGAAATTCCCAAAAGAGATGGGTTTTGTTGGTTGGATCTAAGCCCCATGGCCTGCCACTTTATTTCAGCCTGAGTTGGGGATAATTACATCCTGCCTTCTCAGGGGACCCCCACGTGAGTGGCATGAGGCTTTCGCTATTTGTCTTTTCTGCCCCATTATCATACTGACAGGGGAAGACCAATTAGTGAAATTTGACAAATACAGTTATTAGTGAAAATAAGTCCAGTGGGGATGTTGGAAAGAGATATGGCACCACTTCCCTATGAAGGAATACAAAGATTAAGCCTGTTGTCACTTCTCTGGATTTTCCACCTCCCATATCATCTTCAGACAGCTAGCATTTCTGAAGACACGAACAGCTTCATCATCAAGTCTCTGACTATTGTGGTAGGATGCACCCCCTCCTAGAAACTGTGCCCTCTCCAAATCAGCACCATCCTAGGAAAGGGGAGGGCTCTCAATTTTAGCCGCTTCTGTGATCCACAATGCAGGAATTAAAGACAGATGACTTTTAATATATTCCCAGTTGTCTTTTTCTGATCCTTGATTATTCCATGACTGGTTCAAGGCTCTTGCATCCTTAGTAGTCTCTATACACCTTGAAGAAATAGGTCAGGTCCCTCTCAAGTGGCAGATCTTTCCTTTAAGGTAGTTCAGACAATCACTTCCTAGAAAGGGCTGGAAGGATCATGGAGTAGAGAGGTTGAGAGGTTCCTTACCTGAGGGTGGGGGTAGAAAGGGAAAATGTCTCATGGTGATTCACAACTATTAATATGGAAATGTTTTACAGGATTGCACATGGATAACCTATATCAAATTGTTACCATCTCAGGGAGAGTAGGTGAGGGACAGAATTTGGAACTTAAAAATTTTAAAAACAAATGTTAAAGATTTTTGTTTATATGTAATTGAGAAAAAGGAAAAAGAATATCACAGGAAAACCAGAAAAAAAAAGAAGAGAAAAATTCAATCTTCAGTGGGGGGGAATTGCTGTTCTTATTAAAATCTACAGCTAGATATATTACTATATCACAAATTTGTTTTTTTTTTTAAATCATTTTAGGGGGCAACTAGGTGGCACAGTGGATAGAGCACCAACCTTGAAGTCAGGAGTACCCAAGTTCAAATCTGGCCTTAGACACTTAACCCTTCCTAACCGTGTGACCTTGGGCAAGTCACTTAACCCCAATTGCCTCAGCCAAAAAAAAAATCATTCTATATTTATTTCAATAAATTGATTTCCTCTGTAATCCAATGTATTTTATTTTATTCATTTACAAATATCATTCTATACATGCACAACTTCAGTGGGGGAGTAGGACAGAGGGGAGGGAACACATGCACAACTTCAGTGGGGGAGTAGGACAGAGGGGAGGGAAGAAGGGAGAGAATTTTGAACTCAAACTTTAAAAAAATTTATTTTTCACCAATTACATGGAAAAATAATTTTTTTGTTTTATATACAAAAACGATATTGTTGTTATACATGTACATTCAATTTTTTACATATTTCCTTTGAATCATGTTGGAAGAGAAAAATAAGAACAAAAGGGAAAACCCACAAGAGAAAAAAAAACAGAAGAAAAAGGGGGGGGGGGATGAACTTAGGATGTGTTGATTTATATTCAGCCTCCATGGTTGAACTCAAAGTTTTAAAAATGTATTTAAAATTGTTTTTACCTGTAACAAGGGAAAATAAAATACTAAATAATTTTTTTTTAAAAGGAGAGAACAGGAAATTGACTTGAAATTCTAAGAAGACTTAAACCTTGTTTGATCACATTTGATCAAACTCTTAAATACAACAGTGCTATTGTTTCATTAAATGCCTTTAGCTTTGAATTTCTGAATTATTTGTTTTGCTTTACTGAAAGGGAACAAAAGATTGGGTCTAATAAGCTGTGGATTTGAACAGATATTGATCCCCAAAATGCTACAAATCTGGTCCCCAAAATGCTACAAATCTGGATGTAGCTTTTGGGGACCTAAGTTGAGAAGGTTCATAGTCCATGTTACATCAATCAGTTCATGATCTCATCAGTGTGGATGGTCCCTGTCCTCTCATATTTTATGATTCTTATCCATGTCTATTCTCTACCCAACAAAGAGGAAGCCATCCATTCTAGTTTATTTGTTTCTCTGATTATTTATTTAAAAAGCACAAGGTCTCTTGTCCTTCCTCTAGTTTTTTCTTTTAAAACTCTAAAGCATCCATGATTTCATGTATGTAAGTAATTTCACTGAGGCAGATGAGAGTCCATCTACACTTCACCTAGCACTATTCTTGTTCATGTCTTCCTAACAATTCTCATAAAACAACTGCCCAGGGCAGCTTGGTGGCGCAGTGGATAGAACACCAGCCCTGAAGTCAGGAGGACCTGAGTTCAAATCTGGTCTCAGACACATAACAGCTGTGTGACCCTGGGCAAGTCACTTAACCCCAATTGCCTCAGCAAAAAAAAAAAAAAAAATGAGAAAAAAAAAAAAAAAAACAACTGCCCAAATGCAGGGACCTCCCTCTAAGTTTCCTAACATTCTATGGGTACCAGTCAGTTCCTAACTGACTCCTTTTTCTGATTTCTTATTTATTAAAAATAATAATAATGATAACATCAGTAACTCATCTTTATTTAAAGGTTTGTGATATACAAACTGCTTTCCTTTAATCATGGGGCATCTAGATGACATAGTAGATAAAGTATTGGTTCTAGAGTCAGGAGGAACCTGAATTCAAATCCAGCTTCATATACTTATTAGCTGTGTGACTCTGGGCAAGTCCCTTAACCTCTGTCACCTTCAGTTTTCCCATCTGTAAAATGGGGGAATAATAATAGCACCTAACTTCCATGATTATTATGAGGACCACATAAGGTCAAAATTGTAATTTTTTTTGAGTACCAGTGCCTAGAACATAATAAGCACTTATATTAGCAATTATTATCATAGAGCCTCCATGTCCCAACATATACATACCCATGCTATCTCCTCCATTTCCTGCCTGATGTTTAAAAAGAATTCATTTCAGTTTTTTTTTGTATGGTAAAACTCAGGAATGTAAAAGAAAGAAGAGATCTTAGAAACCATCTTATCCAGTTTCCTCATTCTAAGAAGGAAGGAAGGAAAGGAGGAAATAAGGAAGAATTTATTAAGCTCTTTTTACAAATACAAATACAGTACAAGCAAAGACATTCTCTGAGCTCAAGGAGCTTACATTCTAATCAGAGAAGACAATGCACAAAAAAACTAAAAAAGAATGGAGAAGGGTACTGGAGGGGGAGGAAGGAGTCAAGTTCTAAAGCCTAGAGGAAGTCAAAAACAGGGCTTTGGAGGGAAATTTTTGGAGAAAAAGAACAGGCCAGCCTCAGTCTCTCTACAAAGGAGGTATGCTATCAGTGTTAAAAAGGAGGACTGGGGCAGTTAGGTGGTGTAGTGGATAGAGCACAGCCTTGAAGTCAGGAGGACCTGAGTTCAAATTTGATCTCAGATATACTTCCTAGCTGTGTGACCCTGGGCAAGTCACTTAATGCCAATTGGCTCAGGAGGGGGAAAAAAAGAGGACTAAAACCTCTTGTATTAAATAGGCATAGTCAAGCAAAACATGCACCAAAATGTAAGCTTCTTTCTGTATCCTGTGTCCATCACTTCCTCCTCAGAAGATGTAACATGTTTTATCATAGGTTCCCAGGAGACATGGTTGATTATTTCATTTATTAGAGTTCTGAAGCCTTTTTAAGCCATTTTTCTTTATACTGTTGCTGACCTTGGATAAAGAGTTCTGTTTCTTTTCACTTTGCTCTTCATCAATTCAAATTATTTCCTCCAAAATGTTTTCTTTGGTAATTCCATTCCATTTAATTAATTCATTTGTCTATCCATTCATCTATTCATTCATTTATGGAGACTTTCTCCTTGTATCACCTAGATTGGAAGTGCAAGGGACACTCACAGGTTCTTTTCCACTATTGATCATGTCACTCCTTAGACATCCTGGTGGTTCCCAATAGTAGGAGCTCACTATTTTGGTGCTGGTCATAGCTCAGACATCTAGTTGGTTTTAGCTAGTCCTACTGTAGTTAAGAACTCCTTTGTTCAAGTGATATATCAGTCTCCAATTCCCTAGTAGCTGTCAAGTGATGGAAACCTCCTTAAATTTCCGTTTTTTTTTTTTTTTTCTTTCTTTGAATCCCCTCCCTACTTCATGATCAGGAAGTGGGCTTCCTAACATTTTTTCTACCAAAGTAGGCTTATCAGTTGTCGCTCTACTTCCTTTGGTTTCTTGTAGGTAGTAGAGTGAGGTAATATGTGTGGATTCCCTAGAAATACTTAGACAATTGAAGGAAATTATGTCATCACGGTCTAGAGCATGCTGGGTATTCTTGACTGCTGGGGACGCCTCCTAACCAAGCATCCATACGAGATCTTTCCAAACTTGTTTCTCTTTCTTCTGTCAGGCTCTCAGCTATCCCTCCACTAGTCTGTCTGTATGAAAATGTTTCTTTTCAGTACCTGGGTTCTGATGACTTTCTTGACCCTGCTCTCCTCTTCAGGTGAGGAAAATGGTGGAAAATTTTTATTGGCCACATCTGTAAGTACTGGTTTAAAAAAAAAAAAAGAAAGTAGCTATCCGAGGGAGGGGCTAGCAAGGCTTAAGTAGTAACTTTTTGCTTAGCTCTTCTAGGTGTTGGAGGGAGGTATCTGCCTCTCTTTTACTAGCTCATGGAGCTTTTAATGTTCTTGGGATTGATGGAGTCCAAAGCAATAATTATCTATCTGAATAGAAATGTATTAAGAAGGCTGAAAGGATACCCCTGGACAAAGTAGGTCCTAGCCCCTAATTCCATTAACTCCCTGCTTCTTGAGTAGAGGTTCATCCTAGCCTGGTCCTTGAGGGGCTTTTGACTTTTTTTTTTTTGGTGGAAACAAGAAATCCAGTTTTCAATGATTCTAATTCTGTGTAAGATAGAATGAGATATTTGTAAAGCATTTGATACAATGTCTGGCACCTAGTAAGCATTTAATGTTTTTCCATCCCTCCCTCCATTGCTGTTTTGTTAAATGTGGTCCACACAAAAGGGGCCCAATGAATAGACAACTTGAGGTTGGAGAATCTGGGAAAGCTCTAGGAGATACTTTGATGAGACTCAGCCTCATGTTGGGTCTTGGGTCTCTTTCCCAGGATTTCAAAGTCTGCCAGTTTAATACCAAAGACCAGCTGATGTCTCTATCCTTCTATTCATGATTTTCACGATTTTCTGGACAACTCCCAAGTAATAGGAATGAATTTCTTTCCTTGTACTACAGTCAAAATAGTACTAAAACCTATTCCTTCTAGGGATGAGAAAGAGGGAAGGATAATGGGGAATGGGGGAGAGGTTCCTAGTAAGGAAAAATAGCTGCTGTCCTCCTCATAGGCCTGGGGATCTCAGCAGTTGTGAGGAAGTCCTGGCCCTGGGAGGGATTAAGAGAACATGCTAAACGCATAGACCAAGAAAGATATAGCTAGCCACAAAGTGAGTAGTTTTCCAGTCGTGAAGATTCATAACCTCAGAGTCATCTTAGACTCTTCACTCTGTGATAAGAGTTTTATGGAGGCTGTGCTGGACTTTAAAGGGGCAGGGAGGCCTTATGGATTCCTTTCCATGTGAAGCAAAGATAATGGTCTAATAGTTTGGAGGTTCAACTGGATTTCCTATTGTCAAGTGGGAATGCCTGCCCTCCTGCCCTGTGACTTGTAGAGTTGAATGTGGAAGCTGAAGGGACTAGCCTTTTTCATTTGAATTAATATCTTTTTATTCTTAAAAATTATCCTTAGGAATCTTTTTACCTTTTGTACCATTAAAGTTATTTTTATTTTATTTTGAGTCCATGAGTTCCTCACTACATTCTAAACCTGAGTTGAATTATTGAACCAGCCTGAATTAGGTCTGATCCAGTATATTTGGTGGAGTCAACAGGGATTATTTTGCAGTGGCTTTGTGGTTAAAACTGTTGAAGAAGGATATTGTGGAATAAAGGGAATTTGGGGTGATTGGATAGCCAGATATAAGATTATAGGGTTCTGTAGCCAGTACACTGGGATATGTAGGGATCCATCTCAATGATATAAAGAGAAAGCTCCCCTTTACCTGGTAGATTTAATGGCATGCATACTTAAGGAGTGTGATAAAGTAAAAATGTGGCAAAATCAAATATTCCTTGGTTCTTGTTGGTTGCTTTGGAAAAATTGGATAAATGAGTCTTAAAAACTATGTCTTGAAGGAAGAGGAATGACTTGGGTAGAAAAGGCAATGCTTAGGGAAACTGACAGGCTACATATGGGAAATATGCTCTCTGACTCAGGGTTTTTTTTGGAGAATATATTAAATCATGCCCAAACTAAGAATATAAAGGAAAAGGACAGGAGCGGAATGACAAGGAGGCTTGGTTAACTGGAACATTACTCTCTCTTGGGACATTAGCTCTATGGGAATAACTTCCTTTATGACTGAGTGAGAAGGTGGTTAGTTGCAGAAAAAAAATTTAAATAACAAGAATACCATCAATTTATTTGTCTTGATCTATACATTAAAAATTGGCTCAGGAGGGGATGGTCTAATGGGGACAGAGTTTTTGTCAGTTTCAGAGTTCAATTAGAGAAGATTTGCTATTGTAAAGTTTTGTTGTTCAGTTGTGTCCAATTCTTTGTGACTCCATTTGGGGTTTTCTTGGCAAAGATATTGGAATGGTTTGCCATTTCATTCTCCAGCTCATTTTACAGATGAGGAAGCAGAGGCAAACAGGGTGGAGTGATTTTCCCAGGGTTACAGAAATCAATGATGTTTAATTTTTCAGAAGGTTCCTTTTTCATATTTATCTAGTTAGAATTCTTTAGCTCTGAAGGGGATATATTAAGGTCCTCAACTCTTATAGTCTTGATGTCTATTTCACTACTTCAGTCAACTTTTTAAGTACTTAGATGCTGTGCAATTTGGTGTATTTATTAAATATGGATATTTCATTGTTTGTGGTGCTTTTAAGCATATTGTAAATGCCCTATGTCTATAATGTCTATTTTTACTGTGGCTTTGCCTGAGTTCATGAAGGCTACCCCTGTTTTTTTTTTTTTCAGTTTATCTGAAGTATGGTAAATTCTACCAGAGCCCATCATTTTAACTCTGTGATTTCAGGTCTTAAGTTAATATTGTTGAATTTCTCTTTTTCAATTCTTGCAGTAGCAGGAGAGGAACTATTTGAGGTGAGTGTGTGGCCAGAGTGGCCTGTGGTTGAGGCTGGCAAGGCCCTGTGGATCAACTGCAGCACCAATTGCACGTACCCTACTAAAGGAGGCATTGAGACCCGTAACATAAATATAACCATGCAGCAAGAAGAGACTCACTGGAAGGTGTTTCATTTATCAAATATCTCCCAGAATACCAACATTTTTTGTTACTTCATGTGCTCAAATATTCAAAAGAAGAAGTCTGTCAACATCATCGTATACCGTGAGTGGACAAGATTTGGCCCCTTCCATAGTCTCAGCTCACCTGGGTTGGCTTCCCTTTCTATATCCCCTGTTGACAAATACAATCTGTACAAGTAAATGTTAAATTCGGGTAGTTGGGTAGGGGTAGGGAAAATGATGGGATAGAGAACTTATACTGGATCTTTTCATTTGGTTATTTCTAAATCTTGTCTAAATATATAACTATCCAAATTGATGCAATCCATTTGAGACTTCAAGGCTCAAACCATTTCTTTTTTTTCCATTTCTTCTTTCTTTTTTCTTTCTTTTTTTTTTTTTGCAAAACATATGTATGGGTAATTCTTCAACATTGACCCTTACAAAGCTTTCTGTTACAAATTTTTCCCCCCTACTCCCTACCCCTCCCCTAGATGGCAGGAAGTCCACTACATGTTATGTTAAAATACTTGACAAATTGAATATATGTGTACATATTTCCACACTTATCATTGTTGTGCAAGAAAAATTGTATCTACAAAAAAGAAAAATCAGATAAAGGAAACACAATGCAAGCAAACATCAATCGAGAGCATGAAAATGTTATGTTGTCGTCCACATTTCACATCCCTCCCTCTGGGTGTATATGGCTTTCTTCACTGAACAATTGGAAGTGGTCAAACCATTTCTAAGACAGTGAAACTAAATAAATTCTTCACCCTGAAGAGTTTCTTGCTTGTTTATAGCACTGAATGAACCAATAGTCCAACCCCTTTCATACCAAGGTAGCTACCTGTTTCATACAAGCTGGTGAAGAGATATCAGTACTGGTGGGGACTCCCATGTGCCTCTTGGAAGCTGGCAATCCCTTCTCTTGGTCTTTCACTCATAAGGCTTTTTCTTTTTTTTTTTTTATTTCCTAAGGGCCACCACTGCAGGTGACATTGAGCCTGCAGCCTGCTTGGGTGATTGTGGGCGAGAATTTCACCTTGACATGCCATGTTCCTAATGTGGTCCCGCTGGAGAACCTCACACTTACTCTGCTCCAGGGCACGGAAAAGCTACACCGACAGACCTTTGTGACTGTGTCTCAGGCTTTGCAGGATGCCTGGCTCACTCTCAACGTGACTGCTAGAAGGGAAGATAGTAAGAGTAACTTCTCTTGCCATGCAGAACTGGATCTCAGGCCACATAGCCAGCAGTTATTCTCTGCCAGTTCAGAGCCCAAGACGCTTGAGATATTTGGTGCGTCAGGCAAGGTCCTGGGGGAAACTGGTTCTGGGTCTGTTTTTTCCTGCTTTCTTCTTTGCAGCCTCAGGAGAAGCACCCTAACCCCTTCTCTAAGCTTTTGCCAAGAAGCTGCTCTTTGATGGTGCTGGGAGCTAATCTCCTGTGATTCTCTCAATCCTGCTCACAGGATTCTCACTTTCTTCCAACATCCTTCCCATTACCCCTTCCCCCATACAAGTCCCATGATCTCTAGTTCAGCATCCACTTTGTCCTAGGAGCTTGGAGACCAAGGACTGTGAGCAGCTGGAGGTAAGAGCTTTACCAATCAGGGTGGTCTGTTCCACCTGTCTTTGGGAAGCTAAAAACCAAGCTGCTTCCACCCTAGGACACCTAAGCCAATTTCACCATGTAGGCTACTGGCTCCTCTGGTGAGAACCTTCAAGCCTGATCCTTTGATATGATGCTCAGGACTAGAATGGTTTTCAGGCTACAAACTACATCAGCCAAGATTCTTTGCTTTCTCTATCTTTTCATAGTACTTCTTTACCTAACAGGCATTCAGATGTTTTCTGGTACCTAGAACAAAGTGCTAAAGCTTTATTCACCAGTTGAGCAAAAGTCAAAACCCCCTGTGAGCCAACTTTTGGTGTCCTAGGAAATCAGCACCTTCCAGGACCCACAGCTCTGCTCAGCCCAGGCTGAACTGGGAGGGAATGGTGCTCTCACACTGCCCTTTTCCCTTTCCAGAACCCTCCTGGAACAACCAGATGCTCATCATTATCATCATTACAATTCTGCTGCTGCTGGTTTTTGTGATCTCAGTCTGTCTGTGTTTTGCTTATGGGCAACACTGGCGTCAACACCGAACAGGAGGATACGGGGTACTTGCTGCTTGGAGAAACTACAGAATCAGATGATCATGATCCAGAGTGATGACAAGGACCAGAGGGTTGGGGGATGCCTTTGTTGTCATAGGTCATCTATAACCTCTACATAAATTAGTGAGTGCTGAGAAACAAGTGTGTGTGTGTGTGTGAGAGAGAGAGAGACAGAGAGAGACAGAGAGACAGAGACAGAGACAGAGATGGAGATAGACAGACAGGGACACAAGAATGAGAGAAATGGGGAGACAAACAGAAACAGAGAGAGAGAGAGAGAGAGAGAGAGAGAGAGAGAGAGAGAGAGAGAGAGAGAGAGAGAGAGAGAGAGAGAG
>JAJPUD010002757.1:252834-269212 GCA_023553655.1 Myrmecobius fasciatus
ATACCATAATTTATTCAGCCATTCTCCAATTGAAGGGCATCTATTCAATTTCCAGTTTCTAGCCACTACAAAAAGGGCTGTCACAAACATTCTTGCACATGTGGGGCCTTTCCTTCCTTTATGATTTCTTTGGGATATAAGCCCAATAGAAATGCTGCTGGGTCAAAGGGTATGCACAGTTTGATAACTTTTTGAGCATAGCTCCAAATTGCTCTCCAGAATGGCTGGATTTGTTCACAGTTCCACCAACAATGTATCAGTGTCCCAGTTTTCCCACATCCCCTCCAACATTCATCATTAACTTTTCCTGTCATCTTAGCCAATCTGACAGGTGTGTAGTGGTACCTCAGGGTTGTCTTGATTTGCATTTCTCTGATCAATAGTGATTTGGAGCAACTTTTCATGTGACTATAAATAGTTTTAATTTCATCCTCTGAAAATTGTCTATTCATATCCTTTGACCATTTATTGATTGGAGAATGGCTTGAATTTTTATAAATATGAGACAATTTTCTATATATTTTAGAGATGAGACCTTTATCAGAACCCTTCAATGTAAAGATGATTTCCCAATTTATTGCTTCCCTCCTAATCTTGACTGCATTGGTTTTGTTTGTACAAAAACTTTTTAACTTAATATAGACTGACCTTCAACTTTGATAATTGTAGTTTTGTATGACTCATTACATCCTTACCATGATGTATTACATACAGCATCATTTGGAAGGAGTCTATTGTATGAAATATTGACCTTAGTTTCAGAAAGAAGCTTGGGAGTAATTAAAAGCATCTTAAAATTTCCTAAAGGCACTTCATTTTGCTGATTGTCCAGGCCCAGTGTGTATCCAACATGTATTAATCAACTTGCAACAAACATTAAGTGTTTCCTATGTGCCAGGCACTGTGGATACACACAATGAAACAATACCTACTTGAAATGAGTTTAAATTGTAACCAAGGAGACAACTAGGCACATACAAACAGAATAAATATAAAACAAATGCTAATAAGTACAAAAAAAATTAAATGTTTAAAGGTAGCTTGATGGGGAGATCAAAAAAGGTTTCTTGTGGCAGGTGGGGCTTGAGTCTTAAAGGAAGAAAGGGATTCTATGAGGCCAGGGAAGTAAGAGAGTACAATTATGGAATAGGAGATTGGCCAATGCAAAGACTAAGAGATTGGAATTGGAGTTGTTGTATGTGATGAACAGACAGGAGATCAGTTTGACTCCATGACTGTGAGAAGGGAAATAACATATGTTGAATATGAATAAGGCTAAGGGTAGATTGTGAAGAACTTTAAAAGTTAGACACAGGAATTTTGATTTTATTCTAACTGCAATAAATTCTAGAATTTATTGAACAGAGAAATGGTATGGTAAAATCTGTGCTTAAGGAAAACCATTTTGGCAGAAAAATAGAGAATAACCTGGAGTGAGGAGATCCTTGAGGCTGAGAAACCAATTAGAGTCTGTTGTAATAATTCAATAAAAGTACTGTGGAGTATAAGAATTAGAGGAAAAAATGAAAGCAAACAATAGATTTAGGAGAGATGAAGAGAAATAGGGAGAGATGGAATGATAGGAAGGTATGGTCAGGTAGAGGAATGTCTGAATTTTTGATTAAAGAAGTAGAATGCTTGTTGGTAGAATTGTGAACTGATCCAACCATTCTGGAGAACAATTTGGAACTATGCCCAAAGGGCTATCAAAATGAGCATACCCTTTGATCCAGCAGTCTTTCTACTAGGTTTATATCCCAAAGAGATCTTAAAGGAAGGAAAAGGACCCACATGTACAAAAATGTTTGTGGCAGCCCTTTTTGTAATAGCAAACTAAATGGATGCCTATCAGTTGGAGAATGGCTGAATGTTATGATATATGAATATTATGGAATATTATTGTTCTATAAGAAACAATCAACAAGATGATTTTAGAGAGTCCTAGAGAGTCTTACAGGAACTGATGCTAAGTGAAATGAACCGAACCAGGAGAACATTACACACAACAGCAAGATTATACAATGATCAGTTCTGATGGACGTGGCTTTTCTCAACAATGAGATGATTCAGGCCAGTTCCAATGATCTTGTGATGATAAGAGCCATCTATACTCAGAGATAAGACTGTGGGAGATGAGTATGGATCACAACATAGCATTTTCACTTCTTTTGTTTTTGCTTGAATTTTATTTTCTTTCTCATTTTTCTTTCTTTTTGATCAATTTTTTTTGTGCAGCAAGGTAATTTTATAAATATGTATGCCTGTGTTTGATTTACATATTTTTTTTACCATGTTTAACATATATTGGATTACTTTCCATCTAGAGGAGAGCATGGGGGGAAGAAAGGGAGAAAATTTGGAACACAAGGTTTTGCAAGGGTAATGCTGAAAAATTATCCATGCATATGTTTTGAAAATAAAAAGCTTTAATAAAAAATAACAAAAAAGAAGTAACAAAAAAAGTAGAATGCTTTTGGGGAATGGTGAGATCCAAGTTATGACTATCTCTATGTATGGCTAAGGTAGAGTAAGTCAAGATTTGAGCAGACTGTAAAACTGGGAGATTGGGAAATTTGAGGGAGTATGAATATGGATGATGAAGTCTCCTAGCATGATGGGAAGAGTTGGGGGAAAAAGGAAAACAGTGAACCCAGGGCTGAGCACTTTGAAAAAGGAACACTATCCTGGGGATAGTTATCCTGGGGATAATTTGGCATAAACCAAGGAAAATTTTGGGTGAACTTTAAAGGAGAACAAATTGCAGTAAGAAGGTGGTAAAAGGAAAATATGGAATGAGAGTAGGGAATTCATAGTAGAGTATTCATTCTCTGGACCTCAAACCTATTGTGAGTTAGGGGCAAGTCTACCTCCACTCCTCCTTTGAAGAATGTATATATAAGAACAATTTATATCACCAGCCATGAAAGCAGCTGAAGCAGATGTGTGGAGCACTTGGAATTTGGTCAGACATCAAATATGTCAAGATCATTCACTGCATCCTGGGTCTCAATAATGTCTTGCCACTGGACTTTGATGACTCAGAAAATGAGAGCGAAGCTGACAACTTTGTGCAGCTCTGCCTCATTTAAGCCCAATTTGTGTGTAAGTCAAGAAATATTCTGTGATGTTGTTGGTCTTCTTTAAAAATGAAAGTATAACAACAATATTCACTCCCCAGGACCAACATGTGGGAAAATGTGAGTAAAGATATAGTCAATGCTAAAGAAAATGGTTCAAGATGCAGTTTCACCAGGCAGGAACTATATCTCAGTAAAAATTATCATATGGAAGGATTGCAAGAGAAAAAAGGTCCAGCAGTTAATAGAATACCACTCAACTGAGACCAACAGGGACCAACCCAACATCAAAAGATGAGCTATATGTTGTCCTTCCACACATAATACTATTTGGGATATGCATATTCTTCTCATGTGGGAAGAGTTCCCTAGATTTATGGGGAAAATGTTTTAAATCTTAAGATGCTATCCCTTTAAACATCTTTGTTTTGAATTAATTGTGTACTCTAGTTTATTAAACAAAAAGCAAATCATTGTAAACCTGTGAAAGATCTCAATGGGTGACAACTGCTCCAAAGATGATCTTGAATCTAAGAGGTTAAGATGGCCCAGTACTAGTGCAGTGATCTACTAACTCCCTGTTCTCCTGGCACCCTTTTTTTTCAGATTATGATTTGTAGAATTTTCCTACGTGTGTGTGTGTGTGTATGTGTTTTCAAGTCAGACCAGCTCCTGTAAAATAATCATTAAAATGTACGAAGTGTTCTCTTTATTAACATTTGCTGGATTGTGTGATTACATTGTGATTGAATGTTGGATTAGTTGCTACCATGACTTCACAGGTTTTGAAGCTTGACATTCTTCTATGAGAATTGACCCACATCAAGGAAGACTGGTTACAATATTCCCTTTTAACTGTGCTGTTGTAGGTTACAGAGATGAAGAAACAGCTGCAGCATTTTGTACACACTGTATGAAACAAATATATTTTGGCATTTCCAAAGAAACAATTGTTTTTTAAAATAAACTTTTTGAAAAATCAAATAAATTGAGTATTTCCAAAAACCTTGTAGAATGTAAGGGGATTGAATATGAAATAGAATTTCTGTTCTTAGATCTCCATTATTGTCTTTAAGTATAACATAAATTCAACACATAACTTTATTTTTTTGGATGCTTATTATGCTGTATTTAAAGTTAGGAAGACATAATTATCATCAGCATCATTTTTTCAATAATAGATTTTTATTTTCAAAATATATACAAAGTTAGTTTTCAACATTCACCCTTGCAAATGCTTGTGTTTCAAATTTTTCTCTCTCCTTTCTCTCTGCCCCCCCTCCCCTAAACAGCAAATAATCCAATATATGTTAAACATGTGCAATTCTTCTATACATATTCCCACATTTATGCTGCACAAGAAAAATCAGATCAAAAAGAAAAAAAAATAAGAAAGAAAAAGCAAGCAAACAACAAAAAAGGTGAAAATATCATGTTGTGATCCACATTCAGTTCCCACAGTCCT
The DNA here is from genome assembly GCA_023553655.1 of Myrmecobius fasciatus. NCBI lineage: Eukaryota > Metazoa > Chordata > Mammalia > Dasyuromorphia > Myrmecobiidae > Myrmecobius > Myrmecobius fasciatus. The sequence continues at coordinate 257,377 of JAJPUD010002757.1, forward strand.
CTTTCAGGATACAGATCGCTCTCCATCACAAGTCTATTGGAATTGGCCCAAATCATCCCATTGTTGAGAAGAGACATGTCTATCAGAGTTGATGATCATATAATCTTGTTGTTGTGTGCAATTCTCTCTTGGTTCTACTCATTTCACTCAGCATCAGTTCATATAAGTCTCTTCTGGCCTTTCTGAAATCATCCTGCTGATTGTTTCTTATAGAACAATAATATTCCATTATTTTCATATACTATAACTTGTTTAGCCATTCTCCAACTGATGGGTATTCACTCAATTTCCAGTTCCTTGCCACTACAAAAAGGGCTACTACAAACACTTTTGCACATGTGAGTGCTTTTTCTTTTTTAAATGATCTCTTTACAGGCCTAAAAGAGACATTACTGGATCAAAGGGTGTGCATAGTTTGATAGCCCTTCAGACATAGTTCCAAATTGCTCTCCAAAATGGTTGGACCATTTTTCAACTCCAATAATGTATTAGTGTCCCAGTTTTTTCACATCCCCTCCAATATTTATCATTATCTTTTCCTGTCATTTTAGCCGATCTAAGAGGAACATGTAACTTTCAAATATGTCTTGCTTATTTGTGATTCTTTGGTATCAGAAATAAGATGGCAGAAAACCATAAAGTACAGTGAACTTCTTACTCTTCCAAACAGATGTAGAAAACTTATCAGACTGAATCATTATTGGAAAATGTTTTTAAAAATCATGATGAATCATTTTTTCTAGCCCAAATTGGCATGTAATGACAATCAGAGAGATCTACAGAAACTTGGACGTTGGGTCTGGCCAGAAGCACATGGCAAGTTCTCCAGTGCAGGAAGAGGCTGTGCACAGAGTAAGAAGAGATCCCAAATCCAGCGCAGAGGGCTCTAAGCTAGTGTAAGATGTAGTAAAAATTGTCAACTGGCAATTCTGTCAATAAATCATTACACAGTTCCTGGTCACAGATTCAGGGTTGAAGAAGAACTTGGGCTTAGAGATGTGATCCTTAATACATGTGGTTTGTAGTGTTTCTGTCCTTCATCCAGGTTAGGACTACTTATTATTCAGAATCAAATAGCACCTAAGCGATTCAAAGGTATTCCAGTAAATGCTTAACAACCAGCTCTTGTGGAGGTAGAAGGGAATAGTCATGTATGAATAATAAAATTTTAAATTCAACCTACATTATTAACATTTTCCATTATTTTCTTAAGTCTAGATAATCAGCAAAAATAAATTAAACCTGGATTTGTAGTGTGCTAATTTCTGCAGTATAAATGCTGACACTGAAAATTTAAAAACTGACTTGACAAAACATATATGAGCTGCAGCCAATACACCTCTGGTTCAGACCCTCAGGAGTAGAGAGTCCAACTTCTAGTCTGATCCAAAGATTGAAGAGAAATCATCAAAGCAAGAATCAGAGCAGATTTACCTATAGTTCTTGTCACTAGAAACTACCAGAGTTTTCTATCTGGCTGATAGTGATTGAGTCCTGACATAGTCAACTCTTGCTCAAATTCAAACCCAGGTCATATCTTGCCTTTAATCAATCTATTTGGGGAATTTTCAAAGCCTCTCAGAGGCTTGTCTCTCAGAAATTGGAATAATAAAATACTCAATATCCCAAGAAAGCAACAGCAGTACCTGATCAAAAGTACACAGAGAAGTATATTAATATATTATTGATGGAGTTGTGAACTGGTCCAACCATTCTGGAGAGCAATTTGGAACTATGCCCAAAAGTCTGAAGTCACAAAGCAGGCTAGAAGAATGAAATTTTAATTTAAAAAATCCCATCACAAAAATATGGATATCTAAATTACCAATATTTTAAAAAAGAATTCACAACAAATGAAAAGTTTTAAAGTATTATAATTCATTTTGCTCAATTTTATGCAAACAAAATAACATAAAAGAAATAGATGAATAGTTTCAAATTTATATAACATACAGATTAAAAGAAAAAGAAATAGAGAATTTAAGTAATACAACCTCAGAAAAGAAAATTTAATAATCTGCAAAGAATCTCTTGAAGGAAAAAACCAAGATCAGACATTACAAATTCTATCAAACATTAAAAAAAATAATTCTACAGTTATGAATTTTTTCAAAAAAATTGTTTGCAAAAAAAATTAGGAAAAGAAGAAATCCAACCAAATTCTTTCCTTGAAACAAATATAGGTTGATATACAAACAAGGAAGAGATAAAACAGAGAAAGAAAACCATAAACCAATATTTTCCAATAATTTATAGACACAAAAATATTATATAAAATATTTCAAAGAGGCTATAGCAACATAATAAAAAAGATTATGCATTATGTTCAGCTTGAATGTATAGAATAAAGGCTAAATTGGCTTAATAATTGGGAAATTAAAGCATAATTAATAATAAGAATCACATTAACAAATCAATAAATATAGAAAAAGTATTTGACAAAATATGTCACATTTTGCTAAAACATTTTAAAAATGGATATTTAAAAATAGAATTAATATAAAATAATATGTTTAATTATTAATAGAATTTACATAAAACCAAGAATCAGTATTATTTGTGATGGAAAAATTATTTGTGATGGAGATTTTTTTCTATTAAGATCAAGGTAAAGTAAGAATTCTGTTATTACTACTATTGTTTGATATAGTAAGAAATACTAGTTATAGTGCTAGGGGATAGGAGATAACTATAATAATAAAACAAGAAAAAAGAAATTGAGAAATAATGGGAAACAAGGCAAAATATTTTAGACAATATAGTAAGATTGTTAGAGATCCTTAAAGATTCAACTAAAAAAATGAAACAATAACTTATGCAAGATATACAGTAAACTCAAATCATCAGCCTTTATATTACCAGTAGAATTCAGTAGGCAAAGCTAAAAAAATTATATTCAAAATAACTACAAATGTACAAAATATTTAGGAGTCCAACTATTAAGGCACCTTCAAGAATTGCATGAGAATCTACATACATACATATATATGTATAAATACATATATGTATATAATAGAAATAAAGACAAAACTAAATAATAGAAGAAACATACACTGGTAATGGTTCAGTCAGAGCAATATAATAAAAATTATAATACTACCTATATGAATTTACTCATTCAGTATGAAGATATCAAAGGGTTACTTTTAAAAACTAGAAAAATAATAGCAAAATTCATTTAGAGAAACAAAACATCAAGAATTTCAAGGGAAATGGCGAAGGACAAATAGTAGTAGGAAGGATTCAGAATCAGTTCACAAAATATACTACAAAGAAGTAATCAAAACTATTTAGTACTGTTTAAAAATTAGAAAAGATTACCAATGAAAAAGATTAGATACACAAAATCCAGAAACAAATGAAGATAAGACTATAAGAGTCAACAAACTCAGGATCCATAATTACTGGAATTATAACTCTATTTGACAAAAATTTCTGGGAAAAGCAGAATGTAGGCTAATAATAAGGATTAGATCTACATAACCCATCATATAACATAAACTTCAGATGATTCACTACTTAGATTTAAATTATCAAACCATAAACACATTAGAGGAACAAAAGAGATAAATTTCAAACTGTTGGATAGGGAAGAGTTCTTGAACAAACAAGGAATAGAGAAGATTAGAGTAGATAAAATGGACACAGTTTTGATTACATAAAATTGAAAAGCTTTTTTTTTCCCAAACACCAACAATGCAGTTAAATTTGGAATAGAAACAGGAAACTAGAGGGAAAAAATCTTTGCAATAAATGCAGTAAATAAAATAATAATGATGTGATATCCAAAATATGCAAATATATAAGAACAAAAATCTATCCTCAATGGATGAATGGTGGAAGCATATGAATAACCAAGTCCTTAAATTAATAAATCCAAGCTATCAACAACCATATGAAAAGATGCTCCAAATCACTAATTAGAGAAATACAAATTAAAACAACTCTGAGATTCCACCTCACACCTATTGTAATGGCAAAGGTGACATAATCGGATAATAATTTTTGAAGGGGATGTTGGACAGATTAATTCTTTATTTGTGGGGTTGGGAATTGATCCAGCAATTTGAAAATAGAAAGTGATTTGGAACTATACCCAGAAAGTCACTAGATTGTACACATCCTTTTGACCCAGTTGTATCACTAGCATGCAAATCTCCAAAGAGATTAAATAAAAAGAGAAAGATTTTATACAGACACACATACATGTTTGTATATTATGTGTATACATACATACATATATAATATATAACATATGCAAAATTAATGGTAGATATATTTTATTTTTGGTAATAAAAAACTGGACACAGAGTGTGCTCCCTAATTTGGGAAATGGCTAAAAATGGAGATCACAATAGTGCTAACTTCCCAGAATTGTTATGAGATTAAAATGAGATATTTGTAAAGTGCTTTGCAAACCTAAAAGCAAATTGAAAATTCTAGCTATTATGCTTAGTCTTACTAATTGTCCTGAAAGCAATCTTGAAATAAGAAACTATTATTTTAGGGAGTTGGGAGTGAGGGGGAAGGAAGATTTCTCCAAAAGTTACAAGAAAAAAAGGTAAACTTTTAGTATACAAATTATTACATTAAAAGCTTCAAAGAAAACTATTAACATTCAACGGGTAGCAAAAAAAAAAATTACTCTCCTAATACTAGGAGCCTTCCCAAATTGGGAAAAACACTTACAGTTTCAGTATAAATACAAGAAGTGATTCAGTTTTGGCTTGTCACTTAGCCTCAGTTCTATAGACAGACATTCAAAATCTTACAGCACCTTGAATTTTGAAGAGGATTATAACATTTCCTATCCTGAGATGGATCACAGCAGTCACACTGGTCAAGAAAAAGGCTACCGAGACCAAAGAATGCAAGAGACTTGGGGAGAGCTAGGGAGATATCTATTTCAACAGCTGTTAGCAGCCCTAAGGTGGGCCCCCAAGTTGAAACGACTTTGAGTCGGGACAGCTTTGGAGCAGGAAACTGGGATTAGCATCCACTAATCTTACCCCTCCTTCTCCCTACCTCCACCCCTACCCCAGACCCACCATCCAAGTTCTCTCTATGGTTCTATTCTAGGGTTTGGATCCAAGAAAGAGTGTTGCTGCCTCTGAGTTCCCCAATATCCTAAGTTTCTGGAAATAACAAGGAAGAGAGGGCTCATGCCCACTGATGTATAGAATATCTCCTCTCCTCCATCCCCTTTGAAGCTGCTTTGAACCTATGGAACCAGATTGACCGACAAGCCAGCTGTTTTAAACCCTAAGGAAAGGGAAAAACAGAAATCTTAACATAGGGGCAAGCAGATCAGATGTCGAGAACCAAGACAATGGATAGAAAGAGTCAGGAAATCCTCAGCTACTACTGCTTCCATCAATAATATAGGAAGAGAACACTAAACCCATTGAACTACAAGATAGGGGCTATGAAATCTAGCTGTGCACCAGAATCATGAAGAAGGTACTAGGTTTGCTGGGATTTTCTATACTCTTTGAGTCCAGGGTTAGTGATTCCTGTTGCTCCTCACTCCTTTCTCAAACTTCCCCTTCTTGGAAAAAGTATGTTTATTCCCCCAATGTCATTTTTAGGAGTTTATTTGCTTTTTGTCTCTTCCATTAGTTTTTTTTTTAAAACTTGTTTCCCAAGATAAATGTGGTTAATCATTGCACTATGGACATGTTCATTACTCAAATATAGAAGACAAAAAGAGAAATGGGGGAGAGAGGGAGGGAGAAAATGCTTGGAAGAAAGAAAAAAAAATTTCCTAACTGCAATTTATGTTCACCAAAGTCATTTTTCCTGGCTGGGGCCAGAGCCAAATGAAAAAGTTGTGAATTCATTTATTTTAATTTCCCAAAGCAAATAGAAAAATGTAGATTTGGTTCTTTCTGGGCAAGAAGAAGCCTTTAATTTTGGAGTAAGAAGATTGTTAGTGGCTAAGAATGGTATGAGAGGTGGTGCCTTCAATCATTTCCTCTTTCAATTGTTTTTTTGGTGTTTTTTTTTTTTCTTGCCTATATTGACTTAAAAGGAAAACCAAACCATACTCAAGGGATATATGTAAGGGAAGTGACTAGTGGGAAAAGTCTTGCCTAAGGGGAGGAGCTAGGAAGTAGTGACCCAATCCACATGATGATGGGGAGCCATGAGAGAGAATAGTTAGTCCCCTTCCTCACCAAGGCAATGTAACACTACAAAGGCCAGAGGAGGTCCTAGAGTTAGATGAATGAAGGTGGGAAGCCAACAACACTATCTTTCAAATCTCCCTTTGTCCCCATTAATTCTCTCATCATTAATTAATCAATTTACAAGTACTTTTTGAGTACCAATGTGCCAATGACTTTTGGAATAGGACATGTAAATTGAGCTTTCCTCTTACTGCCAAAGGGACCATCATCCTTCTAGTTACCTGGGTTCAACTCCTCCCTCTTATTCACCCCCTTTTATCCAATCAGTTAATCAGATCTTGTCATGTGCATCTCTCATCTACATTGCCTCTTTTCTACTAATTCAGCCACTACCCAGATTCAGACTCTCTTCACCAATGTTATTTGGTCTCCCTACCTCAAGCTTTTCCTCGATGCAATGTAGCCTCCAAATAGCCATCAAACTGATTTTCATAAAGCTCAGGTCTTATCCTGTCACTTTCCTATTCATAAAACTCCAGTGCCTTCCAAGGATCAAATATAATTGTCAATAATAATAATTAGACTTTAAGATTTGTATAGCACTTTATGAATATTAGCTCATTTCATTCTCACAACAAATCTGGGAAATAGATTATATTATTATCCCTATTTTTTGTTGTTCAGTTATTTTTCAGTCATTGTGACTCTTTATGATGTCATAGGGGGTCATCTTGGCAAAGATACTAGAGTGGTTTGCCATTTCCTTCTCCAAATTGTTTTAAAGATGAGAAAACCAAGACAAACAGTATGAAATGTTTTGCTCAGGGTCAGATTTTGAACTCATGAAGATGAGTTTTCCTGACTCAGGTCTGGCACACTATCCATTGAGATCCCAATTAATACACATATAAATTCCTCTGGCAAACCTTTAGCTCTCTTTTCAATCTGGCTCCTTCCTATTTTTCCATTCTTATATATTACCCCCTCCCATGTATTCTGTAATTCAACCATATTGGCTTCCATACATACAAGATTCCATTTGTCACCTATGTGCCTTTACTACTCCATATTCCTGGAATGCACTCCATCCTTACCTCTGCCCCTTGGTTTACCCTTCAACATTCAGCTTCAGGTTACCTTCTTCTCTCTCTTTTTAAAAAAATTTCAGTAGTATTCTATTTTCCAAATACATGTAAAGATAGTTTTCAACATTTGTTTTTGTAACACTTTGTGTTCCAAAATTTTCTCCTTCCCTACTTTATCTCCCACCTCCCCAAGAGAGCAGGTAATCTGATATAGGTTAAACATATTTCCACATTTGTCAAGTTGTGCAAGAAAAATCAGCCCTGAAGGGGAAAAAAATCATGAGAAAGAAAAAAAAAACAAGCAAAAAGACTATGCTTCAAGGTATATTCAGTCTCCATAGTTCTTTCTCTGGATGCAGATGATGTTTTCCATCCCAAGTATATTGGAATTGCTCAAAGTTGTTTTCTGCCTGATGCCTTTCCTGATTCGTGCCCCCACCACACAGCTGCTTGTGTATACCTTTACCAACTTTGTATTCATTTTGCATGTATTTATGTAAGATAAGCATTATGACACTAGATGTCACTGTGGAACTCAAAGTATGGGAAATAGAATCATTTTGCAATCTACCATTGATTGAAGTAATCTATACCTCTCTGACCATCCCTTCTTGTCCTGTCTTCCTTTCCCAGAAGCCTGGAAATAAAGAAATTCACAACTATAGCTGCTGTTCAAACCCCTCCCCCCAATACCTACTTTGCATATCATCCCAGTCCCACTATGACATCTTTCTTCTCAGTGTGCTCTTTCTGCTTCTTTCCCAGGTTTTTTCCCCCTAGTCCTGACCCTACATTATTATTTTGCCTCAGGAGATGAGCAAAAATTTTCAAACTCACCAGCTTCTAAAGATCCAGGTTATTTTTATGCCCTCTAGAGGGGGCTTTATATTCACATATGTTCATATTGTCTCAACAGTTAGAATGTAAACTCCTTGAGGGTATCAATTTCATTTTTGCCTTGTGCTCTAAGTGTTTAGCACAGTATTTGGCATTTGTTAATTGATTGACCTCTGCTGAAGAATATTCCATATACTTTGTTGGATTCAATTTCTTTTTCTTTTTTTTTTTTTGCCCAGGAAGTCAATCATCATAAGTCCCTTCTCATCCCATAACTTTTTCATTCATCCTTCTACTGCCAACCCTCCCTGCCTTGTTCTATCTCATCCCAAAAACCTACTATCATTTTTATCTGCTAAAATCCTTCCTTTGCTTCAAGCTCAAGGTCCTACCTTCTTCATGTATTCTTTCTCATTCCTTCTATTTAGAAGTGGACTTTCCTTTCTTAAATTTATCATAGCAATATATTTATATATACATATATACATGTATGTATACACACATATAATTTATAATGTATGTGTATATATGCATATTTGTATATATGTACATAAAATAGTTAATCATATACATGTCTATTCTTAGAATGTTTCTTATTTTTTATTAAATTGGAAGTTTCTTGAGGGCCAGCACTATGTTCTTTAGAATTAAAGAGGTTGTGAGTAGTAGAGGAACAGGTTCTGTAAGAAGGCACATAAGAAAGGCAGAGTCACCTGAAGGCCACTAGGGGTCATCAAAGTCTAGAAATTTGTTGGGTGCTGGGTTGGGGATAAAGTTGGGGTTGAGGTGGTAGCGTATCTGAGCATATTTGCCCTAGAAGTAACAGGAAAACCTAAATGTTTTCTTTTACACTCTCTCACCTAGAAATGACCCCATCTAAAATCCAATTCCTATGGTCATTTTTCTGACCAGCCTCAAATAATGTGCAGAAAGTCATTATAAAAGTGTTTGTGGGGGGTGGAGGTGGAGATGGGGTGTGGGGGGGTGTTCAGCTGTTTTTCAGTCCCACTCTTTGTGACCATATTTGGGGTTTTGACAAAGAGTGATTTGTCATTTCCTGCTCCAACTTATTTTATAGATGAGGAACTGAGGCAAACAGGGTTAAGTGACTTGCCCAGAATCACACAGCTAATAAATGTCTGAGGTGAGATTTGAACTCATGAAGATGAGTTTTTCTGATTTCAAGCCCACTGCTCTAGCCAGCATGCCATCTAGGTGCCCCATATACTGCAGTATGGCCTTGACATATGTGAGATAAAGAGGGAGTGGGGTGTGAAGAGGGATAGGATACATTGCTACAGACACACGGACTGCCTGGCACAGAGTAGATAATAAATGCTTGTTGACTTGTTGATTAGACACTGGATAAAAGCTTGTGGGAAAGGATCATTGGTTGTTTCTTTGTGCATTACTACAAAGAGCTGATGATGTAGTGGAAAGAGTGTTGGACTTGCAATCAGAAAGCCCTGAATTTGAATCTTACCTCAGAAGCTGTGTGACTCTGAATAAAATCTCTCAGCCTCAGTTTCTTCTCTAAAATGGGGACAATAGCACCCACCTCTCAGGGTTACAAGGATCAATTGAGTTAATATGTGTAAAGTAAACTTTACAGAGAGTAAACTTCAGAGAGCTATAAAAATGCTTGCTTTTGGATACTTGTATACAGATGCATATATCTGGATATGTGAGTAGGAATTAGTCTTAGTATTACTATGTTAATATGTATGGGGGGCACTCATTTCATGTGAGTGAATTCATGTGTATGTGTGACTATATAAAGACAAGCGTGGAGTGCTGTAGGGATATGTTGTTTGTGAGTGTGTTAGGTATATGTGAGAGGGAGGGGATTCTAAGTACTGTCTGCCAGTATCTCTTTTGCCCCCTGATGGCCCCCTGAGTAGCCCCCCAGATCCCAGACTCCCCTGGCTAAGTTGGGAGCCATGTCTGAAACCCAAGCGAAGGACACTCTTCCTACCTGAAGATTGGCTGAGTCCTCAGGTTTCACTCATGACCCTCTGACATCAGCAGCAGCAGCTGTCCCTGGCCGGCCGGCCCCCCAGCCAAGTCCCCTGGAGTCCCAGCCCCAGCCCCAGCCCCAGCCCTAGCCCCAGTCTTAGCCTGACAAGGGAGAAATCGTGGAGAGTTTAGGGCAGGAAACCCGAGAACTTTCGGGAACCTCATCGTGCCAGTTTAACTGTGAGTAATGCCCCCCATTTATTGTTGCCTTCCTTTCCCCCAGCACAGAGGGATCCTGAGCCCCATGCTAGTTTGCCTGCCCCAGCATGGCTTAGAAGGAGCCACCGTTTTGCTTTGAACAATCATACTTCTCTGCCCAAACTCCCCTCTCCCTAAACCTTGGAGCTGTTGACTGAAACACTGCCCCTCTCCACTTTTGTTTCTGCTTCTTGCCTTCACGCTGTCTGAATCCTTTTCCTAACTCTGTCTCTTTTGTCCTGCTTCATTTGACTTCTAGATGCCCCTGTTCCCATCTTTTATCCTTTTTTTGGGGTCACTATTTCCGTCTCTGTCTCTTTACTTCTGGTTCACACTGCCCTTGCCCATGTGTTTGACACTGTCCTTGTCCCTGTCCCTGACTATGGGCCCTTTCACATCAGTGATCACTGATCTCTTCTGCTCCATGGGTGATGAAAGTTAATTCTTTTGATGGAGGGATCCCAGGGACAGAAACCTGGACGATGCTGATTCTCCGGGAGGAGACAGATAGCAAATGTAGTCCAAAGCGGGCACCCCTCTCAGCTAGTTTGTACCGCTTCAGTCAATTTCTGGGGGGGAGAGAGAAAAGGGAAACTTAGTGAAGTGGGGAGGGAGGAGGTATGTGTGCAGGGCAAGAAAATGAGGGGGAAAAGGCTTGGGAGAATGGCAGAGGTGGAGGATAGCTGGTTTCTTTGCTCCTGTGAAAGAAATTCATGAGATGCCCATGGAGGACACCATGTTGGGTCCCTCTTCCCAGAACACTGCCTACCCTGTCACCCACTCATTCCCTCCTTTCTCTTTCTGTGTATCTGGCAACAGGCTTTGTTTTGTTTATCTAAAGGAAGTATAAGAGCTGAGGCACAAGGAAGGTCAGTAGTTGGCAGAAGTTGGCCTAGAATGGGAACAATGTGGGCAGAGAGATGCAGGAGTATTGGGTCAGTAAGAGAATGAAAGTTAAGGGAGGTGGGGGGAGGTCTGTATAAACATGGGCAAGGGAGTAGGGATTAGAGAGCTGGGCAACTGGAGGAGGAGGGAGGAACCGAATTTGGAGAGGTTAGAGGGGACAAAATGAGGGAAAGGAAAGAGTAAAGAATGGGCATTCCAGAACTAACAAGAGGGGAAGCTAGGGAAGTGGGGGGGATGACGCTATAGGATAAAGGGTAGTGCCAGGATTAATAAGTAGTCTGATAGGAATAGGGCAAACATCTATTTGATGGCAGTGAAAGGGGACAGAATGATAAAAGGGAGTGAGAATGGTAGACCACAGTACCAGAAGGGAAGAACATACCTTGTCTAGAGGAGGGGGTAAAGTTGAATCTGACCACAAAGTAGTGAGGGGTATATATTTAAGAATAGATAGATAGATAGATAGATAGATAGATACACACACACACACATTCAGTGGTTAAGTCACTTCAAAGAACCAAATTGGGGATGGGCTTAGGGAGGGAGAGTGAGGACAATAGAGAGGAGGGGGAGAAAGAGGGAAGGAGAAGGGAGAAGAAAAGGAATGGAAAAAGGGGAAAGAGAGAGAGAGAGAGAGAGAGAGAGAGAGAGAGAGAGAGAGAGAGA
>JAJPUD010002757.1:269222-294808 GCA_023553655.1 Myrmecobius fasciatus
AGAGAGAGAGAGAGAGAGAGAGAGAGAGAGAGAGAGAGAGAGAGAGAGAGAGAGAGAGAGAAAGTATATATGTATGTATGTAAAATTAAGTCTATGTATGTCCAGGAAGTGTATATGAGTGTGTATAAGTATTATTGTGAATATATATAGCACTTTAAATAGGAAAAGAAAAATAAAGAGTTGACTCAATTCAGGCAAAGAAAATGGAAGGAAGCAGGAAAGTTTATTAATTTAGGAATTTCTAAAGATGGTTTCTAATCCTCCTCAGAAGTAAGATGGTACCCATTCCCTTTCTTCCCACCCCCATCACAAACACTATTCCAGTTCCCATTTCAAGCAGTGTGTTATCTGGATTGGGAGTATTGGGGTGGAGGAAGGCAACAGCATTCACTTAAAGTAATCAACAACTGAATCTCCTCAAACTGTACAAAATGGAGGTGGGGAGAATTTTCCAAAGGAACTTGGACAGAGAACATTTTGGGAATTGAAATATAATGCCAGAATCTAAAATTACCATTTTAGAAGGTGAGAAATAACTGTGGAACAAATTGGATAAATAAAGTCTACTTTCCTACCAAAAAAATGTCTCACATAATGAGCATTTTTGGGCCAAATTGAGTTTCATATCTAATGTTTTTGAAGAAAAAATATGGCTAGTATTGACCTTTTCTCATCATATACTAGGTTTTCACAAAGAAAATTAATTCTATTGGAATATAGTTTGTTGTTTAGTCATTTTCAGTTATGTTGGACTCTATGACCTCTTTTGGGGTTTTCTTGGCAAAGATACTTGAGTGGGTTGTTATTTTCTTTCTCCTGCTCATTTTACAGATGAGGAAACTGAGGCAAACATGGTAAAGTGACTTGCACAGAGTCACATAGGCAGGTTAAGAACTCCTGAAGCCTAGAGGACAGAATAAGAAATGAAATTTACCTTACAAAGACTCAAAGATAAATTTTATGTAAAGAAACAGTTTGTAACAATTAGAACTGTTTAAATGACCAAACAACAACAAAAAGTAGAATGGGAAGTTTCTTCTTACTGGAGGCCTTCAAACAAATATTGGATGACAATCCTGGATGACCACTTGTTGAGTATGTTGCAAGGGACTCTCAGGTATGAATTGTGTTAAGTATCTCTGAGGTCTCTCCAATTTAGAGATTTTGTGAATCTGTGATCCTCAGACTTTACTCGGAATATGTAGCTGCTTTTTTATGGAGAATGAAGAGTTAGAGGGACTGAAGAAAGAAACAGAATGAGACAGGAAGACAAAAGCAATATGTCCCTGCTAAATTGCCGAAGAGGGAAATGCTTTTCTGAGTCATGGGCCCCAGAATTGTGACTAGTCCCCAGAAATTAAGTCCCCAGAAAATAATTAGAAGGGCTCCAAACTCAGTTTAGGAAACAGCTCAAGAGTGGGGATTCAAAAGTAGAGGAATATGTCTGGTGAAGTAATAAAGAAAAGGTGTTTTTTTTTTTTTTTTTTTTTACTAACCCAGCTATTTTATTTTTATCAGATCATGGAAAGATACCAGGAATTCACAGATGGGTGGAGGGGAACAAGGTGGTCTTGGTCTTCACAAGATCCTTCACAAGTTTTTTTTTCATGAGTATCATCTATGTGGCATCGAAACAATTTGTGGTCAAATACCACTATTGCAATGTTTAAAAAATAGCACACAAATTGGTAGATTATGTGATAATGATGGCTTCTGAAAAAAGCCTACAAGAATTTATTGTGCTTATGAAGCACTTTGCAAAGTGTTGGGAATACAAAGAAAGATAAAAACAGTTGTCCCTAAAGGAGCTTACAGTCTAGTCAGGAAGTCAATATTCAAACAGACTGTGTATATGCAAAGTATATTGTAAGCAAAAGGTAATATCAAAGAGAAGACACCTAGTGGGACAGGGAGGAGGGAGGTGCTGGTAAGGGCTTCCCTGAAGAATGTAGCGTTTGAGGTAACTTTCCTACTAGAAGGAAAAATAGACAAGTTCTTCAGTGGTTAAGTCACTTCAAAGAACCAAATTGGGGATGGACTTAGGGAGGGAGAGAGTGAGGACAATAGAGAGGAGGGGGAGAAGGAGGGAAGGAGAAGGGAGAAGGAAAGGAACGGAAAAAGGGGAGAAAGAGAGAGAGAGAGAGAGAGAGAGAGAGAGAGAGAGAGAGAGAGAGAGAGAGAGAGAGAGAGAGAGAGAGAGAGAGAGAGAGAGGAAGAGAGAGAGAGAGGAAGGGAGAGAGAAAGGGAGGACAGAGAGACAGAGAGAAAGGAGAGAAGAGAGAGAAGGAGAGGAGAGGAGGGAAATGGAGAGGAGGAAGTTGAAGTGGGAGAAGTTTTGAGAAGTTTATCTGCAGCAGAATTTAGTAAAAAGAAGAGAGAAGGACAAGTTGATGGAAGGTATACAAGATAAATCAAAGGAAATGTCTCTTAGGCTATAATATCTCAATTATAGCTACCCATAAATCCCTCATGTATCATTTCTCTTATTCCAGAATGGTCAAAACACCAAGTTATAACTTTATTCTAAAACAGACCCTTTCATTTCTACTCTGCCCTCTCCTCCAAGAAAATCCTTGTCTGATTTGAGTGACATAATTCTAAGAGACCAAATGTCTAATTTGCTCTTCTCAATATCCTCCCCATATGTCTAAATGTTAAATATAAGAGTTAATGACCATCTAATAAATTCACATAAGGCAACTGGATATAATTTACAAGCTGGCCAAACCAAGCAGTTTCTTTCATTTTAAAAGGGTTCGCATCCATTTGACTAAGTTTATTTTTAGATACAAGCTCATGTTAAAAGATGATGGACTGGAAGCATTTAGGCTATCAAATTATTTATTGTTAAAACACTATGGCATCTGGGGTCATTGTGGTGGACTTTGATAACATGTACCATGGAGGTACCATGGAGAACCTTGAGGGTGCGCTCTAATTCTGAGAAGACACAGTTGCTTTGCACAGAAACCTTATGGGGAAATGTTTCCTTTATGGAAAAGATGGGCAATGCTGATTAAATGAACCCTATGAATTGATCATGAATCATAGATTGATGTCCACATTGTGTTTATAAAGAGGCAGGTGTCTAGAATTGAAGGATGTAGATTCAAATTCTTTGTCTGCCTGTTAGGCCATTACTTAGATGACTTCTGACAAGTCAAAGTGTCATAGATTTATTACCTTTTGGGGCCTCAGTTTTTTCCTATGTAAAAGAAAGTGCCCATCAATACATACATACTTAGACTTCTTGACTCCCTTTCTTGTAGTGGCCAAAGGACTAAATTAGGCATCTGCTATGTCTGACCCCACCCCAAGAATCCAAGGATACTTTGGGTAGGAGAGAAAGACCTTAGAAGGGAGTGAGTCTCAGAAGGAGAATAATAGATTAAGGGATTTGAATTTACTTAATGGGGAATAGGGGAAGGATGTCTCTGTCTCTCTTTCACTTTTTTCCCCTCCCTCGTCACCTTTTCCAGGTGATTCTATTCCACTTTCACCAAAGCCTCCGACAGACTCTTGTGAAAATTCTAAAACCTATTGTGGAAACAATGGATTAGTCAGCAATACTTATCAAGTTCAAATTCACACTTTTTTTTTCTTTGCAGCATTGCTCTCAGAGGACAATTTCCTTTTGGTGTAGGTTTCTACCTAATTAGGGATACAACTACTCTTGAGAAATTCCTAGCCTGATAAGGAATACATCTTCTGCCCACAGGAAATTCAGTTTCTGATGAAGGAGCAGGATAAGGTCACACCATGTAGACACGGTAGCAAATTTAAACCATGTAACCAGGCATGGCTGTGGACGTCACTGCTGGATGCATGAGTAGGGAATCAAGTCAATGAATGAGCTTAAGGAGATTTAATCAGGGAAAGTTTCCTGGAGGAGCTTGACTTAAATAGGGCTGGGAAAGAAGGGGTAAGGATACAACCTAGCCAAGAGGAGGAAAAAGGACCTTGCCAGGTGGGGGAAAAGGCCAATGCAAAGACTTTGAGACTGAAAAATTCTGTCTGAATTGGAGACAAAGGATCAAGTTTTCCTAGTTTCTGAGAATCTTTGAGTAGAGTAATCCCAAAAGATGGGAAATTGGGGGAGGGGCCCCTAATTCTAGGCTGAGTAGTAGAATTTTAACAACAATAATAGCATTATTCATTTATATAAGATATTTAATTGGTTCATGTGATTTTCACAACAATTTTGTGAGAAAGTGTATTATTACACCCATTTTCCAAATGAGGAAACTGAGTCCAGAAGTCAACTGACTTGTTTAAAGTCATATAGCTAATAAGTAGCTTTGCCTGGACTGGAACTTAGGCTTTCTGACATTCAGTCTAATGTTTTTCCATTTACACTATGAGATTCAGCCAATGGGCATTCTATGTACCAAGATGCCCTCCAAAGAAAGCTGATGCTGAAGGCTAGATGTGCCAGAGATATGTCAGACTCAACGTGTCCAAAACAGAACTCGTTATGCCCTCTCTTATTCTTTTTTTTTCAAACTTTTCTATTTCTGTCAAAGGCATCCTATTTTATTCCAGTATCCCTCAGTTTGTAGCCTCAGTAGTATTTGATATTCCTTCATTTCTACCTCCTTCCAGAGCATCCTTCATATTTTACCTTTCCTCTCTACTCCCATAGATAACAGAGGTATGCTGGAGTAAATATTTAACAACTAGCTCTCTGGAGGGGGAAAGTATACATGACATACTTTTAAGTTTAATCAACATTATTATTTCTTCATCAATTTCAT
This sequence comes from Myrmecobius fasciatus, assembly GCA_023553655.1. Lineage (NCBI taxonomy): Eukaryota > Metazoa > Chordata > Mammalia > Dasyuromorphia > Myrmecobiidae > Myrmecobius > Myrmecobius fasciatus. Next base: position 273,977 of record JAJPUD010002757.1, read on the forward strand.
AAATCTAGAAATCTACAAAACAATAAATCAAGCAAAAGAAATTTGCCAGTTTCTGAAGCATGCATGCTCATGCTGAAAAATGAACAATTAACTCTCAAAGCTGCATGATCTGGCTCCTCCACACCTCTATACAGACAGTACCTTACTTAAGGTCTTTATTGCCTCTCATCTAAATTGCATTGGTCTCCTAAATGATCTCTCTGTCTCAGTTTCCTCACATGTGAAAAATAGCTGAAGAAGGAAATGGAGAATCACTCTGATTGATATCTTTGTCAAGAAAACCCTAAATGAGGTCCCAAAGAGTCAGACATAACTGAACAACACTGATAACATGCTTAAGGAAAATCACTTGGGCAGCTATCTAGAACAGAGCTTCATAAACTTTTTCCACTTGCAACTCTTTCTTTGCTCAAAATTTTTTTATGCAATCCTGGATATATAGGTATATAAAATAGGTATACTTACAAAATATTTATTTATAATCAATTACAATTTTGCTATTCCCCACATTCAGTTATAAGATCCCATATGGGATCATGACTCACAGTTTAAAAAGCTGGGATCTAGAAGATGGATTGGAGTAGACAGACTTTCATGATTTCCCCAACTGTCAGTACCCTCCCTCCCAAAATACCTTACATTTAATCACCTTGCATTTTGCAGCTATTTTCTATATGTTTATATAGGTACATAATAACAATAGCTAGAGGTAAAGTGACTCATCTAAGATTACACAGCTAATAGGTCTCTGAAACTGGATTTGGATCTTTGAGAGTAGGGATTGTTTCTTTCTCTGTATCTGTATCACCAGCACAATGCCTAGCTCAGAGTGGTTATTTAATAAATCCTTGTTGATTAAGCAAGTGATAAGGAGTTATTGGGATAAAGTTGGTACAAAGAATAGCTCTAGAATAGAGCCTTACCCATGAGTACTAAAAGAAGGGGTGCTGATAGAAGTAATAGGGAAGGGAGAAAGCCTTGCTATGCTTATGGCAGTGAGCAATAGAACTGCCAATGAATATTGTAGTATATGGGCCCTCAGATAGGGGGAACAGGAGTGGTTGGGGCTCAAAAGAGAGCTAATGGTAATATCCCTGCTCCTGGAATGGGGTGGAAAAACCAGAACTCTCCAGAGACTCTACCAAGAAGTTTTAAGCCCCCCACTACCCCAAGCTGGCCCTAGAGCCTATAGCATGCTCTGGCCCCAGTCCTGCCGACTCAGCAGCTGCTATTTTTACTCCCAGGGCATTTGCATTCTGGCACCCAGAGCAGGGAAGGAATGGGAATGCCCAAAGGAACCAAGGTCAAGAAATGAATCAATTAGGGGAGAGCAGTGCAGACAGGTCTGCTCAGAGCAAGTAGCTGGTCATTCTCTAGGATAAGAGAGCAACACACACTTGGTATACCATTTCTGAGTCTCTCAGAAACCTGTCCATAGGTTTGTGAAGATAGGGGAGAGCAAACAGGTTTCTCAGATCTCTAGGGATTGGAGTCACTTGCTAAATAATTTTTCTGTTGCTAATTCTAGACAGGGCTGGTGTGGCACAGTAGAGAATCTCTGGGTTTGGAATCCAGACAGCCTGGAATCAAATCCCATCTCAGACACTTACTAGCTATGTATACCTGGGCAAGTCATTTTCCCTAAGTCCTGGTCACCTCCTCTGTAAAATGCTAATTATAACAGCTCCTATTTCATAAGATTATTGTCACAATAATAATAACTAACATTTAAATAGTTTACACTTTAAGATTTACAAAGTGCTGGCAGTACATGACACCTACACAAAAACTGACCATATATTAGGGTACAAAAGCCCTCACAATCAAATTCAGAAAGGCAGAAATAGTAAATGCTTCCTTTTCAGATCACAACACAATAAAAATTATGTTCAATAGAGGGCCAGGTAAAGATACACTAAAAACTAATAGGAAATTAAATAATCTAATTCTAAATAATAAGGGAATCAAACAATAAATCACAGAAACAATTGATAATTTCATCCAAGAGAGTGGCAACAATAAGACAACATACCAAAACCTATGGGATGCAGTTAAAGCAGTTCTTAGGGGGAGTTTTATATATCTAAATAGTTACAGTAATAAAATAGAGAAAGAGATGAATTGGGCATGCAACTAAAAAAACTACAAAAGAACAAAATTTTAAAACCCCAATTAATTACCAAATTAGAAATTCTGTAACTCAAAGGAGATTAATAAAATTGAAACTAAGATTTATGAAATGTTTTAGATATATTCTCTAAATTTTATTCTCATGATAATCCTGGGAGGTAGATGCTGTTATTTTTCCCATATTGTAGATGAGAATGTTAAAGCTAGGAAGTGTTAAATGACCTCCCAGATATCTAAGGTAGGATCAGAACTCAGATCTCTCTGATTCCAGATCTTGGGCACCAACCACTATATCATTTAATACTCACACAGCTAATAAGTGTCTGAAATCAGATTTGATTCGAGGCTGTTTGGATTCCAAATCCAGCTATTTTCTATACCACTTCTATCTAGAATTAGCAACAGAAAAGTATTTAGTAATGTATTTAGATAATATATGTGAGGTCCTTTTCCAATGCTAAAGTTTATAGAAATGTGAGGTATCACCCCTTACTTGTGGTTGGGGCATTCTACCATGATAATGAAAAGGAAGTGAACATAGAGCAGGTACAAAGCCAACAAAACTATTCATGATCATCAAACTTGCCATCCATGGAATCTTGGAAAATACAATGTTAGGACTCAGGGATTCTTTAGCCCAATGCCCTCCTTCATGTTACTGTTGAGGAGACAGGTTTTGGTGTTGACTCCAAATCCAGCACTCCTTGCCCTATACCAGCTCTTCATAAGATGATAGGATTGTTTGTTATTATTTGGGGGTGTGGAACTACAGGCACACTTTTGTTCTCTTTCATGTTTTCCATATTTTTTTCAATACTAACTCTTCCTTCCCTCTTACAGGTCCAATCCAAACCAATAAATATTTAGTAAATATTTGCTATGCACAAGGCACTGTGCTAGATCCTGAGTTCATATAAAATTGAAAGTATAAAGACATGTAATATGTGGAAAGACATATAACATTTACTTCAAGGCAGCATTTTACAAGGCTGTTGGCAAACATTTTGATGATGTAAAGGTTGACAAGTTTGGGTCATGTTTCATTGAACTGCCTACTAAGAAAAGGTCAAAATCCTTGGCCTGGCATTCAAGGCCCTCCCTTCAAAGGTGCCATCCTACATTTCCAAGCTTAATCTCATATTACTCTTCTTCATGTACTGTAACCTCCAACCAGACTTGATAACTCCAACACTACCTCCCATAATGCTCTCCTATTTCTATGTTTTTGTTCAGACAAGAAGGGAAGTATTCTCTATTCCTGAAATGTTCTCCTTCCCCAATTTTGCCAATTGAATTTTTGCCCATCCTTTAAGGCCAGTACAAGCCTACCTCTTCCATGAAACTTTCCCTGATTTCCCCAAATTAATAATAACCATCTCTTTCAGACTTAATTGTACTTTGTTTTGTAATGAACTTATTTTTCTATCCTTTTTCTTTTTTTATTTCAATAGTATTTTATTTTTCCAAATACATACAAAGATAGTTTTCAACATTCACCTTTGCAAAACCTTGTGTTTCAAATTTTTCTTTCTCCTCTCCCTTCCCCCTTCCTCATCCAAAATAGGTTAAATATGAGTAATTCTTCTAAACATATTTCCATATATGACATGTTACACAAGAAAAATCAGATCAAAAAGGGAAAAAATATAAGAAAGGGAAAAAATCAAATAAACAACAATAAGGTGAAAATATTATGCTTTGATCCACATTCAATCTTTATAGTTTTCTCTCTGGGTGTGGATACCTATTTCCATCACAAGTCTATTGGAATTTGCTTGAATCACCTCATTGTTGAAAAGAGTCCATCACAGTTGATCATCACAAATCTTGTTGTTACTGTGTACAATAATGAATTTATTTTTTTAAAAATAAGTGTATTTATTTTTATAATCATTTATAGTCTATCATTTCCATTTCCCCTCATTGAGAGAAAAAGAAAAGAAGGAAGAAAGGAGAAAAAAGAAATAAGGAGGGACAGCTAGGTGGCAAAGTGGATAGAGCACCAGCTCTGCAGTCAGGCGGGCCTGAGTTGAAATCTGGTCTCAGAAACTTAACATTCCCTACCTGTGTGACCCTGGGCAAGTCATTTAGCCTCAATTGCCTCAGCAAAAAAGAAAGAAAGAAAGAAAGAAGAGAAGAAGAAAGGAAGAAACAAGGGAAGGAAGAAGAAGGAGGGAGGGAAAGAAAAAAGAAAGGCAGGAAGAAAGGAAGGAAGGAAAGAATTCTCATTACAAATATTCATAGTTCAACAAAACAAATTCCTATGATGGCCGCGTCTGAAAATATATATTTCACTCAACATTTTAAATTAATCACTTCTGAGGCAGGAGGGGAATGGCACAATTTGTTTTCAGTCTTTTGGACTCTTGGTTTATAATTGAATCTCATGCAGTTATCATGTATCATTGTATTTTATAGTTATCTATATTACTGTTATCCCTCTTCTAAAACATAAAACCTCCAAAGGGAAAAGACCAAGTCTATTCTGACTTTATTTCTTCAGGAGAGCCTAGACTTACAGCTTTGAACACAGTAAATCCATAATTATTACTGTTTATTGTATCACAATCTATTATTCAGAATTGTTATCAGTTGCAAGTTTCATACACTCAAGAGTTAAAACTGGAAAGGGGGCCTCAGAAACCATCCAGTCCAATCTTCCCAATTTACACATGAGGAAACTGAGGTGTTGAGTGAAAGTTTAAGCTATTTGCCAGAATCACTCAGGTAATAAATGCCAGAGGAGGATTTGAACTTGAATCCTTTGATTGATGGTAATAGATGATCTCTGAAGTACCTTGCAACTCTAAATCTAAGATACTATCATCTGTTCTACCCTGATAGTTAACTGTATGTGAATCAATCATTTTACAGATAAGGAAGAGGTCCAAAGAGGTTGTAATTTACTCATTGACCAGGAGACAGGATTTGAACCCATGTCCTCTGGCTCTAAATTCAGCATTCTTTCAGATGATCAAAGCTTCTTCTATTTTAAGGAAAAGTTACTTTGGCATTTTTGTTACATGGGCAGATTCTGCTTGATTATATTTGTGGTATCAATGTATTCATGGCTAACAGGACTTGCCTTTTGGGATTTTTTTTTCTGAAGCAATTGGGTTAAGTGACTTGTCCAGGGTCACACAACCAGGACGTGTCAAATGTCTGAGGCCACATTTGAACTCAGGTCTACTGACTTCAGAGCTGGTGCTCTATCCACTACACCAACTAGCTGCCCCTGGGATTTTCTTAAGAGCTTGTGTTAACAATGTCTTGTCCTAAGGCAGCTATGCTTTTTATTTTTTTTTTTTATAGAAAATGTGTAGCTCTTTGATCACTGAATGCTCCCCATTCTGCAAGGGTTCCCCAGCTTCATGTGGGCTGGAAGTGAATATCTCCTGGGACTTTGGTGAAGGAATGTCTGTCTTATATTTAGGATTCTACACTAATCTATTCCTTATCTCCAGCCTGTCTCATTGGATTCTGAAATGAAAAGAATAGGTCAACTCTGAATTCCCCAGAAGCAGGGTGAAGTTTATTATTACTCAAATCTCCCAAAGCCTAGGACATTTTATACCCTTGACCCAGTCCAGTTTGGGCTACTAATTGTAAGAGGAGTCAGGGAGGAAGGTGATTGGATTTTTCCAAACTGCCCTCCTCCTTTTTTCTATATTCCAATGACTGGGGGAGGACTCAATCTACAAATTAGACAGAGGCATAGAAAAAGACTGGGGCAATCCCAATAAACTTTGGATGGAAAACATCATCTGCAGCCAGAGAGAGATTTAGGGAGACTGAAGGTGGATCAATGCACACCATTTTCACAGATAGTTACTCTCTGTTCAATTCTTTTGTTGTTTTTCAGTCATTTTCCAATTCTGCCTGATTCTCTGCGATGCCATTTGGGGTTTTCTTGGCAGAGGTAGTGGAATAGTTTGCCATTTCCTGAATTTTACAGGAAATTTTACAGCTCATTTTACAGATGAGAAAACTGAGGCAAATAGGATTAAATGAATGACATGCCCAGGATCACACAGATGCTTTCTTTTATTATATTGTGGATTGATGGTCAGATTGGATTGGATTAATGGTGAAGATATAATATGATAGAACATTGGATTTGGAGATAAGATGTGAATACTGGTTCTGCCACTTAATACGTGTGCACTCTTCAGTAAATTACAATCTCTTTGGACCTCAGTTTTCTCAGCTATAAAATTAGAAACTTGATCCCTGAACTCCCTTACAATCTTAATTCTGTTCATTAGAAAGCCTTCCCTTATTTTGGGGTCTCTGTGGTTTCACTATTTTGCTCTTGCTTTCAGCCCTTGTAGCCTAACAGAGTTTCAGTTTTCTTCTCAATGACAGCTTTTCAGATTTCTTCTTTTCCCTGATCTAAATAACTTCCTTCATCATAATTCCTCTGAAATCATGATTGATCCTTACATTCATCAGACTTTTTAAAACCTTTTAAAATTGTTCATTTCTACAATTTAATGTTATTTATCTCTACTTCCCCCTCCCCACCACACACATGTATTATTTGATCCAGTGATTTGCTGTTCCTCAAATAAGACACTCTATCTTCCAACTCTGGATATTTTCATTGGCTGTTCCCCATGCCTAGAATGCTCTCCCTCATCTCTCCCTCCTTGTCTCCTTCAAGATCCAGCCAAAATCTCTCCTACAGGAAGCTTTTTTGAATCTCCTTTAATTTTAGTGCTATTACTCTATGGATTTTCTCTAATTTATTCCATGTAGCTTGTTTGTAGGGTGGCAAAGTGTGAAGGGGATAAAGCACCAAGCTCAAGCCAAGAAGAGTCATTTTCCTGAGGGCAAATCTGTCCTGAGACCTTGAATGAATCATTTATTCCTGTTTGTTTCAGTTTTCTCACCTGTAAAATGAGCTGGAGAAGGAAATGGTGAAATGGCAAACGAGCCCTGTATCTTTCCCAAGAAAACTCCAAGAAATGGGGTCACAAAGTTAAATATGACTAAAAGAACAATAGAACCACAACAAATAGGTTTTTTTTGTATATAGTTGTTTATATGCTATCTCCCTCATCAGACTGTGAGCTTTCTTTGTATTGCCTGTTTTTGTATCCCCATTGCTTACTAGAGTGGCACATAGTAGCTGCTTAATAAATGTGTTATTTGTTGGTGGTATAACATGTTCTCCTGATTCTGTTTATCTCACTTTGCTTCAGTGAATGTCTTTCCAAACTTCTCTGAAACCATCATTCTACATTGTTTTAAGTACAATAATATTATTTTACATTTATATGCCACAATTTGTTCAACCATTCTCCAATTAATAGGCACTTTTTTGATTTCTACTTCTCTCATGTTGTGAATACTGTTTCTCTTAATCTAGGTAGTCTCAAGACAAAGTTTGCTTTTTGACTCCTGTGTCACTTTGTTGTCTTATATTGAGCTTAAAGACATTAAAATCCCCCAATCTTTCTCACAGGAATTTTTCTCTAGTCAGTCTTTTCCTGTCCTGTACTTATGAAATTAATTTCCTAGGAAGCATTGTGGATAAAGCATTGCAGTTGGAGTCAGAAAGACTTGAGTTCCAATCCTGCTTCAGACACTTACTAGTTATGTAAACCCTGGGCAAGTCATTTAAGATCTCTGGTCCTCAGTTTTCTCATCTCATGAAAGACCAGAACCCAGTTGCCTCCAAAGCTCCTTCCATTCTTATGTCTACAATCCTATGAGAAAGGAACTGGGGGCAAGGTAGGGAGGCAAGTCAATGAACTGTGGGGATGGGGGAGAAAGCTTGCTGTTTTAAGAAGGGTGTGTCTGTGGAGTTATGTAGGTCAATCTGGCATTTTCCACTATCCCACACTGCCTTTGTATAATCATGCATCATAATCAGTCCATATCTTCACTATGATAGCGTGGCTTTGTTATATGTTTTGTTCAAACCTAAATAAATTATCTACAGCATTCCCTTGATCTACCAATCCAGTTACCCAACCCAAAGTGAGATTAGTCTGGCATGAAATGTTTTTGAGGAAGCTCAACTTGCTTTTAGTGATGACTTCTTCCCTTTCTAATTGTCCATAAACTATCTCTTTAATGCTGTGTTCTATGCTTTTATTTGGAGTCAAAGTTAAGGTCACTGGTCTATAGTTTGTAGAATATATCCTTCTTTCTTTTCTTTTTTCTGGAAATTGGAATAATAATTGCTTTTCTCTAATTCTGCAACACTTGTCCTGTTGACTATATTTCAAGTTTACTTGACCCAGTGGTTTATCCTCATGATGACATATAGTTAGAAAAGTAGGTGTGACCTAGCTAGGTTGTAGAAAGTGGGTAGGTAGGAAGAAATTCTTCTCCCTCTTTACCAAAGTAAAAGTCTTTACCTTTTACCTGGATGAACAACTTCAGAATTTTTACCTAGATAAAAGACTTTAGAACTGATCAATGCAACAGTCAATGATAACACACAAATTCAAAAGAATGAAGAGGAAACTCACCTCTTGACAGAGAGGTGGTGAACTTAAAAAAAGAGAAATATTTTCAGATATAGATAATGTAGGAATTTATTTTGTTTTTTAAGTTTGTTGTTTTAAAATTTGCTCAAAGGTAGTGGTGGTGGTAGGAGTAGTGAGAAAGAGATTAATTTAAAAAACATTTGGACCTTGAAAAATTAAAATGAAGAATTATTATTATTATTAGAAAAGAATATTAACAGGAAGCTTTAGAAGCTAAGGTCAGAAGAGGAAGAAACACAGGAGATAGATATTCAGGATGATGCGACAGTAAATTATATCTCCAAGGTACAAAGCAATCTCTAGAGATGATCAAATGGAAAGGATTCAGGTGTTTTAGGTAAGGAGGCTGACAGTAAAACCCTGTAAATTTATTTTTTTGCTGTTGTTTTTAATTATCTATTGGTAACATTGCTTCCAGCAAAACTTTTACCTATTTTCATGTTACCCTAATATTATGCTCTCAATTTTGTTAAATCCATTTGGAGTATGTAATAAGGATTTATAAATATAGAAAATAAGTCCATATATGACAAGGATTTATAGATATATCTGGAATGCCTCATTCTACATTTTATAGAGACTAGAGTTCTGCCTTTGTTAGGGAAAGCAACCATATCTTCATTTCAAGAAGGACATGGGGCTTGAAATGATAGCTATCACAAACTATATATTTGCAGTTGTCTAATATAATTCTTTGGGGAGCAGAGGAATTCAGGTTAAAAGATAGCTGTTCATTTATTTAGCTGTTCATTCTAATGCAACTGGAAGTAATTCCAGCCCATATCTAGAGGACAAATAAGCTTAATTTAAACAAGTTTAATTTCTTTCCACCACATGTTATTATGCTTATTACTCAAAAGGCAGTCAGATGTGGGGGCAAACATATCTTTCAAGGCAAGTAGTACAACATGAATTGGGGAAGTTGTACAGATTAGGAAAATGGGGGACAGTGCAGTTCTGCAACATGAAAATGAGATAAAATTTCAGCTCAGTTATGGAGAAAACAATTTCATTAGAAAATTCTACCCTTGGTTTCTGGGGATTTAAGTGTTGAGAACCAAGGGGTATATCAGAATAATGGACCCTTACAACATCTTCTGGGGACCATCCTATTCATCAATGAAAGATGATGCTGTCTCACTCTTCAAGCTCTTTCTCAGAAATTTCTCAGCTAATTAAGTCACATCTTCCTATGCAGACACAGTACATAACCTCAAAAAATGCTTTTCTGGAGATGGCTAAACCTACCTAAGGGGAGGGGAGTGCTATATAAGATAGTATTCATGTGAATTAAATTTCACATGTATAACAGTATTAGGCGAGGGGAATCTCCCATCAATATGATTTGCCTTAAGCTTCTCACTCCCCTAGAGATATCTCTGCTAAAACTATTTCCCTATGCTCCCCAGGTGGAACCCATTCTCTAATCATAGAAACAATGCTGTCAACTAGTACCTACTTCCTTCCTCCCTCCCCCATAACAAAAGAAAAAAATCCAAAAAGAGAGTAATGTCCTTATACATCATAGGAAAATCATGTGTTTGAATTGCTTTTCTAGTCAAGTGGGTGGATGATAATGAAGTTACACCTCCCACCTGTTTTCTTTTATCGACTAAAAGGCATCTTCAAAGTGATCGACCAAAGGGAGAGATGCTAGCACAGCACATAATTAATTTCTGTGACTTCTGCAGACAGTTTTGACCTTCTCTGTCCTGGAAAAATTCTGAAGCAAAGAAGAATAGGCCTATTTTAATGCCAGACCTCTGAAACTCTAGTGACTCCTGTACTTTCAGCTTGCCCCATCCCCACCCTCCAACTTCCAGTACACCAAGTTTCTCTTTTCTTTGGTTTTTTTTTTCTTTTTTTCTTTTTTTTCCTTACCTTGGCTTTCTAGCTTCCATTCAGAGCTCTGAAATTCCTTGCTGATCCCCACGTCTCATGGGTAGAATCACTGTCTCCAGCATTTAAGACCTTTTATAATTTGTCTTTCTTTCCATTCTTATCTCATATTATTTCCTATTCACAACCAAGATGAACTACTCTGTATTTCTAGTTCTGATGCTGATTTTGGTTCTGGTGCCTTTGCTTGTACAAAGTGATCCTCAAAGTGCCTGTACCTAAGATGTATTTTCCACTAGTAGATAGTGCAATGGATTTGCAGTAAGGAAAAATCTGAATTTTAAGTTCTCTTTCAGACCCTTACTATGGGAAAATCACTTTCTTAGATTCAGTTTCCTCAACTGTGAAATAACAGAGCCTAATTAATAGGGCTTACAATATTAGTTCTTATAATAATAAGAATCAATTGATATATGAAAAATACTTGGCAAATTTTAAAATGCCATAATATTAATTATACAATTAATATCAATGCTTGTTAATTGTATTATTAATATAATTGATTATTAATAATTATTAATTATATCATTCAATGTTGTCTATTATTAGGAATAATTATAGCAATAATATTATTAATCCCTTCATTCTTTCAAGGTGCAACTCAGATGTCAAGTCTGTGAAGCCGTCTGTGATTTCTCCACCCTTTTTGCACCCCCTCGCCCCCAGGCCAAAGTGATCGGCCCCTTCTAAGATTTCTCATAGTACTTGTGGGATCTTCCCTTGCCAAGAACAAGCTCTCCTCATCTTAGCCTCTTGGAATATTTAACTTCCTTTACAATTTAGCTCAAATGCAGTCTCCTGTATCAAGCCCTTCCTGATTTCCCTGGCCCTTAGCGATGCCCTTCCTCTACAACACTTTTATAGAAATTATTTTGTGTATATTATGTATCAATTTATCTGTTTTCCCCAAGTAGGATGTAACCTCCTAATGCACAAGGACTGCTTCACTTTTATTTTATCTCCAGCAGAATTTTGCACATAGTAGGCAATTAATAAATGTTTGTCAAGTCAACAAGCATTGTTAAGCATCTACTATGTGCCAGGGCAAGAGTGGATAAAGGGCTGAGGCTGGAGACAGGAAAAACTTACTTTAAATCTAGCTTCAGACACTTACTAGTTGAGCAAGTCATTCAGTCCCTGTTTGCCTAAAAACCCTCTCTTGGATCACTTCCTTGTTATGAGAGAGGGGCTTGTATTGCTTAATAAAACTATGAGCTATGCCATGTAGGGTTCCCAAAACAGTCAGGTCTTAGTGGAGAATTCTAACAAAAAAAGGTGATCGACTGGAGAAGGAAATGACAAGCTACTCCAATATCTTTGTCAGGAAAACCCCATGGGGAAAATTAGTGCATGGATTTTTGAAGAGTTGAATTTAACAGAATGACTAAACAACAACAAATGTGCCCCGGGGGTCAAAGAGGTAGCCTAGTGGATAGAACTCTGGGACCTGACTCCAGTTCTAATCTCAGACACCTCCTAATTGTATAAACTTCTGTTTGCCTCAGTTTCATCATGTGTAAAATGGGAATAATAACCGCCTCCCAGGGTTATTGTGAATGCCAAATGAGCTAAAATTGTGAAGCATTTAGCACAGCAAGACACTTATTGAATGCTATATAAATATTAGCTACTATCACAAACAAAAAGAGGAGAAAAGATCTTTCCTCTCAGGGAACTCAGTCTAATTAGAGAGACAATATTCAAACACTATGTACAAACAAGATATGTATATGTATGTATGTATACATACAGAGACATATAGATAGATGTATATTATACATGTGTATGATGAATTAGAGCTAATCTCAAAGGGAAGTCATTAGTATTAAGGAAGAATGGTACTTTTTTTTTTTTTTTTTTTCAGAAGGTGAGATTCCTGAAGGAATTGAAGAGGCAGAAATAAAGAGAGGGGAAATTCCTGGCATAGAGACTAGCCACTGAACACACTCTGAGTTAGGAAATAGATTGTTCTGTGTAAGGAACCGTAAAGAAACAGTCACATTTATTTGGTACTGGTCCTTCTTCTCTTGCTCTTTAATACAAACTTTTTGAGATCAAAATTCATGGCACAACTATCTTTATATTTTCACCACCCAGCGCAGTGCCTTGTACAAAGTAGCTGTTTGGGACACTGAATGAACTAACTCCTCTGGGGAAAGTAACAAACTCTTTTACTAACTTCATTTTTAACCTAATAATAATATGTTGCCCTTCATAAAGGAAAACATAGTTGCTCATCTAGTCAGCTTTGTTATACATAGTTATTCATCCATGATCAACTTTGTGAAACATAGTTGCTCATCCACAGTCAGTTTTGTTACTGTTCAGTTGTTTTCAACTCTTCATGACTTCATTTGGGATTTTCTGGGCAAAGATACTGGAGCAGTTTGTTATTTCCTTCTCCAGCTCATTTTTACAGATGAAAAAAAAAACAAAAACAAAAACAAAAAAAAAAAACAGAAGCCAACATATTAAGTAATTTGCTCAGGGTGTCAAAGCTAGTAAACATCTAAGGCTAGATTTAAACTCAGGTTTTTCTATGAATGTAGACCAGTGCTCTATCCATTGTACCGTCAAACTACAATAGTAAGTAGTCCTTTGTTTTATGTTGATTCTCTAGTAATGGGAATGGTTTCACTGAACACTCCACACTCTTGGCTAGTCCCATAATGTTTAGAGGAATGTGTGCTTGTGAGATGGGTGACTGAGTCTGAGGATGAAATAATTGAGACAACTGAGGGAAACAAAAAGCAATACTCCCTTTTAAAATCTGATTTAGCCTTGAGCACTAAACTAGTGGTTCTCAAATTGTAGTTCTAAAGACACTCCAGATAATTAATAGAGGCAGGTCTCTCAGAATTACACTTAAAGTAGAGAACTGTCATTACCTTAATTTCTGATGTAAACTAATTTTTACAATTGATAGATTTGTCTTCAGACATTTCAACAGACTTATTTTTATAATTTCTATTAGGAATCCTAATGTAATATAATCATGCTAAATAAAATTCCTCTGTCTTTTGTCAGTAACCAAGTAAATATCTTGAACTTGGAATTCCCCATTAACAATAAGAATTTTATTTTAGAATTAATCTGGCATCTTTCCTTCACTACTTTGGGCTTTCCCCTCAAACTCTCTCCAAAACAATATTCTGAAATCTTCAGTGAATTAGTCAATAAAATGTACTGAAATAACTTCACATTTTGTTAACAACTCAAAATAAAATTGAAAAATGGGGCTATGAATTCTCTTTGAAACTTCTCTTCCTACCTAGCACAAGGTTTTGTTGTTGTTATTCCTTGAAGTGGTTAGGTCTCTCTGTAAGCTTTCAGCCAACTTCTCAAATATCTGCCTACTGTTCTCCTGTCTTCATAGAACATGTTGAGTTTTGAGGAGTACATGGGTTCGTGGTTCATGCTTCTAGAGCCCCTGTTTTGAACTGCCTCCCAAAATGTAAGCTGCTGAGAGCAGGGACTGATGGATTTTTTCTTTCTATTCCTAGTTCTTACTTAGCACAGTTCTTAACATAAAGTAGGCAGTGCTCGTTGCCTGAATAGTTCCATAGAATGCAACTGCTACTTCCAGGTTCTAGATGGCTACTTCTAAAACTTTATTTCATAATCTCTCCTGAATGTGAATAGCTAGCAGAGAGAAACTTTATTTCATGAGCTCTCCTGAATGTTTCTGTGAATAGCTAGCAGAGAGAATTTTTTTCGGGGGGGGGGTGGAGAAGAGAGAGGCAATTGAGTTAAGTAACTTGTCCCTAGTCACATAGCTAATAAGTATCTGAAGTCACATTCGAACTCAGGTCCTCCTGACTCCAGGGCTGGTGCTCTATCCACTGCACCATCTAGCTGCCTTAGTAGAGGGGATTTCTATTGTTGTTTTCAGTCATATCTAACCCTTTGGTCCCCATTTAGAGTTTTCTTGGCAAAGATAATAGATTGGTTGGTCATTTCTCATGTACAGCTCATTTTATAGATAAGCAACTGAGGCAAAAAAAGGTGACTTGCCTAGCTAGAGTCAAAGAGCTGATAAGTATCTGAAACCAAATTTTTACTCAGGAAGATAAATCTTCCTGATTTCAAATCCAGCACTATATTAGCTATAAGAAATGATCAGGAGGATGATTTTAGGCGTGGAGAGACTTATATGTACTGAGGTGAAGGGAAATGAGCTGAACCAGGAGATCATTGTACATGGCAACATGATCAATTCTGATGAACGTGACTCTTTCCAACAATGAGATTATTGATGCCAGTTCCAATTATCTTATGATGAAGAGAGCCATATATATTCAGAGGGAAGACTGTGGGAATTGAATGTGGATCATAACATAACATTATCACTCTTTTTGATGTTTGCTTACATTTTATTTTCTTACTCATTTTCTTTCCTTTTTGATCTGATTTTTCTTGTGCAACAAGAGAATTGTATAAATATGTTTACAGATATTGGATTTAACATATATTTAACAAGTATATTGGATTGCTTATCATCTAGGGGAGGGGGTGGGGGGAAGGAGGGGAAAATCTGAAACACAAGGCTATGCAAAGGTCAATGTTGAAAAATTATCCATGCATATGTTTTGAAAATAAAAAGCTTTTAAATAAATAAATTAAAATGTTAAAAAACAAAAAGTAAGGTGGTAGAGAGTAGAATCCAGATCAGTCAGTCAACGAGCACTTATTAAACACTTATTGTGTGCTAGGCACTAAGATACAAAGAAAACTCCCCTTCCCCCCACCAAAAGAGTACCTACTCTCAAGGATCTTACATTCTAATAGAGGAAACAACATGTAAATACTTAAGGAATCACAAGATATATTCAGAATAGATGGAAGGAAACCTGAGAGGGAAAGACATCAGCAACCGGGGGCAGTCAGGAAGAGCCTCCTGCAGAAGATGAGATTTGAGCTGACTCTTGAAAGAAGACAGGAAAGCTAAGAAGCGGAGGTGAGGGGGCGGAGTATTCCAGGCATGGGAGACAGCCAGGGCCAAGGCACCAAGACAGGAGTTAAAGGGCTATGTATGTTAAACACCATTAAGGGTGGACCAGAAAGTGTGAATTGAGGAGTACTATGTAAGAAAACTGGAAAGGTAAAAAGATGTCAGTATCTGGGAGTCAAGGATGAGTGAGGTTGCAAGCTTCACTGGATGACTGGAAGGATAGCAATAGCATTGATAGAAAAAGGAAAGTTCATAAAAGGGACATGTTGAGTTGATACCTGTGTGACAACCATTTTTTCTTTTTTTTCTCAATAGTATTTTATTTTTTCCAAATATGTGTGAAGATAGTTTTTTATTTTATTTTTCCAAATACATGCAAAGACAATTTTCAACATTCACCTTTACAAAACTTTGTGTTCCAAAATTTTCTCCCTCTCTCCTTCCTTCCCTCTGCCTCGAGAGCAAGCATTCTGATATAGATTGTGAAATTCTTCTAAACATATTTCTATATTCACCATATTGTGCAAGAAAAGTCAGATCAAAAGGGGAAAAACACAAGAAGGAAAGAAAAAAAAACAAGCAAACAATAACAACAGCAAAGAGGTGAAAATGCTATGGTTTTATCCACATTCAGACTGCGTAATTCTCTCTCTGGATGCAGATGGCACTTTCTATCACAAGACTATTGGAATAGTCTTGAATCACCTTATTGTTTTTTGGAGTTTGTTTGTGTGTGGGGGGGGGTTTCTGAGGCAATTGGGTTAAGTGATTTGCCCACAGTCACACAGCTAGGAAGGGTTAAGTGTCTGAGGTCACATTTGAATTCAGGTCCTCCTGACTTCAGGGCTGGTGCTCTATCCACTGTACCACCTAGCTGCCCTTGAATCACCTTATTGTTGGGGAAAAAAAAACAAAAAACAAGTCCATCACAAATGATTATCACATTGTTACTGTGTACAATGTTCTCTTGGTTCTGCTCACTTCATTCAGCATCAATTCATGTAAGTTTTTCCAGTCTGTTCATTATTTATTATAGAACAATAATATTCCATTACATTTATGTACCACAAATTATTCAGTCATTCCTTAACTGAGGGGCATATACTCAAGTAAAGATAATTTTCAACACTCATTTTTGTGAGATTTTGAGTTCCAAAATTTTTCCCCTTCCCTTCTTTGCCTTTCCCCTCCCCAAGATAGCAAGTAATCTGATATAGTTTATACATGTACAATCCTTTTAAACATATTTCCATATTTTTAATGCTATGAAAGAAAAATCAGACCAAAAGGTAAAAAAAAGAAAAAAAAAGCAAACATAAAAGATGAAAATACGATACTTTGATCCACATTCAGTCTCCATAGTTCTTCTCTCTGGATGCAGATGTTTGACATCTATTTTGAAACATTCAATAGGCAATTGGTGATAAAGGACTGAACTTTGGGAGAGATATTAGGGATAGATAAGTAGGCATATTTGTGAATCATTTATGTAGAAATGATAATCATGCCCATGGGAGCTGGTGAGATTAACTGAAAGAGAACATAGAGAAAGAAGAGACTTGGATATAAATCCTCACTGATCTACAGTTAGGAGTATAATTTGTTGTTGAGTTGTTTTTCACTCATGTCTGACTCTTCATGACTCCAATTAATGTTTTCTTAGCAAAGATGTTGGAGTGGCTTGCCAATTTTTTTCTGCAGCTCATTTTTAACAAGAGACTAGAAACTAAGGCAAAACAGGTTATATGATTTGTCTATGATCATATAGAGAGTAAGTGGCTGAGGCTGAATTTGAACTCAACATCTTCCTGACTTGAAGCTCAAATCTCTCTCTATTGAACTACCTACCTGCCATTGGGCATATCTGCCATGAGGCAGCAAAAGAGCCTGAGAAGGTTAAACAAATAAGGAGTAGAATCAGAAGAGAGCAGAGCCACAGAAACTCAGAGAAGGGAAGAGTATCCAGGAGGGAAAGATCAGTGTCAAATGAAGCAAAATCAAGAAGAATGAAGACTTGGAAAAGAAGTATCATCATTGGCAACTCTGGAGTGAGCATTTTTAATTGAGTCAGCATGTGTTGTTGGCTGCTTTTATAAAATTTATGAGTTTTTCTTTTATATTCTCCACAATGGTCTATTTTTTCTTGATCCTTTTCCCTCTTGATCTTTTAAAAAATCTTTTAAGGGGCAGCTAGTTGGTGTTTTCTCTCTCGATCTCAATTGCTTCTTGTACATTTTTGTTGTTGTTGTTCAGTCATTTTTCAATTATGCCCTATTCTTCATAACTCCATCTGAGGTTTTCTTGGCAAAGATACTGGAGTGGTTTATTTCCTTCTCCAGACCATTTTACAGCTGAGGAAATTGAGGCAAACATGGGAGGTCACATGTCATGCCATGTTATATCACATTTTGGCAAGTATCACATCATATCAGCATTAATGTTTACCAGATATTTTCTAAACCCCTTTGACAAACTCTTTATGCCCCCAGGAACACATGTACACCAGCTACCTACAACATACATTAGGATACTTTTTATCACTTGCTGTCTCTGTTTTTTGAGGCTCTTTCTGTCAAAGTAGGCCCTGGTTATCCTAATTGAGTTCCTCTGAATTTGAGATACCATCCATACTTGGAAAAGTAAATGAATGAGAAATTGAGATGACTTGTGATTTATGAGTTAGGAGCTGCTATCTCAGTTCTAATTTTCTAGTTCCTTAAATACACTGCAATGACAAGAATCTCTCTGAGGCAATCTTGCTGTTCAAAATGATTTCTTTGGTTATAATTCAGCCTAAGGGTAAGATGGACTTGTGATGAGACCCACCTTGGGAGCAAGATGTATGTGTATGTGTGTGATTTGTATGGGTAAGGTAGTGATGGGGTGTATAATGAGAGGATTTTTTGTGGGTGAGTGTTAAAAGGAGGGCAGCTATGAAGAGGACTGTGATAAGGTGAGTGATGGAGTCTATGGCATTGAGATACTATGGGATATATTTGATAGAAGTGCTTTTTGGCTGAGGGATTCTCAACTTTCTTGCTCATCTTCTTTTTTCACCCTTCTCTCTCCTCTGGAAGAATGAGTTGAGTCATCATGCCATGGAAATATGACTCCTTGTGTGAGCCCAGGAGAGAGCTGGAGGAGCCAGGGATGTTGGAAGGGTTTTTGGCCAGCTCTGCCCAGTGACCCCAGGGACTGTCCCTCCCAGCCTGTTGATCACAACCAGGAAGGGAGTGTCCATGCTTCCACAGGACCAGTCATCTTGTGAGCCTGTGTGTGTTGAGGTTATGTTGTGTTTCTCTCTTTGCATATTGCAAAAGCTCTTTTAGCTTTTTAGGCCTGTACTCTTTAGCTTTTTAATAAATCTTCTTGTGCCCTTTATTTAATATGAAAGGTTCTAGAGCTTTTGTCATGCAGATGCACAGAAGAAATAAAAGTGATTAATTTCTCTTCTCTAAGGGTACACAAAAAAAAATTTGTAACTTGTTTGGAAATCAAGTCCGAGTTTCTGGGATATTCTGTTCTGTTATATTCTAGTAAACTACTAAGCTAAATTATATTTTAATATGTTATACCATAACATATCATCTTATGTCTTATATTATACTATGCTGTGCTATACTATATCATTATAACATACTATGTTATGCTATGTTAGGTCATATGGGCAGCCAAGTGGTGCAGTGAGTGGATGGAGTGTTGGGCCTAGAGTCAAAATTCATTCTCCTGAGTTCAAATCCAGCCTCAGATACCAGCTATGTGACTCTGGGCAAATCACTTCACCCTGTTTTCCTCAGTTTCCTCATCTGTAAAATGAGCTGGAGAAGGAAATAGCAAATTACTCTATATCTTTGCCAAGACCCCAAATAGGGTCACAAAGAGTCAGATGTGATTGAGCAATAACAAATAATCTATTAGGTCACATGTCCTGCCATGTTAAATCACGTTTTGGCAAGTATCACATCATATTAGCATTAATGTTTACCAGATATTTTCTAAAACCCTTTGACAAACTTCTTATTACCCCCCCCAGGAACACATGTACACCAGATTGGTAACTCCTGGTGTCTTAGGGTCTATGTTTATGGGTCTCTATCTACATAGGACTGTAGCAATATCTAGCTCATTGTGTTTCTCAGTGTCCTACTCTGTGTTTGTCAGTGTCCATGTTTGTGTCCATATATGTCTCATTCTATGTTTGTATTGGTATATATGTAGTTCACATACGTGTGTGCACACAATCGGTGCCCTTTCCAGACACCACAGGAGTTAGATTATTTGATCATATACTCCCTCAAAACCCTATTCTCCTTCTCTTGAATATTTCCTTCTCAGTACCCAGAACCTAGCACAATGCTGGGCATAATTTAGATGCTTCTTGATTGATTGATTCAGCTGTTTTTTCATTAGTTTGAGAACTCTCTAATCCTTAGATGGCTTCTAAGGTCCCTTCCAGCTTGAAATGTATGATACTCTGATTATTTCTGAGAAGTGACCCGAACTTTTGCATTCATGTCTTGGCTATCTCTTCCTCTTCCCAACTGAACTATAACTGAATACAACTTTTTTGTGTGTTTCTACCTGTGTGAAAGGTTCTATCTGTGTGTCCCCCACTCTGGCTGTGACTAGAGTCCTTTTCTTCAGAACTGCCACTATGTCTCCTTTCAGTGTATGTATTTAGGAGGGTTAATCACTCTTCCTCTTCTTTTTTTTTTTTGCTTTTTGCTGAGGCAATTGAGGTTAAGTGACTTGCCCAGGGTCACACAGCTAGGGAATATTAAGTGTCTAAGACCAAATTTGAACTCAGGTCCTCCTGACTTCAGGGCTGGTGCTCTATCCAGTGCACCACCTAGCTGCCCCCACTCTTCCTCTTCTAACAAAAAAATTGGGCATGAGAGTGGAGAAATCTGGGGAGGACTAGTAGAAGTAAAGGGATCAGATATTCTGCCTATGGCTGGATTTCAGCAGCCAGATGATCCTTGGAAATGAGTTGGGGAGGGAGGAGGGTATAGATCATTGATCCATCTACCTTGAACAAAAGTACAGCCAGGACACCATGTAAACTATGAGAGCAAGAAACTTCTTCTTTCCTTTTCTCTATACAAAGGTCTGAAGTGAGAACTAAATACAATAATTAGGACACCACCCCACTCCAACCTCAGTGGAGGATAGGAAGCCTCCATATAGCTTATACTCAGTCCAGGGCAAATCATTCTTAGCCCCTCTCTCTCTTTCTTCATCTGCAAAATGAGGACCTTTCAGGTTCTGTCTAGCCCTAAAGCTGTAGTCCTATAATCCCCCTCCTTTTGCTCTGGCTTCTTCACTGAGTTCTTTATCCTTACCTGAGCCCCT